>CM035815.1:10105356-10705356 GCA_020458035.1 Magallana ariakensis
TTAAAATTACTGTTAATACAGTATATATTTTATAAGATTTAATAACTAAAACTTTACCAGTTCATATACGATCAAATCTGTTTAACCCACCCGTTCCTTAATTTCAGAAATTCGATTTACGAAGATAAAACATAAACATACTAGTATCCCTTTTTTATTTCTTCAAAACCTTTCAATTTTTGACAACATTTTGTACTTTAATTAATGATTAAAAAACTTTTTTTTGTAACAGATCCAGATTGTTTTATTATTTATCATGCACTTGCTTGCACAACAAAGTCATTTTGATATTTGAAAAAATATATAGATACATACATTTTTCCGCGAATAATTACCAAATTTCTTTGCAAGTCGTTTAATTCTAAATAAATGATGAATATAAAATTCACCCTCAAAATTCTTAGCATTCAGGTAAGCAATGAACCTACATGGGGCCTCACGGAAATTTCTTGATCCGTCTCATTTCTAGAAAAGAGTACGTATTCAACTTATATTTTCCAGTTTACATTACATGTCAAATTATTTTAGCGATATTAAAATAGATATAGGCATTTCTTTTTTTTAGTAAAAGTTAACCCTTATTGTATTATACATGTACCAGTGTCCATGGGAATTATATTACAGAAACTAGCGCATTCGTCACACCGGTACCGATTTTTACAAACATTCACCTTTTCTTGTTTGGTCCAGTTTCAATTATACCTCAATATCTTTTTCTAAATATAATATTCTCGATCCAAAGAAAATAGTATCGTTCATTAGAACAGTTAACTAAATTTTATGTTTATTTTAGTCCATTCCGGCGATTACGGCATGCCTTTTCCCGCAGTAAGCATATAAGGTCATGTCAAAATTCGACAAACTTGTAGACTTTACATTTGTCGATTTGTAACATGTCAACTGTGCTATATCCGAGGATGAAGATACAAATGCAGAAACTATGGATTAAAAATGTGCAAAGTTGAAGGTTAAAAATAAACCAACAAAAACAATTATGCTGCAAAATGTGCATCATAGGAAGGAACTGAGTCAAATCTTAAAGTGTTTATGTCCGAGTTTTTATAGGTTACGCGATCAGAATTACACACATTCATACTCGGACTCACACACGATTGCATATTTGAATTTACAAGTTTACAGGTCTGGATTTTTGAACACGATTACCCTCCATACAGGAGCATTGGGCATTGTTAATCAATTTGAGCAATATTTCTAATATTAGCATTAGAAAATATTACCTGCAGAAGTTACATTGTATATTTATCAACAATCATTGCACTGTCGAATCAAATACAAGTATGTATATTTGGTATACTGTGAATTGGAATCTAAAGGTGTTTCTTCAAAAGATTAATTCATAAATCAACCAAAAATCAGCTTTGTGGATGAAATGGTATTTATATCATACGAGGTTTTGAAAGCAAATTTATCAAAATCATTATTTATACTGGGAAAGACGTTTCCGATAGTTGCATAACTCGCAACAGCAGGATTTCGATTTTCTTGCAATGCTTGCAATATATTAAACCACATGAAACGTTGTTAAAGGAATATCCGTGTCACTACATGTTCTAGGAAGTGAAAGTGTGGCGTATACATGTAAAGCTTTATATTTTATCATCATTGTATTTTTCACTTTGGAATACCAGGTGAGTCGACCTCGTTCCTAGTTTCTATTTAATTCATCAATGGGCAAACTTAGCAGCATACATTGTGAATGTTTTGTTGTTGGCGATCATATTTTCCTTATTTACATATGCAGAAAGAGGCCGACTGAATAAGAAACAGTTGACAGCTGGTTAAAAACGATTACTGGAGTGTAGATGACAACATGATACAATGATAATGGATATCTTCTGAAGTACTCGATCTCATACCCCACTTTGTTTGTGCACCGTATTTAAATGAGAGATATCCATTAGCGCATGTGTGTGTACTCGTCCATGCATCTGATGATCAAGACATGGCGGATGTAAAAGCTTTAAAAGGTAACTGTTGTTTACGTTTTTGTAATACAACTACTTATATTTATCTAACAGCAACTATATCTGCATTGGTCCTTTTGAACGTCTTCAGTCTTTCGTCACATCTAAATACGATCCGTGATCTCGGTAGGAAAATGAACCATGCAATGGATCAGTTGTACAATCTCAAAAGGACGGCGTACGCTCGAGAAAAAACCAGCGGAAACATCGAGGAAACGAATATGAAGAAAACAAAAACCAACATAGTGACCACTACAAATGAAATCGCCATGAACCAAGCATCAATATATACAATGGAGGCGAGCAAAGCCATTAACCAAACATCAATATATACAACGGAGGCGAGGAAAGCCATAACTACAAAGACATATCCAAAAGAAAGACCGTTAAATTGCACGGCTTGTTTCCAACATAATTTTACCTATGTGTTGAATAACAAAAACATGTGCAAACCAACAGAGAGAAGTTCATCGATAGAAGTTATTGTGTTGATAAGCTCTGTACATTCAAATTTTGAGAAACGAAACGCACTGAGGGAAACATGGCTTACCCCTACCGATCAAAACAAAAGTAAATTTAGGTACTCGTTTTTGCTTGGGATGAATTCTAATAAAAAACTTCAAGTAGCTCTTGAGACAGAGAGTGCTACATACAATGACATTGTACAAGAGGATTTTATAGACACATACCACAACCTAACACTGAAAACAATCATGGGTGTCAAATGGGCGAGTATCTTTTGTCCAAATGCAAAGTTTGTAATGAAAACGGACGACGATATGTTTGTTAATCTACAAGGGTTACAGAAAGTACTTTTAAAGCATGGAAAGAAACTTCAATATTCAATTGGAGGGCAGTGTCGGACAAACGAAGGACCAATACGTAGCAAAGGCTACAAATGGTATGTTCCCAAAGCACTGTATCCACAATCCAAGTACCCAGGGTTCTGCTCTGGGACGGGGTATGTTACCAGTATGAGTGTGGCCAAACAGATATACGAGGTTTCACAACATGTACCTTTCTTTTACTTAGAAGATGTGTACATTGGTCTCTGTGTTAACCGACTAGGTATGGGTGTAACAAGCTTACCCGGATTTCATCAATTCCAAGTACCAATTGGTTGTAACTATAAAAATGGAGTGGTAATTACCTCGCATCATCTTGATCCCAAACTTCTTCGTGATGTGTGGAGTCTGAAGTGCAACGCCACAATATTTTGAATTAATGTGCTAATATTTATTTGTAAAAGTCGGAAATTGACTGGATATTGATTATAAACTCAAAAACAACTTTGTTTGCCTGAATAAATTGATGTAATTACTGAATTGAGATAGAGGTGATTTTGTATAGGTGAAAAGACACGTATCTTATACTGTACACTTTTTTTTAAATGAACAACCACAATAAATATGTCAAGACGACTGCACTAGGTTTTTTGATGAAATTAGAAAAACATAACATAGTTGAAGATGAAGTTAGGCCATTTATTCAAATAAATGACAAAGATGTAAAAAAAAAACCTGTAAATATTGAGGGGGTTAGACGAGACTAGAATACATTTTCAATATATTTGGCAACATATAATATAGAAACCGACCCCCCTTCATAAAAACATAAACAAGTTTGGCCCTGATATGCCAATCATTAAAAAAGGGTGGGATATACAAAATATAAAAAAACGTTAACACCTATACAAGTTATAAAAAGTAAAATGAACAACATAAGGTGGAAGAAAGGGATGGATTATGGGTCTTTTCCGAAAAAAAATTTCAGCATATTGAGCGTGGCTTCTCCAATGAAATCACGTGACCTGAGAAGCCACGCTGATTGGTCGAATTCTATCAAATTCTCAGAGTAGATTTAAAAATTGAACATTGACCCAGAGACAAACAAATACGAGACCTTTGGAGCTTTTCTGATTGGTTAAAAATTTTGCATAACGCATGACAGTTAAATTTAGCAGATGCACCTGCTATTACGTAACACTCGTCGACAAAACATTTCAGATGAACAAACAGAGTCAGCAAACATACATACTGTATATATAAAGATTTACATATAAATAAAAAAGACATTACATAAGATAATTATATTCACACGTAACATAAAGGATGTTATCATTTGTCAATAATAATAACTATTTTCATTGACTACATACAGGTTCCTGAATTTTGTTCATGTCTGCCTCATAATACATGTATCTTTAAAAGGCATAATTAAGATCAATCAAATTGTTTAATTCACCTTAGTTATACATGGACTACCTTTATCTGATAAAAACGACCTCTTCTCTATTCGGCAGGACTTGACGACAGGAACCGTTTGGAGGTCATCAGTTGACCTTGAATAAACAGAATGTTAACCAAATAAAGTTGCACGTATTCTTGAAAGCGTTAGAAGAAAGTGAAACTATACAATGCAAAAGATGAAAAAGTCACTGATAGCTACACGAAAAAATATTGCGACACTAAAATTCCCCAGAGACAAAAAAACCCTCCAAAACACCTCCCCCCCAAACAACACCCACCCACCCTCCTTAGGTAATAATTATCATTTGTATGTCATGTAATCTATATAATAATAATTAGATAAATTGATCCTTGTGAAGTTGCATAGTGCTGAGATAATGTCTGCTTTACTACCTGTTATATTTTATATGTGTAATCATGGCATTCTGATATATATTTACCTGAATAAAATGAAATGAAATTAAGAATGATTTGAAATGTTTAGATAGTTTGACATCAAGACAGTATTTGAATTTAAAGTATTTGAACTTAATTTTTTGAGGGTCTAGTAAAGTTCATAAAAAATGTTAAGCGAGATGGAAATGTTTTCATATATTACGAAAACGCAAGCAATAGCAATAGCATAACTTGATTCTTGAATGCCAGAAAACTTTGATTAATTTCAATGTCGATTTTATTGATTTCAAGCAGCGAGATCATTTATTATAACTACTGGTATAAGTATAGAAGTATGATTGATTGACAGTAAATTTACGTAATTTTTGGAATGAATGTGCTAAGTGGAATCGTAGACGGCCTCCATGTAGTGCTTGTCAGAGCCCACAAACAGTAGTAAAAGAGGTGAGGACTGATTTTTTTCAAACTTATAAGATATCGATTTTCTAAAATTATTCAACTTGACAAACACATGAATTCTTTTCATATGTAGATACTTATTTATCTACCTGTATTCATCCATCTATCATTCCATTCTATATTTGTCTTTCTTGTGCAATTATTAGTTGCTCCTATATAAAACAGTAAGGATTTAAAAAGAGTGCTTACACCACAACAAAGCTGACAGGGTAATTAAAGTGTATTAAAGAACATTCAATGGTTTAAAAAAAAATCACAAAAAAACCCTGGCGTCAAGTAAAACACGTATTGTCGCCGTTTGTCTGTCCATTAGAATGTAATAGGATTTTAAAAAAGATAAGCAAAACGGGGGATATATATTTATTGAGATAAATCAAATACAACGACCCAAAAAATTACCTGTAAAAAATAGAAAAAAATCATAGTCAGCAAAAGTCTCTTTTAACCAGACGCTCTTTCTGAGTAAAGCTTTAGTGCATTGTGTAGACAATCGTCTGGTTGAGCAAGATTAGTTCACGATAACTCCACTGAAACAAACGGCGATTTTAAACTTCCATATCGTGTACAAACCGCCTCTACTGCCGATAAAATGGACATTGGCAATGGATTCCGTTAAAAGGTAAAAAATCGTATCTCAAGCTCATGTTTTTTTTTAATTTGAATTGAAACTTCGATGGGAATTTTACAGTGTGTATTAATTTTGTACATTAAAATTGACCAAATTAAAAGACAAGCTAGTAGTCGTTGTCGCGTAGTGCATATAGTTTTGGTTCCTGTAATTAATCCTTTACAAATTGTATCCGCATCAATTAGCCATGTATATCTGTAACATTGAATTTTTGTTACTGATTAAACAATGGCGGATAATATTACTAACGTTTTTGTAAAACAACTACCTTTATTTTCCTAATGACAACGCTATTCTTCTATGGTGGCATATTTCTACCCCCTACATGCAAGATACATTATGTCAACATGCAATTAAGACAATTATGTATACATGCAAGCTAATTTCGTCTATATCCAAGATAATTCTTGTCATGCAAGTTACAAATCTTTTTAGAGAATCTGATCTTTATATGAAATTCCGAGGACGTTAACATGCAATTTATTTATGCGAGAGAACGTGCATGTTGTCACAACTGAACTGTTGTGATTGGTTCTTTTAAAGGTATATGTGGCGTATTTTTAGTGAATAACAATAATAAGATCTGATTATTTGCTTCATTTCTTTACTTAAAGATAGGACTTTCACACAAATTACGCTTTATAAGTCAATCGCATAACAAAGATATAAGAAGTCAAAAAATATTTTTTAATTTTTACCGGCACGGTAAAAAATACAAAAGATTTGAATAACCCCGCCTTAAATGGGTCACGTGACATCCATCTTGGTCTATCAACAAGAATGGCGACGACGAGAATGATAGGTATACCGTTAAGTTTGACAGATTTGGTAATGAAAGAAAAAAGAGACAGACTGATAAGGATATGAACAAAGGGAAGATTGTCATCGGAGACCATGTATATTGATGGAACAGGAATTAAAGCCGAATTAAACTTAAGTTTCCATGATGAAGTTGTAGCTAGGGGTTTTGCTAGTCAGGTTCGTGCTCCATGTGTCCCGTGTCTTTTTTTCGGATTTTCGTTTAGAGAAATTTTTGAATAAAGAATAAATACACACTCTCAGTACATGCATCCCTCATGGAGAGGGGTATTTACTCCGTTTACCTGTTTACCGTGTCGATGGTGCTAAAATCGTGCTTCGTCTTTATTACACTTAATAAACAATTTATAATGAATATCGGAATAATAATGCTTCGAGTATCATCTGATATAAGAATTATTTAATTTAAGACATGAAAAACGTGATTCTAATTTGTAAACAAACTCTTCTTCCATCGTGTTTTCAATGCCAGGTTTTCCCGCACTCATGCGCAGTGGCGTTATAAATGGCGGATTACATTAATATTCATCAGACGTGTAGCAAAGTTTAAAGACAAATAACTAAAGACAGAACATGTTTTATGGGCCTAGAGTTTGTGAAACGTCCAATTATAAGAAGTATGATGTATTTTTTTACTCAAACTCATGTCAAAAATTTTACTCCAAATACGCCACATATACCTTTAAAGTCTGCCGCTTTTTGATTTACTTGGATGACTTCTGTTATCCAATAAAGTAATATGTACAAAACACAAACAATACATTTATATACATATGTACAACTTGTTGATAACAGGTTCGATATGGTACAGGTTCGATTTAGGTACGAGATGCTGCTGCTCTGTATTCAAACCACATGTACATGTATTTGCTGAATTAGCCCGAATTTGTCGAATTATTAGCGGCTTCAAGCGAAGCGGTCGCAAACGTTTAAACATATCTGCAATCAAAATATAAAATAACCTCTAGTGGAACAAGCACAGTTGAATAAAAAAACCAAGTCCTCATAAATGTTATAAATAAAAACTATGTAAGTAAAATTTAAATGTATGTTTTGAATTAATGCACGTTTTAACTTTATACGTTAATAAGTACATATACGATTCATATCATTTTTTAAGCTCAGTAAAGTGACTTTTTATTTCCGTTTGCGTAATTAAGTCACTCAATTTAAGGGGATTGCTTCACCAAGTTTTATTCAGATCATTCAAGCATCATATTGATGTCTGTGGTTATCAGTAAAAAGTGGGAAAACCATCAAGAGTATGCAACGACCTGTAAGATATATTTTGTTATCTCCGCTAAGACACACTGTTGCGATTTAAGCATTGAATCATTATTTTTTAAAGATATAGTCTCATATAACTGCAGCGGTGTGTGCATACAAATTGAGTAACGCGCATAGGCGCGTTATGATAATTTGTATGCACACACCGCTGCAGTTATGAGACTATATTTTTCAAAAAATAATGATTCAATGCTTATATTTACCTTTTTTTAACTTCTTTCCTTGTCTGCAAATGTGATTTATACGTCAAAATTTTTGTTTCATCATAAAGGGGCATGGTAACGATTTTGGTCAAAAATTATTTTTCCGATTTTATTTTTTACAATGCTTCAGTGAGGCATTTTTAATAGGCAACCAAAATTTGAGTGTCATTCGTTGAGTTATAAGCGAGTTACAGAACTTACAATTCTTTGCTATGTATACAAAGCTTTTGTTTACATTTTAAATGTTGAAGTGAAAATTCCAATTCTAGACCTAAAATGAATGTGTTAAACGTTAGGAACTGTTTATTTATGCTTAAAATGAATAAGAAGAAAGACAAATCAGCTTGAAAAAGATTTTTTATTGGTATATTGAACCTGTGTAAACAAAAACAGGGCACGAGCCTTGTTTACATGACAAAGAATTGTGAGTTCTGTATCTTGCTTAAAACTTAACGACTGACTCGCAAATTTAATTTGATCATTAGAAATGCATTCCTAAAGCATTGTAAATAATAAAAACAGAAAAATAGAATTTGACCAAAATCGTGACCATGCCCCTTTAAGGACGTATGATCCTGCGATCATAAGTCTATAAGTTTTTTTCTGAAGTGTTTTTTAACCAATTTTGTATGACTGAATAAATTTAATGTTTTTTGTTTTTAATTGTGTTTTGCTTGATGATGGATTTTACCAATCTCCATTCTAATTTTATGAAAAATATTTATATAAATGTATAATGACAAAAATTGAATGGATTTATTTTTTGGTCGGCAGAATTGATCCACATGTGATTTCGTATAGATGACAAGACATATCTTATGTATAATACACTATACAGTTTTTTATGGACAATTTGTAATAATTATCTCATATTGTTTTATTTGAGACATGAATTGTATTTTAAGAAAACTTTTTTAAAGCCCCAGCCATAAAAACGGCCGGGGTGTATATAACTTTCAGTTCATTATCTTGGCAACCGTTGCACACATTCGAATTTGGTTCAGATCCGATTGTTTTTGCCAGATGTTATATTTATTTCCGGAACTTGTCATTGTAACAACAAGCTTATCTTTAAAAAAGATTGCATCTTCGCTAGCCAAAAGTTTCTGATCCGCACCGCTTCTCACGAACCCTTGGCATATTGTGCTATCAAAAGTCGGGTTTTTATTCCTGGATTTTGATTGGGGTTTACTGAAACCATTCGACCAATCAAAAAAGGCAAAACATATCTAATTTAGTCGACAATGTTTTCCTACTGTTTATTCACGAGTGTCTTTAATTAAAAATAGCTCAAACCCTTATTTTTCTAGTCTTTCTGTTTTAGCCTGTATGATGCATGTATCATTTAATGGTGCAATAACAAGTACACCAGATTGTGTATCAACAGAGGCATGCACTATTTACCGCTCCCAGTCTTACACAGCTGTTACACCTTTCAAATGAATCTATATGTAACATTTCACATATTTTTTATGTGATGAAAAAAAACCCGACATTTGATTAGTCAGCCCGCGGGCTGACTAATTAAGTTAGGACAACTTTAGCTTTTTAAAAAAGCTTACCGTCTTTATAGCAAACTTTAAACAGCATTAAGTTATCAAAGAAAATTCAATTCTTTTTTTATATATAAGGTCGCCTTCCTCTACATGCAATGGCTTTTGAAACTTTTTTATGCGTGCCTAAAATTGAGAAATGCGTACCACGTGCTTGTGAGTTGAGATCGACTATAGTAGGGAAAAAGAGATCTTAGGAAGGGTCGTATTATTTTAATAAAATCAAACTTAATACCACAGAATTCAGCACTTGTTTTACTGATATTAGAACCATTTTAACAAGACCTTGGACTTTCAGTAGGACGTAACTATCTATTCTTGCGTCAAAACATGTTAAAACTGACGTTGGTTTTAATCGAAATATACACCGATTGCGTAGTCTTAGCTCCAACGCCAGACAAATCTAGTTGATTTCAAAGAGCCATGGTTGTATGGCCAGCAATGAAATAGACAGGCCTATGTCATAATGCTGTTTGCCACAACTACCCAAAGTTTAAGCTCCTGTTAAAATGGTTCTAGTTTTACCCGATAGCGTATCTTTTTTACTGATAATAGACATACCGTATCAAATTTTCACATTTTTGTACTTGCATAAACAATCCAAAAAAAAAAAAAGAACAAAAAATTTCAATAGATATTATAGAACATTGCTTTCAACTAGTTGTACTGAAAAATTAAAGCCTGAATTTCATTGATAGCTAATTTTATTGCTTTTTTTCGTTTTCTCACTTTTTAAGATTTAAACTACGAAAATTGTTAAGTCGTACGTAAAAAAGATCATCAGAAAATTATCTCCCTTGCGCCGAACAGTTTTACAACCAATGAAATAAATGTAAATTTTCACATCATGTATTTTCTACCAATCACAAAGGAGAGGAAGTACACAACCCGGAGACTGTAAATTATTTCAACTCTTTATACCGTCTTCCAAGGAAGACGGTAATGGAACTTCAATTGCGCTTGCGTAAATTGGAATTCTGGGAAGAAATTATAGACAGTTCGTGTTAGAGAAATTTGAAGAAGTTATGAAACTGGTCAGTTTCTAGGTCAAACTGCGCATCGGAAGACTGTCAATGGGAATAGTCTGCAGCCACAGACCAGACTCCGCGTATATCTTCCCGACCTCTTCGTGAGATTGGAAAGTAAATATATTGGAAGTGGTTTACGCCGAGACCATGAAATTCATAGAGCTATGTTTGCAAAGTGACAATTTTAAGTATTAAATAGGTTTGCAGTCATACTTTGCATTTTCATCGCTACACGCTTATCTTCTCACCTACATGTACAGCCATAAAAATAAGGATGCAAACTAAATATGTACCCGCAAATAATTATTGTTCTGGAAACTATTTATCTTGTATTTTAATAGATTGTGTATTCCGGCACTTTCGACCTAAAAATTAAAATTCCGCTGGCTGACTTTCTTAGCTTTTTAAAAAGCTAACCTTGTAGCACGATATGCCAAGGGTTCGTGAGAAGCGGTGCGGATCAGAAACCCTTGGCTGGCGAAGATGAAAAGATTGGTGAGCTAGCGCTATAGCCATTATATAACACAAAAGTAGATTTCTTAACAATTGGTTTAATTTTCTGAATCGATTGTGTTGGGATGGAGAAGGGGTGGGGGTCTCAATTCAGAATGGCGAATCTAGAGTTGGATTCACATCAGCAATGACATAGCCTATTAACTGCGCTTAAATCATGCATTCTGTATTTACTGTTATTTCAATTTTGATGTGAAAAATAAGAGACCAGTAGAACCAATGGTACTCAAATTCGGATCTTCTCGGGGGGACTTTCCGGCAAGCTCGGAAAACATATCCGATGTTATTTTACGAGCTTGGAGGTAGTTAAGAAAACTGACTATTTATTATAATAAGTTTAGAAATAACTTGTATATAAACCCGAAACTACTGTTGTAGATTATAAAACAAAATTGACATAGTTTATCTTTAGTAGAATTCCCAGAATGCCCTACCGTAAAGTAGAGCATGCGTATTCCAGTTAAAAGGACTAACGTAGTTGCTAGCGCTCGAGAGCGCTAGCAATAATTATTTTTTCTCAATTATACTTTAACCATGTGTTCTTGTGGGCTTTGACAAGCAGCAAGATATTGTTTTGAGTTTGACATGAACTTGATAAAGTGTTTGTTATCGAATGTCGTGTTATTGAACCTACGAACAGACAGTAGACCGGAGTTATGCTTCTTGAACTAAAAAAAGAAACGTTCAGTTTCCGCTCTCTAATTTTCGAAAGGACGTATAAAAGAGTTAAAATTGCATATTCGGATATTTTATCAGAAATAACAGGTCAAGTTCAAATTCGATCAAAGTTCGAGGATTTTGACAGAGTTATATCCCTCGAACATAGAAAAGAATAAGAAATATTCCTGCAAAAAAAAAAAATGTAAAACTACATGTAAATATGGCATTTGAAATTTTGGCCGCCTCTGGGGGCATTAAAAAAATTTTGTTACGACACATCTAGTTTCATTTAAACAGACATTTTATTTAGAAATGACGGAAACAGTGAATGTTGCAACTTAGCGAAACAAAGGTAACTTTAGGTACGTGTCTCTGCTTGGGATCAGACTAGATAAATATATTTAATTAGCCTTAGAGATAGAAAGTGCAATATACAAGGACAAAGAGCAAGAAAATAGTATGGACACTTATAACAACCTTACACTAAAAACTAGGATGGGATTCAAATGGGCGAGCAACTTTTGTTATAAAAAAAAGTTTGTTTCGAAAACGAACGACGATATGTTTTTTAATTCTACCAGCGTTTAAAATGGTGCTTAAGCAAAGTAAAAAGAAACTTCCATGCACGTATTTATTTGGAGGACAGTGTCGGACAAACAAAAGACCCATACATCAGAACATCAGAACAAAACAACATACATAACCTCATATTTATTGCTTTTTTTATCTTTTGGCAACAGCTTTGGTCAGTTTCAGACAGAAACAAGCCAGTTCAAGAAATATTTATATTCTTATCCTCAAATGTACAAGATGGCGCACATTCCCCTTAAAGCTGGTTCTTGGTCTGTAAGAAGAACCACACGGTCATTTTTATTAACTTTTCGTGTGTTTTTTTTTATATAAAACAGAAAGTTGAAATTAAATCGATAGCCAATAAAGGTTATTTCAGGAATTATTTTTTTTATGTTTTACACATTTATAAAGCCATCGTGGCCGGTTTATGTAACATTCGAGTATGAGGCTTTAATAATTTTACATTTCCAGATCGTACAAAACATTCTTAATTAAGATTATTCATTTTGACCCGTTTGATTTAATCGTTTTTTAATCTTAATTATTCTGTTTTAGTTTCTCAAACTTAAATATTTGTGTCTTTTCAGAGAAAATCTCATTTTATTGTATTTTAAAAATACACGTTCGTATTTGCTTTTGCATATTATTGTCCAATATTTACGCTTGCAAATGTTTCCCTTATATAACACTGTTTGCGCCATCCGCTGTTATTCCTGCGTAACATCATTATGGGTCAAGAGGTCAAAAGTAGCGCATGAATAATGTAGGTCACTGCTTTTTCTAACCGACTTGTGCTGAAACACACCTATTAGATATCGTAATGAAAACATAATTTAGGCATAAAAAAATAAACGGATCTGTATTTTGTTACACGAAGTTTTATTCATTCATTTTCTTAAAAAAATATAACATTAATTGCGGGGGATAAATGATTCATGCAAGATAGGCCTGTAAACATAATAATGTTTATGGATCGGCATCGTAACGAGGCGTTCTTAATAAATTACAATTGCAATTTGTTAAAGGAGTTAATTCAGTTAAAATTCATTTCTGACTTTATTACAAGCCTCGATTAAAATCGCAAACGCAATATCACAGACCTTTCACGGATCACGGTCAAATTTAACTCCTTGTGCTTCTCTATCCGTTTTGTTCCGTAAAAAGAACTTAGAAGTTAAAGTTGCTTTTCTCTATAATGTCGGAGAAAAATTTATGCTCTTGAATCTGATTTTGCGATAGAGTTTCCCCTGAAAAAGCCTAAGTATACTATAACTCAATTTTCAATCGCTTTGTTTTCAAATTTCCAACCGCTCTGCGACTTCAACAGAAGTGGTACTATTCCGCCAAACTTCAATCGTTTTTTTCAATTGTACAATTGTACTGTTTCACTTTATTATAATAAAAAAGTGTTGTCTTGCCAAAAGTAGTGTCATTTTTATTTAACTTGATAATCAAATACTTGCAACATTATTGTACTATTTTTTTGTAACGTCATCTTAATCGAAGCGGCTTTCTAGGTCATCACAAAAAAGAAAGTATGGATCGTTGTTATTGTCATTATTTGCAACAAATGTAAATATAAAAAATAAGGTATCACTTTTGGATGTATATCGGGATATAAATACGGGTTGGTCACGTGATCAAATCCGATAAAGCCCTAATCTTCCATAAAGCCCTTCGGGCTTTATCGGATTTGATCACGTGACCAACCCGTATTTATATCCCGATATACATCCAAAAATGATACCTTATTTCTTAATAAATCCGTCAACAGATGCTTTGCTCTTAGTCTCCTAGCATTCGGAATATCACAATTATTAAATGTAATTAAAGACTAACTTACTGAGATTTTTCTTCGTCAACCTAATGGTGTATTAAAGGTGATTCGGAAATTTCCAGTGCTGCTTTGTGGAAGGAGAATACGTTGGCCTTCGTGGTTGAAAAAGTCGGTAACAAAAAAAAATGAATAAAATTAAAAACTCCGCACCTGAAACGACGTAAATGTCTTTTCTATTGTCTTATTTCACTTCTGGCGACTACGAAAAGAGAGAAAACAATCGACTGAAACTACATGCCACCTGATTCTGTCACATATTGTTTTTAATTAAAAAAAGTTTTGTGGACTCTTCTCTGTACTCAATGTCATTGAGTAATGTTCATATAAATATAGGACAATATATCAGGGGAAGAAGAGAACATGGCCAGCTGCCTCCATCTAGAGTCCCTAGTTACCTTGCTTTGTATGTAGAATCACTGAACATCGGACAAATTTACACGATGAGTGTGATCCTTATTGATAGGATTCTTTGCTGAAATCTTTGTAACATTTATAAGAGTCTTTTATTGCCATATCATTTTTAACATTAAATAGAATAAAACACACAACTAAAATGCAAACAATAATGTAAATAACTTCATCAAATCTAAACGTTATTTTTCAAAATATGTAACAAGTAGAGCACAGAACAAAAATCAAATAAATCGTGAATAAATCAAAAGTAGGCGTTAGAAAGGAGATCCTAATGATAAGATAAATAATGGTATAAATATGAGACATCTTTTATAAACAAGAATTGTACTAGGTAGTTTTACGGTTTACTAAGTTTAGTCGTTTAAAATTATTCACGTTTGGCGAAAGTATACATAAAATACCAATTTGTAACAAACCAATCAAATCCATTGGATAAAATTGTGACAACAAAACCCTTAAAAAAATATCCTGTTATGACAACAAAGCGATCAAGTAACACCAAATTATACAACTTACAAGATATTAAACCACACACACTGAGGAAGAATAGAGAAGAATGAAGGCGACATTACTAATAGGTTCTCCCATGGCCTTGTATTAATAACTAAATGATCTGAAATGTTATGTCAAATTGAAAATGAAAAAAAAATCAAATAATACAAAATGTGTTAGGTGCTTTAGTATAAGTGATTCACTTACACTGTTTATAAAGAATACGTATATAATAAAGCGCATAATTTTCATAACACAATTTGGCGCGCAACATTATCATCAGCATTCCTCTGGGTCACAGCTTTGTTCAACAAACGTCGTGCGTCTCAGAAACATTGATACTGCAGTTAGAACTACTCTTCAGGATCTCTTTACTGAAGTCGGTCAGATGCTTATAAATTCTAACGAACGAGTGTCTGTCTTTAGGGTCAGTTTTCCAACAACTTAACATTATGTGGTAGACGATGTAGGGACACTCTTCCGGTCGTTGCAATAGTATGCCTTCGTCCAGGAACCGGACAACCTGAAAGCAAGTACATACTTATATTAGTACTTATTATCAGTGTGTACAAGTACATAACTTCAAAAGTATGTTTCTAATAAGTGTTTTATATATATATATATATATATATATATATATATATATATATATATATATATATATATATATATATATATACTTAAAAAAATATAAAACAGAATGCGACAGTACAAATTAAATAAATTGTTTACTGTAAACAATTTATTTAATTTGGACTGTCGCATTCTGTTTTATTTATTTAAGTATTTTTGCTGTACCAAGGCTTTATTTATCTATATATATATATATATATATATATATATATATATATATATATATATATATATATATATATATATATATATATATATATATAAAATTACGGTGGTTTAGGCTAACAGTTATGTCGCTGTGTTCTCACTATATTGAAGAGGTTCACGTTTAGCTGCAGAACTGTAGCTCCACGGAAAATACGGGTTGACGGACCGTGGAGCTACAGGTCCATCCATATGAAAAACTGTATATTTATTGCGCACAAAAAGTTGCGCGTGGTTTTGGACTTATTAAAATACTTTAGGAATATATTCTGTGAAAATTTCAGTACCAAAAAATTCCTGAGTCATTTCACTTTAGATGTCATTACTTTACTTGCCTCTGAATATCTTTTAAACAGTCTCACCATCCCCGTAAAGTGAAATGATGTGGTTTGTTTATATACAAAAATGGCGACTCTTGATCCCGACGTAAATTTAACATACTTCATTTTCCGAGGTCGGTTAGAGTACTTAGGAAAACGTTTGAGGCAGGTAAAGTGGCGAACCAGTAGTTAATTTTCTAAGGATTTTTTTAGTATTGAAATTTTCACGCAATATATTCCTTAATTAGGTTAATAAGTCCAAAACCGCGCGCAACTTTTTGTGCGCAATAAATATACAGTTTTTCATACGGACAGACCTGTAGCTCCACGGTCCGTCAACCCGAATTTTCCGTGGACCTACAGTTCTGCAGCTAGTTTATGTTTAAACATTTTGAATTGGGGACGAAATGTTGAAATGTGCTTTTTTTCAGCTTCAAATATAAGTATCATCAGCGGAAATATACCAAAATATAACTTTTGATCACAAAAAGATTATCCCATTCATGGCTACATGAATGAAGTAACCTCGAGGAGTTTAAAATAAAACTATTGCTAGATCATTATCATACACTTTGTAATTTATAGTTTATATCAAACAAAATTCTGTCAAAGATGTCATGGTATGTATAAAAGTATATAGGACAATGGGAATCGCTTATTCTTTATATATCTATGGAACGTTACTAATAGTTAATAATAAGGATATAATATCACTTTATTTAATAATGGTAACCGCTTACCTCCTCGTTGGAGTGTCCATAATACGGCTGTCTACCGTAACTGTATATCTCCCATAGAACCACTCCGAACGCCCAGATATCAGACTCGTTGGTGAAGCAGCCATATTTGACACTCTCGGGTGACATCCAACGAACTGGAAGCATTCTTGAACCCCCGATCTTGAATTATAAATTAAAAAAATATCAAATGATTTCCTTGCTAATTCGATTTAAACACGTTCCATACGATATCATTAATGATAATCGGTACATAATTTAAATAATTACCTTGTAATAGTCATGCGTGTAGACATCTCGCGCCATTCCAAAATCGGATATTTTCACAATTAAACCATCCCCAACAAGACAATTTCTTGTGGCTAAATCTCTGTGCACAAAATGTTGTGACGTCAGATACTTCATTCCATTGGCTATTTGCAAGGCAACGTCAATGAGGTCATTCTAAGAGACAGAAACATTGGATTGTATATAAAATTATGATTATATAAATCAAAGCCCCCCCCCCCCCCAAAAAAAAAACGTCGTAAAGGATAGTTTGAAATAATTCTAACAGCGTTTGTTTAAACCCTTAATTATATCATAAGACGTACGAGTATATTGGTAATGAAATATATCTGGTTCTTGACAATAGTTGTGGTATTTTATGTCAAACTACTTAGTACGGTCCCAGAGACGGATGCAATCAGTTTTTGGAACGCAGTTCGCTATTCGCAATTCAAAAGTGAATTGCGTTCTATAGAACGCAGATCAAAATTTATAATTCATATTTGGAGCTTGAAATTTTCAGGGTCATTTACTGTGGTATACCACTGCCACTGTGAAAATATGGGGAAGTGGTAATCTCTAGTTTTTGAGATTCGGGCTTATTCGCAAATCAATAGTGAATTGCATTCTAGAACACAGTTCGCAATTCAAAATTTATAGTTCATATTTGGTGCCTGAAATTTTCAGGGTCATTTACTAGTGGTATACCACTACCACTGTGAAAATATGGTGAAGTGGTAATCTCTAGTTTTTGAGATTCGGGTAATATAAGACCAAAAATCGTGGATATATGTAGTGAATACTGTATACACGAAATGTACGCACCCGTTTTACTTTCGCCCCTGTTGTTAGCGGGCGAATTTAAACTGAGCGAATTACAATGTTTCAAATGACCCCTCTTTAAACATTACAGTGTCAGGCCGAATTCAAGACAGGCGAAACTATTTGCAAGTGTAGAAGGTTGAAAATTACATGGTGCGAAAATAACCCTGTATTCACTATTGTAAGTGAAATGTTGGGGAAAATTTCAGTCAAATATTTAACATTTTTATGTTAAGGTTATACACGCCTCTATTATATATATATATATATATATATATATATATATATATAT
The DNA here is from genome assembly GCA_020458035.1 of Magallana ariakensis. Lineage (NCBI taxonomy): Eukaryota > Metazoa > Mollusca > Bivalvia > Ostreida > Ostreidae > Magallana > Magallana ariakensis. The sequence continues at coordinate 10,123,728 of CM035815.1, forward strand.
ATATATATATATATATATATATATATATATATATATATATATACACACATGGTCTCCCCACTTAGTAACACCCCTAAAGATGTGTTGATGGTTCCATGAGATTAATTATTCATTATCGAGACCCAAGTTTCTCTCTGATATTGTTTTGACCTTGCGATTTACAAATTTTAAACTACATGTACTTTAAACAAGAGGCCCAGGGGCCACGTCGCTCACCTGAGGAACAATAGCCTTAACTCTGATTAAATTAGCATTACAGTATCAAAATTAAAATATCTTGACAACTAAGTACGGAAGATATTGCTCAAAATTTTTTAAATATCTGCCGATTTTTATCCACATATTTTTATGGTAAATACCAAGCCCCTTTCGTTGTTGTACATGTTAGAAGATTTTTCTCTATTCCTATATACCCCCCCCCCCACTTTGTGGCCCCACTTTTCTCTAGGGAATCATGGTTTGATCAAACTTTAATCTGCACAACCTGTGCTTTCACACGAGTTACTGCTTTTTGGACTAAAAACTTTCCGAGAATATTTTTAAAGATTTTCTCTATATATTCCTATGTAAAAATTCATCCCCCTATTTTGGCCCCGCCCTACCCCCTGGGACCATGATTTAAACAAACTTAAATCTACACTATCTGAGGATGCCTCCACATAAGTTTGAGCTTTCCTGGCCTAATAGTTTTTAAGAAGATTTTAAAAAGATTTTCTCTCTATATTGCTATGTAAAAATTCATCCCCCATTGTGGCCCCACCCTACCCCTTGGGACCATGATTTAACTAAAATTGAATCTACACTATCTGAGGATGCTTCCACTCCAATTTGAGCTTTCCTGGCCTAATAGTTTTTAATAAGAAGATTTTTAAAAGATTTTCTATATATATTTCTTTGTGGCCCCTCCCTACCCCCGGGGACCATGATTTAAACAAACTTGAATCTACACTGTCTGAGGATGCTTCCACTACAATTTGAGCTTTTCTGGCCTAATAGTTTTTGAGAAGAAGATTTTTAAAGATTTTCTCTATATATTCCTATGTAAAAATTCATCCCCATTGTGGCCCAACCCTATCCCCGGGGACCATGATTTGAACAAACTTGAATCTACACTACCTGAGGATGCTTCCATACAAGTTACAGCTTTTCTGGCCTAATAGTTTTTGAGAAGATTTTTGAAAAATACCTACAAATTTCAATAATTCTAAATTATCTCCCCTTTCAAGAGGGTGTGGCCCTTCATTTGAACAAACTTGAATCCCCTTCACCCAGTGATGCTTTGTGGCAAGTTTGGTTGAAATCTGCCCAGTGGTTCTAGAGAAGAAGACGAAAATGTGAAAAGTTTACAACGCCAACGACAACGTCAACGCCAACGACGACAGACAACGGACAAATTTTGATCAGAAAAGCTCACTTGAGCTTTCAGCTAAGGTGAGCTAAAAACGACCTTATTTCAACGTCGAAATAGAGAAGGCCTTTAAAGTAACTTTCCCGAATTACATAATTTATCAATAGTACAGTGTGTATTTGGGTAAAAATTGCCGTCATTTACAGAAACTTAAGAAAAATGACAATATATGACGGGCATTAAGTAAAATCTTCAAGTAGGCGAATAGTAGTCTTTCTCACATCCTGTTTATCATGGAAAAAATTCCTTTTATGGGAATTCTAGAAGAGAAACAAGTGATAATGAACACTTAGAGTCTTATGTAAAGTGTTAATTGATTTCACAAACTGTACTACCCATCCTAAAGGGGAGTTAGAATCAATTAAAAGGATCAATAAGCACATTTTACCTAGTGACGTGGGCATTTTTATAAACTTTACATGATGCTTTACTCCAGATACATGTACTGTCCTAAAACTCGTTGACCTATGCCAGTCTATCGCAGTAGACATTTTTATGGAGACGTGCAACTTTATATGCCTAATTGTCCTACTAAATCAAACTTGTGTGGGAATTTCGTTAATTTCAAAGATAAACTGTTATGTTCTTTTCTGATCAATGTAGGGCACAAAAGTCATGTTATCAACACCAGGCGATAACTAAGGCTAACTAGAGGTACTGTGAGCAAGCTCACGATTGATAACACCCGCTAAGAAAAAAAATCGTAACTCAAGTATTTTTCTATTATAGAAAATGATGGATGCTATCTCATTAACCGTTCATGTCCTATCAATAACAACTCCTCAATTTTTTAATGCTAATATGAGTACACAAACCAATTTCTATTATTTAAATTCCATTTTATTTCAACTTAACTGTTAATGCATGAAGACATTTGCACCCTTATGATAACAAACATGACTGAAATCAAACCATAACCCACATGTCAAGCAGCCATTAAATGTTTTGAATTTTTGGCATCCCGAGCCCGATTTTTTTCCGAATTTATTTTCCACAAAAAAAGATAAAATACATCAGGGCGGGCAATTTCCAGATGGGCAGTGGGGATGATAATCTAGCAATTAATTTTATATGACCTGACACATGCAAGCTTTGTGTCAAATTTTACCTTCTAATCATTTCCATTAATACAAGATAGGAATAAAGCGTTTTTTAAACAATGACCTTGACCTTGCATAAATGACCTTGATTCAAGGTCATGACACATCCTCAGGTCATAAGCAATCTTTGTATGAAGTAAAAACATCCAATGTTTCTCCATAAGAAAGATATGGACCGGACATGCATTTTGCACTTTTCCTGCCACTGACCTTGACCTTGCACGAATGACCTTGGGTCAAGGTCATGGCACACCCTCAGGTCATAAGCAATCTTTGTGTGAAGTAAGAACTTCCAATGTTTCTCCATAAGAAAGATATGGACCGGACACGAATTTTGTACTTTTTCTGCCAGTGACCTTGACCTTGCATAAATGACCTTGGGTCAAGGTCATGACACACCCTCAGGTCATAAGCAATCTTTGTATAAAGTAGGAACTTCCGATGTTTCTCCATACGAAAGATATGGACCGGAGGCGAATTTTGCACAGACAGACGGACGGACAGACAAGGTGATTCCTATATACCCCCCAAACTTCGTTTGCGGGGGGTATAATGACTGATGACATATGGCTATTTCAATCCACCACCCCAAATTTCAAGAAATAAAGTTGGGTTTTTTAATTTGAAAACGATTGTTTTTCTTTATTGCATATTTTGAAAAATATTTGATGATATTGAGTTCCCACAAGATACACTAGAGATTAAGTTTACTTTCAATAAATATGTTGTTTTGTAAAGAAATAACGAAAACTGCTTTAATGTTATTGTATATTCTTAAGACAATACGAGTAACAGGGTATTACTAGGAAAGGGGCGTTTTGAAAGTAACCTTAAGAAAGGACCACATATGATGAAGAGAATGTTTGGCCACAATAAATCCACAGTTATAGTGTTTGAGTTTATGTTAGATAATTTTGTAAATTTGTAGATGAGTTGACTTTTGATATTATTCAAATTCATTTGGCTTACCTATTTACACTTATGTACAGTGTATGGCGACAGAAATGACGCCGTTTTTGAAATTTAATCAGTGTTCCTTGATGTTTAACCCATGGAAAATAAATCGCAGTTTTAAACTAGCGATTTTTTTTCTGCCAAAAACAAGTCTTGAATAGATACAAGTTGAATGAAAATAGAATCTTAAACTAATCGAAAATAGAATCTTTAGTTTCTTGGAAGAAAGATCAACGTATTTATATCAAAGTTAGTACATCAACATACTTTCAGGAACTTATTTAGTGCCTTATTATCTTTGGTTTTTTTAATTCAGATAAGGGTATCTTAACTTGTAATTGTGAAATACCTTTTGCAGCTTGAAGTCATTTTCGCTTTTCCGCATCACCGGGTCATTTCTGCGAAGAAGTTCTGCTAGGTCGCCATGAACCATGTACTCAAAGATCATATAGGGAGAATCTCCAACATCTGGTACACAATGAAAAAAAATATCGATTTAACAGGTGGTATTCTAATGGTACCAGTTCAATGAAGTCAAATTATTTGCAAATGTTTACCTTTGGTAATTACACCCAGAAGACTCAGGATATTATCATGACTAAAGTTGCTCATGATTTCCACTTCTCTTTCAAAATCTTCCTTTACTTCATTTGACACACCCTCTTTTAGTATTTTTACAGCAACGTTTGTAGCGTCCGGGAATTCTGGGGTGTAATATAAACCTGCAGAAAAAACCCCAAACGATATCCATTTATTTTCATGATCAATTTCCGTCAGCCATTCCCGTCATTTGACTAAATGGTTAAGACAGAGCCCTGCATTTCTGTCAACGTTTAAAATAATAAGTAAAGCGTCGGTCCAATTCTTTCTTGTTCTTAATTTTGGTTCTTTTGTCAATCCTAATATATAACTTTCATAATAAAAAAACCTCCAATGAAATGTTTCATACAGAATGAAAAAGAAAACATTTAACACCGGCATATCATTTGCAGCCATGTGTAATAATACAACTCCCAATAAATAGATATAATTTACATGAAGATGAACATTTGGTAAATTAATAAAACTTATACCCTTATACACGTGGCCGAAGGCTCCTTCCCCTACGGTTTCAATAATCTTCACTCTCTCGTACGGAATCTCTTTAATTGAAATTTTCTTTTCCTCGGACTTGTCTTGTGACGTCATAAAATAAGTCGGATTTTTGTTCACAAAGTTCATTCTATCTAATAACTGAATGTCCTCATTGTTCCGGATTATGACGTCTTTTCTCTTTTTCTTTTTTTGACAAAGTTGTGTTTTTCGCGCGAAAACAAGAATAAGTATTATGAGTAGAGTAACGATGAAAGATACGGGAATAAAGATTTGAAGGAGGGTCTGTGTCTCTTCAGCTGATAGCACAATATTGTTCTGGGTCTGTAAAACATAAGAAAAATAACATACATGTAATAGAATTTTTATTTAATTTTGTATTAATTCATTTTTTTATCTTCTATCATTTGCTGTAGATTCATACTTGATTCAGTAACATTTATTGAAATAAACCAACATACATAGGCTTTTAAATAACTGTCAAATTCATAGAATTTTAAACTACATGTATAACAATTTAAATTTTTCAAGATACATGTAGAATTAAATTCTATTGATTTTAAAACTTATAATGAAAATTTAGAATAAGGATACTTTTGCTATTACGATCGAAAGAAAGAAAATTCTCAAAAATTTAACAAAAGATGTACAAAAAATATAACAAAAGCTGTACAAACTCTGTTTGAGTTGGTGGTGACATTGTTGCCAACAGAAACGAAGAATCCGGAATCTCTGACCTCTTGTGATGATACGGTAGCAGCTGCAAGTCAACAAGCAGCTTATTAAAACCAATTCACACTATGGCTTTAAAGCTTAAAGGAATAAAGTAAAAAATCGATGGAATTTCCGAAACTGATAGATTTCGATCGGTAGTATGACACCAATAAAGCTACTTTTGGTCCTTGGATTGAGATCACAGAATTACCGACACTTAGTTAACGTAGACAAGATAAAATACATTCTTTACTCTTCTATTGCTGGAGTCAGCATGGTAAACTTGCATTAAGATTTCTTTCCATTTTAATTGATTCTCATTGCATCGAAGAAGTGATCGCAACAAAACATGCATGAGACAAACAAAAACAAAGGAAGTTAAAGTAAGAGAAGTGAACCATACAATGAGTTTCACAGGACCCATCCTTGTCAGCCTCCTTCAGAGTGGACACACAGAAGCATGTTTTGTACCCCCGGCCAGCATCGTCCGCGCAGTGAACGTCCACTGGTAAACCTCTTGATGAAATGTTGTGTACTTCGCAATCCGCAGTCGTGGAGCACTTTCGGAAGTTTCCTGAGAACATTTTGAAATAAAAAAAAAAAGATTTAAATGATCTTATTATAAAAAGAATGCAATCAGTTTCAACGACAATGAATTCATGTCTTTTTTATGCCTATTATGAATATTAAGATAAACCTTCAATTGGGACATCCATACTTCTTTTATTCGTCATCTTTCATGAACATACTGTACTTAAATGAGTGCCAGATTACATGCACAAGTCAAAGACTTATTCACCTCGAACTTGTCTAAAACGTGGGAGAGTAAGTTTCAGCAAATAGTCTGCTTGGTTTGAATATGGTCGTGATTTAATTAACAAAAGGATGTTCACTCCTTAATGCTGGATCGTTTCAAACAAGTCATCTTAAGATTAGAATCAATCCTGCAATCTGTTTATAGATCTGCTATTGACATTTAATTCTCTCAGCTACAGTTATATACTTATACATGAAAATAGCCCAAGCCGATATGATGGTTTGGCTTTGTTTTTAATTTCCCCACTATTTTCTAAAACTTTAATGGAGCCCGTCTTTGGACTTTTTTTGGATCGGGCATGTTTCGCGTTATTTCTGTCAACCTAATCACACGGAACATATTTGTGTACAGTTTGTAAATAATCGTTTAATTATCCGGAAAGTCTGAAAAAGGCTATATAAAAAGCAAATTCATTTTCGCGCAGCGATTTTCCTGCTAATCACATAACATGAAATCATGGGTAATCATCAATGAAAACGTTACTTTGAGCAAATAGCACAGCACAGTATGTCCAAACGTGTAAACAAAATCGATATCTATTCAACAAATTGTATTTAATGACAGTTCTTTATGTCTTTCGTCCGAAACAAGCCCGCTAATACAGACTAAATTCCCTTTATCCTTTCCTCATTTCCTGTCGAAAAGCTGAGCATTAACCTAAATAGCTGTACACCATTTACTGTGAAATTTAACCAATATTTCGATGACGATATTAATATATTGTTAATGACTAGCTATTCCTATGATTCAAAACTAATATTTTGATTGTATAAATTGATCAAAATAAATCTGCGAAATAAATCATCATGATATTATCGTCCGATTCATCCCTAGAAGACAATCTTATGCTTATTAGACAAGCAAGAATACTCAAGAAACAAGTTAAATACTTATAAGTCAATCCAAAACTGTATATGTTTCACGGACAAGACAAGCCAACACTTTTAATGTTTTACTGATTAAATAAACCAAAACTTCATAATATATTACTGACAAGACAAGCCAAAACTGTGTAATGTTTTAGTGATAAGACAAGCCAAAACTTACAATGTTTCACTGATTAGATAAGATAAATCTTCATAATGTTTTAATGATAAGACAAGCCAAAACGTTTAATGTTACACTGTCGACAAACAAAAATTGTTATGTTTCACTGACAAACCAACACTTTGTCATGTTTTACTGATAAGACAAGCCAACACTTTGTAATGTTTTACTGATAGGACAAGCCAACACTTTGTAATGTTTAACTGATAGGACAAGCCAACACTTTGTAATGTTTTACTGAAAGGACAAGCCAACACTTTGTAATGTTTTACTGATAAGACAAGCCAACACTTTGTAATGTTTTACTGATAGGACAAGCCAACACTTTGTAATGTTTTACTGATAAGACAAGCCAACACTTTGTAATGTTTTACTGATAGGACAAGCCAACACTTTGTAATGTTTTACTGACAGGACAAGCCAACACTTTGTAATGTTTTACTGATAAGACAAGCCAACACTTTGTAATGTTTTACTGACAGGACAAGCCAACACTTTGTAATGTTTTACTGACAGGACAAGCCAACACTTTGTAATGTTTAACTGATAAGACAAGCCAACACTTTGTAATGTTTTACTGACAGGACAAGCCAACACTTTGTAATGTTTTACTGATAAGACAAGCCAACACTTTGTAATGTTTTACTGATAGGACAAGCCAACACTTTGTAATGTTTTACTGACAGGACAAGCCAACACTTTGTAATGTTTTACTGACAAGACAAGCCAACACTTTGTAACGTTTTACTGACAGGACAAGCCAACACTTTGTAATGTTTTACTGACAGGACAAGCCAACACTTTGTAATGTTTTACTGATAAGACAAGCCACAATTTTGTAATGTTTTAATGATAAGACAAGACAACACTTTTAATGTTTTACTGATACGACAAGCCAACACTTTGTAATATTTTACTGATAAAACAAGCCAACACTTTGTAATATTTTACTGATAAAACAAGCCAACACTTTGTAATGTTTAACTGATAAAACAAGCCAACACTTTGTCATATCTTAATCATAAGAAAAGCCCAAATTTTATAATGTTACTGATGACAAGCCAAAACTTTGTATTGTTTCACTAATAAGATGAGCGAAAACTTTGTAATGTAAGCCAAAATTTGAATTGTGTCACTAACAACACAAGCAAAAACTTTAAAATATATAACTCTACAAAAAAGGTATTCGATTTTGCGTCAGCATCAGTCTTTCTCAGTGACACAATCCCCACAATATACCGAGACAAACATTGTAGACTTTGTGTCTAAATTTGTCATCTTTTTGCCTTCAAAAACAAATTTTGATTGGCTGGTTTTATATTTGTCTCCACGACAACCGACATAAAAGTTAAATCTAACAAGAGGCCCATGGGGCCACATCGCTCACCTGAGCAACAATGGGCGTTCAAAAGATATTGTGCCATTTGGCCCCTCAGTAGAATAACAAAAAATAAATATTGTAAAGTATTCGAATTTTACACTTATTTTTGCATACACATTATCTTTGACATTGTATCTTTATGGAATACTATTTGGTAGGGGTACACCTCCCTCCAATTCCCTATATTTTCGTTCTGCCCCCCCCCCTCCTCCACTTTATAAAGCGATCAAAATATATGAGAGCATATAGGTACATTTTCTTCCTCAACTACTTACTAGTTATTGTATTTTTTTAAAAATATCATATAATAGTTATTGCATTTTATTAAAAAAAAATCCTATAGATGTGAAGAAGAAAATTGTACCCCAATCCGCTCAATTCCTCAAATTAAAAACATTCACAAATTTGTCTTCTCCATTATAATTAAATGACTGTTGTTTACCTGGCGTAAACTCGTGTGACTTTTATAACTTTACTCACATTTGATTGATGAATACACTGGAATAAAAATTGTTGTCACGTGACATGTTAAAGAGCTATAAAATCAATGTTACAGTATTGACAGGCACATCACTCTATTTTACTAAGGCCCACCCATTATTTTCATCTTTATTCAAAAATAAAAAATGGTTACAGACCAGGATAATTTTCCGCTGTAATATTTTCTTAGGAATAGCGATAATTCCTTTATCCCCGCAACAGAAATGTGTCAGAACTATGGAAATTGTTTAACGGTGTCGTTTTTATTTACTCGTGTCTGAAAAACTATCACAATTGATGTAGATTTCACATTTAATCCATGTATAAAGAGGGGCCAGAGAGTAGTTATATACAGCATATCATCCTTTAATTTTTTTGTACAAGTATTTAATATTTAGCGAGACATTTCTAATGATCAACCAAAATTTCAGCGTCAATCGTAGAATTATAAGCAAGATACACAGCTCACAATTCTGATGAGTTTATTACATTCAGCTTAAGAATTTTAACTTTGTATTTCCTATTCAGCATTTAAAGTGGAAAAAAAGAATGGCCTCAGATCTGTGTACATATAATTGTGAGCAAATCTCTGTATCTTGCTTATAATTCAAAGCTTAACACTCAAATATGGTTAGTAAATAGAAATTGTAAACAATTAAACACAAGAAACATATGCACTATAACAAATAAAGTGCACAATTTATTTTTCAAAATATATACCTACATATTTCCGTCAGCGAAATTAAACTCCATTTAAACTTATGAATAAATTCGAGAAAATGCTAAGCATCTCAACAAAACACATTGCATTAATCTAATAGGCCTATTACGCAAAAGATCATACCGAATTACCGATAGTATTTTAGTACTCTTTTAATACATCAGATTTTGCTTAATTTGCGCAGGTTAACAGTTAACTGTCTGATTTACCGAAGTCTCTGTTTGATTTGATACGTAAAAATTACAAAATACAGGCGATAGTTACAAAGCATAGATAATGAAAACGAAACGAAAATCAAAACAAGCTAACACCACCGTCATATGTGAAAACTGTCAACGCATTGAAATATTTAACCTCAATTTACTTCACAAAATCGGCACCAATGTATTCTGCATGTTTCAAAGATCCCCTTCGTACGCGAACTGTTGCACAACAAACTAATTCATCATTGTCAGATCGACCCGTTTATCTTAAACAAAGAACCTCGTTTTAGAAGTATGGAGAATACGAGTCTTGGTAAAATGGGTGGGCAAACCCGGGCCGAGGCAAAATAAAAGCCGGGACAGATCGGCAATCGTCAATTCCAAAATACGCATTGTTTTGCAGCAATATTTACAGCGAATACAAATATACTGGTTCGTAACATATCCTCAAAATTTTAATGATAGCAAAACTGGATGTGTTCTTCCAAAACGTCTGACTTTCCACCGCAACCGCAACGTGTTTGTAGAACAAAGAGCCTCGTTTTGATTCCGGATTTCCTAATTGTAATATTCGGAATACCAAACCCGATGCGACAAAGGTAAAACGAGAAAAAAAAAATCACACACAAACAACAGTGTGATTCGAAATATAAAACCGTCTTTCAAATATACATTTATTCTATTCCAAGGTTTAAACAGATATTAACAGCTGCACACGATTTTCATCCCTAACAAAAATTGCACCAAAAAAAAGGGGGGGGGGGTCGAAGAATGCACAAACTCCTTTTGGTGCCCAAGTGTTTGTTTGCTAATAAGACATGAAAAATACACTTAATATAACTTAAATGCAACAATCTAATTTACTATGATTTGTCACCAATATCATTTGAATACTATAATTTTTTTTCAATACATTCCCAAGTTTAAACTTGGTCCCCTATTGTGACCCCACCCTATATATGGGGGGTCATGATTTGAGGTAATAAGACATTAAAAATACACGAAACTTAAATGCAACAATCTAATTTACTATGATTTGTCACCCATATCATGATCATTTTGTTGCTATAATTTTTTTCAATATATTCCCAGTTAAAACTTCGTCCCCTATTGTGACCCCACCCTATATATGGGGGGTCATGATTTGAACAATTTAAAATCTACACTTACCCAGGATGCTTCAACATAAGTTTCAGCTTTTCTGACCCAGTGGTTCTTGAGTAGAAGATTTATAAACTTTTTTCCTATATATATTTCTATGTAAAACTTGGATTCCCTATTGTGGCCCCGCCCTACCCCCGGGGGTCATGATTTGAATAATTTAGAATTTACACTACCCCAGGATGCTTTCACATATGTTTCAGCTTTTCTCACCGAGTGGTTCTTGAGAAGAAGATTTTAAAAGTTTTTCCTATATATTTTTATGTTAAACTTGGATTCCCTATTGTGGCCCCGCCCTACCCCCGGGGGTCATGATTTGAACAATTTAGAATCTACACTAGCCCAGGATGCTTCCACATAAGTTTCAACTTTTCTGACCCAGTGGTTCTTGAGAAGAAGATTTTTTAATGACCCCACCCTATTTTAGTATTTTCTTAATTATCTCCCCTTGGAAAGGGACTTGGCCCTTGAATTTTACAATTTAAATTCCCCTTTACCCTAGGATGCTTTGTATTAAGTTTGGTTAAAATTGGCTCAGTGGTTCTTGAGAAGAAGTTGAAAATGTGAAAAGTTTACAGACGGACGGACGGACAGACAGACAGACAGACAGACAGACAGACAGACAGACAGACGGACGGACGGACGACGGACAACAGGTGATCAGAAAAGCTCACTTGAGCTTTCAGCTCAGGTGAGCTAAAAATGAATTGAGCAAAGCTAGAATATTAAATGCAGCATATTGTTAATATTTTACTCAGAATAGATTAAAGGTTAAAGGTTGAAAATGTCGACTACGGCCGTTGAGTACCGGAACTTGGGGGTACTTTCTATGGCATTTCCATTGCACAGCTTCAGTAAATCGACAAATACAACACACAAGGTGCTCAAAACCTACTAAATACTTTCCAGGGTTCTCTCGGAACTTTCAATGTAAATAAGGTGCAAAGCATGAACAAACATGGATTTTTCACATTTAGTTGCTATGACACCTCTCTAGAACTTGCAAATATCATTCCAGTAACAAGATTTTAAGACATCTTACTTTAAGATGTCAATGAGTGGGACAAACTTTTCTTACTTATAGGAGTCAGCTTCTAGAACATGCACATTGTCTTTGAGTATTAAAGAGTTCCAGTGACATGACCTGTACCAAGTATTTCTTTCTCATAGTTTTTAGTCTTTCTCAGGTTTACTTAATTCAAGTAGCCAGTTACTAAGACATGTTTTTTGTCATTATATTTTTATAAAATCATTTCTAAGATGGGTTCAATTTTTTCTCTTTTTTAAAAGAACAATTACTTGGACAAAGAATTAAGATTTTAAAAGTGTTCTCTTCTTTAAGCAAGGCCTAAAAAATAGTGTGTGTTTAGGGCAACCAGACCTAACCTACAAAAATGCCCCGAGCCTACCATTTTTAGATGTCTGTTTTTATCCGATTGTGATTTTCATATTATTTCCATTAAAAAACCGTTTTTAAATACGACACAAATATTCTTTCGATTTATATTTGTATTTGTGTCCTCATGCAAAACAAAAATGATAAAATAAAAACATCCCTACCTACCTAATCTTATTTTTTCATCAGTGTTACACTAAACACACAATTTTGTTTTATGCCCAATTAATTAATAAGTAATCAATTCCTAGTCGCCAGATAATTTTTACTGCCTTTTTTTTTTTACTACTATCATAGTTTTAACAGTTAACGACAGACCACCACTTTTAGTTGTGATTTATTAAATCATTTAACGGCCCCCATTTTTAGCAGCCAATACGACACATAGTTAGCTTCCTCTCATCAAGTAGGCAGGTATAGGTAAGAATAACTTTTTCTCAACTAATTCAGTTTTACTATGTTTTATCTATATCATGTTTTTTTTCATCGACAGTTCATGCATAGTACTGTCATGTTGTAAATTATGAATTACTGGGTGGGTGAAAATACAAAATTTACAATTTTTATTTTATATTACACCCACCCAGTAAATTCAAAACTTACAACATGACAAGTCCTCGATGGAATCTTAAAATCTCATGACGATGCACAAATAAGAGTTATCAAACCTTGGTAGGTAAGTAAACGTATATCATTCTATAGAATAGCCTATTTGTCGCGGTCTATTATGTGTATACTTAGTTACTAAATGTATAAAACAAATCTGTCTTAATATGTTTGTTTTTTTTTTCACATGATGTGTTATCAATATAGTTATAAGTACTTTACTGTTACCATGGAATATAGAATATGAATCCAAGAAGTATAGATGTGCTAATTGAATGATACTTAATGAAAAATGAATGTAAATATTAGATGATGAAGAAGATCGGTAACCATGGAAATCTGCTTTATTTTTACGTATGAATTAAAAATTGTTCTCATTGAACAAAGATAAAGATACAGCTATCTAAAATTGAATGTCATTTTATATTTAGTGAAAAATTATAGCTATTAAATAATTGAACGATTTAGAAGTTATGTTATCATGAAAATTATTATTAACCGGGTTTTCCAAAGGAAAAATCCAGTTATTGAAATTGTGAAAATGGCGAGCGGCTGCCAAAAGGGTACCCCTATTGTACGGATAACTTCTCCTACAGTTTTCAAGATAGGAAGTTGTTGTTTTGCAGATCAATTGTACATATATTAGAGATGTACATATTCTTTGGATTTTGATTTTTGATAATTTATGAAAAAAAAATTCAGCTGTTGAACTTAGCCATTTTTGGCATAATTTTGCAAATAAGGTACCCCTATTGTACTTTTCAAGATACTTGTAGGAAGTTGTTGTTTTACAGATCAATTGTACATATCTTAGAAATGTTCACATTACTTGGATTTTGATTTTTAATAATTTAAGAAAAAATACCAGCTGTTGAACTTAGTTATTTGTTGGCAAAATGTTGCATATAGAGTACCCCATTTTTCTGTATAGGTAGTGTTTATCAATTTATAGGGTTGACAAATCGATTATGGATACTGTTCACACAAAAGAAAACCCGGTTTGCTGTCACATTGAAAGCGTTTCACTTGTTTTTATTTCTCTGATATTTAAGTTTAATGGCGTTCACTGAAAGAAAAATAAATGACTTCCTTCGATTGGTTTCTAAAACACATGTAAAGCAGTCAGTTTAAGTGGTCGATATATTTTTAGATCAATAGTAATTTAGTCAGTTTAATTTCATATTTATGTTACCAAGGATATATTTTTGTAAATTTCGAAGTTAATGTAGTTAACGTTTGCAAATTAATTTTACTGCTAATAGTATAATTTACTTAAGGGGCATATAAGTGATATTTTTGGTTTGTGTCGATCATTTCATACATTGTAGCCATATAATGTTTCCGTGATTTTAATTAAAACAAATAATTCAAGAAGAAAGCCGCACAGTTACACATAATGCCCGTCCCAAGAACCATTCATAGCGTGTCAAATGTTAATCCTAAACGCTTATCTCTGTCGTTCTAATCAGTTGATCAGTCCAATGCCACGAGAATGATAGAGAGGTTTCCAAGAGGCATTGATTATGGCGGATATCTTATAAGATTCTGGAAAGAGTCAAATCCTACTACATGTAGTATCTTGGTTTTTTGATTATTACGTTATATCTTTGGGTTTTGAATGTCCGCCCAAAAAGATAGAATAGTCTGACAGGTTCATCTCTGTGTATTTTTGGGGTTTATCATTTAACATATCTATGTAAACAGTTTAATGTCCATTATTTTAACTTCAAATGAAATGAGAGCCCCATGGACCACATTGCTCATACCATTCCACAGGGAAACTTGACCGTTACAGCTTATCATACCAAATAATTTTTAAAATATTAAAACTATATATATATATATATATTACTAAAACCACTTAATAATAATTTCACAAATAATGACATGTTACCCTAAATCAAAATATATTAGCAAAATCATGTTGGAGATATTTAAATATATTTATTGATTATATTAAATTGACGACTTCATTTTAAGCTAGTTTGTTTGTTGTTATAGTTTTTAGATTTTTTGAGATGACGGGGGAGTGAATTATCTAAAAATCTATCTAATATCATGCATATAAACTTGGTGACCCAGCTTTGCGGCTCCATTGACAAATGACCGTCTTGTTTCAGCGTCTAGGGTAATAGTGATCTTTGGCATCATATACGATTTTTTCTATGTAGTTTGAACGAATGACGATATGCCATATGTTCAATGTGCATCATATCGTTCGAGTTTTACATTTTATTAGATTATGGCAGATTTCTATGTAAAACTTAAAAAAATTAACCTCCTAAAAAATTTTCCTTCCTTAACTCGGGGTTAAAATAATCGTAAGATGTATGAAATTAATAACTAAGCATGTTTCTTTCAAATATAAATACGATATTTTGGCAACGCAAGAAAATTCAGGTTTTAGTGAGAAAAAAAAATCTCGTTTTTTGAAAACGTATAAAGGAAATTTCCAATTCATTTTTCGGGAAGATCTTTAATATATTTTTATGCAAATACAATCTACATAAAACTTTTTCAAACAGTGGTATCAAATGTTAAATAAAAAAAGCGGTTGTACAAAAAATGGCATTAAAAATTTAACTGTTTCTTAGTAAACTTAAACTGTTGATGATATCACAGGAAATTTAATTTATCGTGACAAGAAAAATGCTTCCTTAAATTTTCGAAGAAAATTAAAGTAACAACTGCCAATATGTTTTAACAAGTTACAACATTAAGGAAAACATTAGTTGTCATCTTTAATAAAAGAAAAGATTCATTCACGGAACTGAAGGTTACATCGCAGAGGTAGCTGCAAGTCTGTAGCTTCCGGTTCGAAATAAAAAGTGGATGGACCAATTCCCTTAGTGTTAAAAAGTGCAATTTACGGCGCACAAAAACTTCCACTTATTTGATTTGATTTCTAATAAGGAAAGAGAAGACCAACACTATAGGAAGAACTTATTTGATCTGAAATGAAACGTTTAATTGTGTAATCAGTGTGATCTAATTGGTCGTATAGTGTAATGTACTTGTGTAATATAATCTTTTTTAATGTTTGAAAACATGAAGATGTTCTCAATTGCATTTATATTATTGTAATGGACGCAAAAATCCAATTTTAAAAAATCCAATTAGTTAAACTTTTTTTGCTCCTTCCATATGGAAATTATATTCAAACGACTACACATTGTGGGTATATAAAAATATCCAGAAATGGGGGGAAATTACCTCGTCTTGCAAATAAAACAAACCTAAACTGATAGACGCCTTGGTATATTATACAAAAAACACCACCACGAATGCAACACTTATTCGATTAGAACTAAATTTCTGTGTGAAAGCTGATAAATTTTTACAAACCATCGAGTGCAAGTAATGCCAAACGGTAACAAAACCCAACTAGCAGATGCATCTTTTTTGTTTAGATATTGCAGCTTGACCTACATAGAACATTTGTAAGATTAAAAAAAAATACAAATGCACTAGCATTTAGGAAACGAGTTTCTGACGAACAAACGTCATCTATATATTCGTCAATGTTACTGAGCGTTAAGGAGGAATGGTCACCAGAAAGTTATGTCTGTCAACGTGCACTGGGGAACAAAACAACAGATTTACAGCTCTTGTGTCATTATCTTGCAATTTCTCAAGCCTTAAAAAGTTAAGTAATTTTGCTTCCTGTTATATTCCATCACGATGTAAAGCAAGCTCAAACACCAACACTGCAGTCAAATATGTTTCTTACTTACCATTATCTGGTGAGTTTCTCGAGGAAAGAGGCGAATCTTGAATAAAAAGAAATTAACCAAGCATTTATGTCATTCATTTTTTAAAACTATAAATAATGGAAACTAGTAGCATAAAAGATTTAAAGGGGCATAGTCACGATTTTGGTCAAAATTTGTTTTTCCTTTTCAATGTTTACAATGCTTCAGTAAGGCATTTCTAATAGTCAACCAAAATTTGATTGTCAGTGGTCGAGTTTTAAGCGAGATACATATCTAGAGCTCACAGTTTTTTGTTACGTAAACAAAGATTTTGTTAATATTCTTAATGTTTATAGGAAAATTCCAGGTTTAGGTCCAAAATGAATGTATCAAACGCTAGGAACTGTTTATTTATGTTCAAAACGAATTAGAAGAGAGAAAAGTCAGCTTAAGAAGAGCTTTTACCGGTATATTGAACCAATGTAAAAAAAAAATCCACAATTAGGCCATGCCTTGTTTACATAACAAAGAATTATAAGCTCTGTATCTTGCTTATAATTCTGCAACTGACACTCAAATTATAATTGTTCATTAATAATGCATTACTAAAGCATTATAAACAATAAAATATAAAAATAAAATTTTGCCAAAATCGTTACCACGCCCCTTTAAACGATTGTATTTAGATTGCCAAAATATTTTTACCTATAACAAGAGCTTTCTTATAGTTCTTTTTAATATATGAATATTTTTATTTGGTTTTATAATTTAAACAGTCAACCGAGATGTTTGTGTATGTTTGTTATATGTTATCAACTAAACATTATTAATTTTGCAGAATGATTTAATAAAAATGATATTAATAATAAAATAGTAGTTACCGTGAACATCGTCTGTATCATCTTCTGGAATAAAAAAATAGTTAAATTAATTAAAAATTTAACTTAAAGATAAACCAAATTGAATTAAGTAAATGTTCATGAAGCATTCATGCTTATTGTTTCTGTTTTCTATGAAGAGGTCTTCTTTTTACATTTTTGTCACATTTGTTCTAAACATTTTGAAAAAATCTTAAAAATCTTTGTTTTACCTTAAGACTAATCATATGAAACCGCAAATTAATGACAATATAAATAGAATTTTAAAATAAAATCCTGTTACCATACATGTTACCATATTGCCAGGGTCATTGCATATATTACAATATTTTAAAATTAAATTTAGTGAGAATAAATTGTTTATGATTATCCATACATTAAGACTGAAAAAAGCCACTAAGTAATATTGTGTCATGAACGGGATGCATATTAGCTGTAACCATTACAGAAACCCAAGCAATTAACATTGTGTAGCAATACTTTCAACCTTCTTGAAAAAAAAAAACCAATCCAGTTATATGTAGCACCACAGAGTCATTTTGAAACAAACGAACACGTACAATATACACATGCTGCACTGTGTACATGAACGATAATTTTCAAAATTATCATTTCAACTAAATACTGAAGACGGGACGTATCTAGTTACAGCGACAAAAGTCTATCTGGTAGTCCCTAATGATGGCTTCGATGCTCAACGAACAACATTAAAGATATCGTTTCAATACAAACGGCAGCTTAGGGAAATCCCTCGTATACATACATTTAATGATGGGGATATAGATAAAGCATGCAATGGTAAGAAGTTTAACAAAACCACCGACAGGAGGATTTTCCTGAGAACCTTTGAGATTTAGCAATCAAACTACGGTATCACAAGTTCAGCACCGTGTGTCCATGTACAACATGTACTAACATGTACACATCAAAACAAACAAAAATTCTCATTATCCAAAGCGTATTTGGTCATAAAACTCGTCCTAATGTACCGTTATTGGTCTTTATTAATCATATATCTTTGTTATGATAAGACCTTCAGAGCAAGGCAAAGCAGTCTACTGTCCTAATGAAGATGGACTCATCCAGGGAATGCTTCAGATGTTGTACCCGAGAGAATAAAGCGGCTTACGCACAAATTACACCGAGGTATAGCGGCGATCAAATCGACCTATAGATCCTTAGGCAGGAAATTAGGATATTGTTTGGACCTGCACTCCAGTTCTTGTTTTCGAACTTATCAGTAACGGAAAGCAGACTAGAAAAATAGGTTTCCTGAAACATTTTTGGGGGATTTCTGTTATTTTTATTTCATACAGAAAGAATCTTGTCCAAACATCTTACTTTACGTAAAAAAAACCCATCGTATCATCCGTAGAATGCCCATGGCTTCTATATAATATGCTATTTATTTTTTGGGTGATTATGCAAATTGCCTCGGTTTTGTACGCATTGAATGCTTAAAACTCTTAATATTAATGTTGGCATTACTATACACAGACGTTCCACAGGTGTAATTATACATGTTAGAAATATAAAATAAAAATAGATGTACATATACATTACAACTTATTTGGTCGTAAAAGATGTTAAGTATGTCTCGTATATCATATATCATAGGTAAAACAAAAAATTCTGTGTGAATTATTGTCTTTTCAATGTGAATTTTCTAATAACTCCGTCCATTTAGTATTTTCCTTGGTTTTGTTTAGGTTTTTTCTTCCAAGTTTTGCCTTCTAACCTGTGCATGCACTTTGTAACTCAGCGTTAGAAAAAGCAATATTATTATGATGAGAACGATATTCTCAAAAATATGTCTAAGACATCAATATGTCAAAAACGTAATCCAAACATGTTGTGCTACAAACATTTCTCCCCCGATTCCGTTTCCAAATGTTCTAGATATCTTGTAATCACAATTGGTACTGTATTCTGATCTCTCTTAGCTACAGGTGCCCGCAGTTAATCTGAGAAACTTTCTTTAATATCAACAAAATATTCACCTTGGCATTCCGATAGGTGATCTTTATTTGCCCGAATTACATAGAGCCGTTCGGAAAGCTTGCAAGTTAAAAATATAATAAGGGGGATGCACTAGTATATTGAACATTTATTTCACAATATCATCTTTATGAGGTTTTTCACTACCTTAAATAAACATGGTTTTTGCTTTGATAGTCCCATTGAAATTACCTTATTTAACGAGTATCATGAAATTTCCACTTGATTACAGATACCGTATTATATGAACTACAAAGTTTGAATATATTTTTGAATATCAAACATGTTTTTTTAAAAATTAGATAATAAACCAAGATTTAGTTTGACAATAGAAATGTGTGTCTCACCTGATACTAGCCCAGGAAGAATTTGCCCCCAAAAGACATTATCGTTCTCCGGTAACGGTCCCGCACCGACCAGTGTACTTATGTTCAATGTCATCGATCAATCTGTTGACAAACGCATTTAACAAAAAAAAATCGTTGTAGCACTGACGAAAATCCGATCCAACTTCTTGAATTCAAACCAGAAAAATTCCCAAGACAAAAATAACAACCGCAGTACCAATTCTCTACCACACCTGGAGAAAATGTCGGTGCTAATTTACACAAAGGTTTTATGACGTAAGAAGAGACAAAAGAAAAAACATCTCTTTTAATCAGGAAATATAGAGCATGTTCCTTGCTGCCACTCGAACTTCATCCGGGTTAGGAAATGGAGATGAACATACACAAGAAACACGCTAGAAGCGATTGACGCCGCCAGACTAGATGGGGAAAATTTCTCCTTTCTGATCGCTGCAAAGGAACCGTATGCAGCGATTAGCTAAGACTTGAAATTACCGTAATTTTTCTTAATATATCCAACATTTCCGTATCCAGTGAAACGAAATGAATAGAGACATGACACGGAGAATAGCTTCTGACTGCATCCATTTACGTGGACGACAGTTTATATATAGAAATGGATTTTGAATGATTACTTTAAAGTTTGACTAAGCATAGACGGGAAAATGAAGCCATTCAATAGCAAAATAGAAAGCAAAAGTCTTGGACCCTTCCATGCAAGGATGCTGTCACTTCTCCGTTTTGAATCTGGGTGACATGTAATGTGTACTTAAAGGGAGACGTCCATTTAAGAAGCTTGAGACGGAACAAAGAAAGGATCCGTATAAAGCTTTTAACGGTGATATATGGAGACCGTTTAATGAAGCCGAGAGTTTCTACTTGACAAATGATAGAGGCTTCCCTGTGTACTGTAGTACCTTTCACTCGTTATCCAACCAACAAGCACATATTTTATGCTTGAATTTGAGAAAAAATAATTGATTCGCTTGATTTGTTTCTGAAAGGTTATCAGGGACTTCAAAATCGTTTCTAGAAATCGTATATATGTAGATTTTGCCAAAAATAAAAGGGAATAAAGAAGTTAATTATTAATTGATTAACATCATTAAGAATTAATACAATTCAATTGTTTTACGTTTTACACAAGTCTACGAGTTTTGACCCTAATGAAATAATTATGTAAACAATTTATACGACGAGATATTTCGTGCTTGCATGCCGTGCAGAAAATGAATGTACAATGGCTTAATCATATTAAATGTGTAATAAATGTTTATGTTTCTATAAACAAATGGTTGATTATAGACTGAAGTATCAAATAGCTTAAGATCATGATAATGAGTCTTTGGTGCAGCTAAATATGCTCAAAACCCGGTCTATTTAATTTAAAGATTAAGGTTTACGGGATCAAATACATTGTATCAATCGAAAAAGAATACTTGCTTTCAAATATGCATCAATTCAATAGGTGGTATGTAAGTTATTCAAAATCATAGGACATTTTATAAATAACCAATGAAATCAAATGATTCATCATTGGCATGAAAAATACCTGTAAAATTGATATGAACTTTCACCTGTCAAGGTCGCATTTACAATACCTCAAGAATGCAAAGTTAAACAGTATTGATTAAGTTATGTTACAAGCGTATCAAATTTTATGTTATATCTTTGATTGTACTTCAAACACTTGAGTTTTTGGTGTAGGGCACATCTCTTTCCGGGACCATAACACATAGACGAACTCTCATTTGGCCTACATTAAGTCTCAGTTTTCCACTATATTTGACTCTTTTTTTAAAGAGATACTTCGATCAGAAAAGAGCTCGTCTAAGATGTATGGTCCCCATGGCCTGACGTTTCGAAAGGCGGTCGATGAAACGGGTGCATACAGCTGTGTACGGGTAACTAATACTATGACGTCATGAGGAGTGGCGTATGTGTATCGTTTTCAAATATATTTTCAAACATTTTGAAAATTCTATTGGAATTTGTTTTACATAACGACTTAATTATCTTAAGAGCGAATATCTATTTGTGCACGACCAGTTAACTAAACATAGATATACATTGTATAATGAGACGTCAGGTTTAAGGTTATTTCGTGTCTTTTCTTCAATCTCATTTAAATGCCAAGATGTTCTAGTAATGATATAATTTAATTAATGTAAGACACAAAATGATTAATTAATATAAAATTATTCACAAGTAAAATTATGTTTTGGATCGACGACGCATAAAATATTTGACAAACAATCTAAAAATGAATAGAGACCATATAAGCATCGGCAATATTAATTAAAAAAAGCCCACGCGCCCATTAGAACTTGATCAGATGAGTCGATTTGGACCCCGCTCCTCATTCCAAAAACAATCATTAATCTTTCAGACAACCATTGCTTATTTGTTTCCAGATATAAACTTTATGTCCAAGTACCTTAACCCATAGAACTAAAAGCTGATTTTACATTTCAAAGATAACTCCTTCGTTCATGCCACATTCGTATACTTGGGGTGTTTTTGGCAACCCCAGACGTTAAAAATTATCAGTGATCGACAACATAGGCATGAAAAGACGTAATGATGTGAAATGTTAAACTTACAGATGTCAGCAATCAATGGGTGTTTTAACTTAGATTGCACAATGAGTGATGAACCATGTCATTTATCCGAGCACTTCGTTTCATCAAATGTTCTTTTATAAACCTTAAACATATCCTAAATGACACGGTTATAAGGTAGTCGACCTTGACTTCTTTTTAAAACGGTAGCTTTAGAAGAACATTTCCAACTTTTTACGAGGGAAAACCACATGATCTGTTGTGTGAATAAGATGAGTTAACAGGATTTTTTACGTTTAAAGTAAAAGAAAAAACGAGCAACCACACATACCACACGGTCCCCCATTACTTGACAATGATGCACACAACGAATGGCAGGATATATGCATTAAATACACAAAATAATTTTATAACGAGCACTAATATATTTAACATAGGGCCGAGATTCTAAGTTCAAAGAGCCAAAATTATCAGAAAAATAAAACAATAAAAAATTCCTGGTAATACGCACATATTGTGTCCTTAATGCCTACAAAGTTTCACTAAATTCCATGCAGCAGTTAAGGAGGAGTTGCACTTACAAACAGTTTATTGCTATATGCAACGTAAGGCCAAAATTCTAAGTTCAAAAGAGCCAAAATTTCCAGAAAAAAAATGAAATCGGAATATCCTAGTAATAAGTACATCAGCACAATGCGTCCTAAATGTCTTCAAAGTTTCCAAAAATTCCATGCAGCGGTTTAAGTTTAAGAGGAGTTGCGCTTACAATCTGTTCATCACTTAATTCAATATATGGCCAAAATTTCAAGTTCAAAAGGACCGAAATTCCCAGAGAAAAATTGAAATTGGTATGCACATCTACACATGTGTCCTAAATATCTACAAAGTTTTACGGAATTCTATGCAGCGGTTTTAGAGAAGATGAGCGTACAAAATTAAACCCCCCCAGGACTGACTGACTGACGGACTGACTGACTGACTAACGGACTGACGGACTGACTGACTGACTGACGGACTGACTGACTGACTAACGGACTTGTTAAAAACATTATAATACCACTCGCAATTTCGTTGCGTGGGGTATAAGAATGCATCATCTCGTTTGCTTCATTATGTTATTGTACATGTAGGATTTTCAAATATGGATAGAAGCGTTTGTGATTTGGCACAATCCCACATTAAATGTTTTATAGTTTCATCCTCTAGATTGCAAAATGAGCATAATTTTGTGTCCTTTTTGCCATATTTAAAAAGACTGTCATTGGTTGTCAGTAACAAGTGATAAATTTTGTATTGTAATTATAGGAATTTAAAGCTTTTTGTACACTGAAAAGGTATTTGATAATTTTATTTCATTGGTAATCATTAATTACAAAATGTTTTTTCCATTTACATTACCCAAATGGAATAACTTCTTCTAACATACAGTAATCGAAGTACTGACGGGAGTTGATTTTATTATCTATTTCAAAATCAAAGATGTAGTATTTTGCATGGCAAGTAGTTTCCTATATGTACATGTGAATTATGCACATCTTTAATAATATGAATTATCCGACAGAAATTTCGTGAAACCCCATATGAATCATGCTGTGTATTAATACCATCAAACTACGTATCAATAATCGAAATATTTCAGAGAAATTATACGGATCCAAGCATTATTGAAATGTAGTCTCGTTCAACCAGACGCTCTGCTGCCTCCGTTAATCTCCGACAAGCAAGAGAGTCAGACTCTTTGCTTGTCGGAGATTTACGGAGACAGCAGAGCGACTGGCTGACCGAAGACTCTTTGCGTGTCGGAGATTTACGGAGACAGTCGAGCGTCTGGCTGAACGAGACTATATTAAACTCTGTCGTACGAATACATACAATGTACGACTACACAAAATATTTAAATTGTTCGTAACATTTAAAATCTGACTATTTACAATTTATCTATAAATACGTTTCCTTGAAAAACAATGCTTTAGAATACATTACATCGAATTTATTGATTATTTTCAGGAACTAAATGTTGTCAGCGGTGTTAATTTGTGTTTAGGTCCAAACACTGTTTCACTTCCAGTTTGCCTGAGTAACTGCATAGAAGAGGTGATTAAAATCAACTTCCAAAAGGTTAAATCTGAAAACTTTACCAAAAAATGGCGGAAATGGTTATTCTTATTAAAGTGATAAGTTGGTCAAACATTTAATTTTTTTTCTCTCCTTGTGAAAATCCTGATAGTTTTCCCCATGTTTAATAGAAAATTTCTGGTTTCAGTATCATATTTCATATTAAGTAAATACAACTTCTTTTACATGTTACGACAAATCTTGCTTAGTTCTATATTAAGTACAACACTGTTCTTTCATTTCAGATGCACACTTTCCTCTTTTCACACCCTTTACCTATCTGATTTCTCATCATTCCGATAAATTTTGTGTAAAATGATCATGATAAAGAAGATTTATATTTTATTGATCTCAATTATATGAAAACTATCATGATCATTTAAAATATGTATATATTTATCAATTGTATTACTTTGTTAATAAAAAATATGTTATTGTAGGATAGGTGATAAAATAAAAGATGAGGTGTTTTATTTTACTTAAGGATTTCTTATTGTTGTTGAAAATATGTCCAATCGAAGACATGTTCTGCAAATTATCTTAGATTATTTTGTTTTTAATTTTTTAATATACAATAATTCGCATTTAATTCTACCCCCCTCAAAAAAGGCAATTTAACCTTTGCTTCCGATTAAACGACACCAAAATCTTTTTAGTCAAAATTTTGAGCATCGTTCCTTCAACAAACAGCTTGAAATAATTTCCAGTATTAAATAAACTACAATGGTGAAGTAATCGGTGTTTAATGCATGGAGAAAAACTAAGTATAAAAAGTATTACAATAACTACTGAAGAGATAATTAAATGAACTTTAATTCCCCCGCTTTACAAGGTTATTCAGTCAAATGGAGGATAAGGAAAAGTTTAGGGATATGAGCAAAATTGAGTGAAACATTTTGGAGCGAAGTTAATATATTGCCCCAACCTTCCATCTTTCATTTTGACGCTGAAGTGTGTTTCGAAAATGGAATTTTGTAATTAGCTTCGATGATGTTCTTTGATTCAATATCATGAAAATCAATAAAACACTTAACATTTGAAACAGTAACGATTGTATCGTCTTTCCTCTAACTAAAGTCAAAGCCTAGGAAATGAGCAATCGAGTTCTATAACGCGCGGAAGAATATTTTATGGGATCAAATGCAGACGACCACTTCTTAGTTCTCTTGTTGGAATTGGCAATAATCATCATAAAATTGTTTTATATGTTTTCTCTTTCTACCATTCAGAATATATTAAATCATGTTGAAGGCATTTTTGATTGCCAATTTGCAACTCTAGGATGCTGGATTGTCAAAAATTATCCATTATATCTACCTTAAATTTCCATAAACTTGAATACTAATGATTTCCAATATATTCATATAGAGCTCTTCTTAATGAAATTTCTATACAAGTAGTCTAAAATGACGTCATCAGGCTATCTTTAATGATCTTGCTTACCGCGGATTTTCAGCTGGCAAAACAAACGTTATTTATGATACCCAGTGGTCAACAAGTGGTCCGGTTCATACCATCATGATCACATTTATTTAATTTGCCCCACTTATTGAATTTGACAACTTGTCACAGTTAAAATGACTTAAATTAACTACTGATGATTTTAAATGATTTCAACATATGAGAATCGCCAAACTTGTTTTTTTTTCACTAGGATGTATAACTATTCTTTAATAAATAACCATGTTCCTTTGGCCTTATAAACCAGTAGTTTGATTTACCTTTACATCTGCCGTCGGGCGTGGAAGGTTGTAAATTGTAGATACAAATACATTTCTTGCTTTCATGATGACACGAAGCTTCTGGGTAAGGACATTCATTCCCCTCGCCGCAGACTCGATGATCCAAAGCTAAAACCAAAGAACGAATTATAGAATGCTTATATACAGAATGCATAACCAAACATAGTATTTTCCTAAAGGTTTCTTATAACGGGAGTTAATATCTTGTTATAGTAATAGTAATAGGTTTATTTACTCATTGTCATCTATGTTTTATCACAGTGACTCTTTTTATCTATTTGCATACATGTGATGAGCAACTTCATTGGGTAAAGATTTTTAAAAAATTCAACAACCCCCCCCCCCCCCAAAAAAAAACAGACTACTTTTTGTATTCCGTTTACTAATTTATCCGTATATAATAAATTATGTAAAATTAGAAGTCAAACATTTATTGTGCATGTCTCATTGTTCAGGTCAATGTTTGAAATCCTGTTATTTACAGAAAATCGTCCTTGTGTTCTTTCACCCCTTTACAAATTAAAAGTGGGAGAAACATGGTTATTTTTTTTTTTAATGAAGACTCTTTCCTTGTCTAAATGTTGTTTCATTGCGTTTGCAATCAATATAATTGTTCAAAATATTTGACTCTATTGAATGACTGTACTAGTAAATGGAGAATTATGACCCATATGAGTGAGTGAATTATTAATTATGACATCACCAACACACATGTTCAAATTGTTGCATTTCCATTCGTAAGATGTAAAGAAGAGAAGCAGCCAATACCAATTCATCAGTAGAGGCAGCTATAAAACAAACAATATCAAAGGGCAACAACTTTGTAGAAAAAATTTCATGCTTTTGTCTGTGTATGCCACTTCAAAGTTTCACAATAACTTTAAAACGTTTGATACCAAATAGCATACAACTTATTTTGGTATCATGATGCAGGTTTATCTTAGTAAAACATTTTTTTTAAATTTTTTTATTGTTTTACTCAATAAACCTGCATCATGGTTTGCTTTGAGTATTTAAAAACTTGTCGCATGTTAGCTATCCCTTCTTTATCTACACAAATATGTAGTTTATTATATATCTACTTACTTTTAGCAGAACTATGACCAGATAATCTTTGAATTTTTACAACCCTTTTAAAGGAATTTCCACCTTTTATTATTCACCTATGGTAATATATCACTGTTAATAACGAAATTGATGGGTCAATTGAAAAATACTATTAATAATCAACAATTTGAATATATGATACCAAAATAAGTTGAATGCTATTTGGTATCAAACGTTTTAAAGTTATTGTGAAACTTTGAAGTGGCATACACAGACAAATGCATGAAATTTTTTCTATAAAGTTGTTGCCCTTTGATATTGTTTGTTTAATAGCTGCCTCTACTGTTTTCCCACATAATCAGTAAAGTCACGCCCTAAAACTAGAACCCCTCGCCAAAATAAAATTCACAATTTGATAGACTTCCTTCTCATGATAACACGATAAAACATGTACTCAGTTTGCCTACTTAATGTTAACTAGGATAGAATTCTATAATTTAACTATATTGAAATGTACCAGTAGAGACCCCCTCCCTCCCCTAAACATCTAAACCACTACATGTAACCCAAAAGTCGTGAATTTACCAATTACACAGAAAGCCTTTATGCTCATCATTATGATGCACCTAGATTGCCTAATAGATCTTTTTGGGCAAGATTGTATAAGGATAAGTGCATATTCATTTTATGAACAACCACTTTCCACCCCCGAAAAAGAAAAACGCTGACCTAGAGTTCATGCTGTTTTAAGCGTCCATGCTCATCCATGTGTTTAGATTGTCTGTTAGATGCCAAGCAGGTACTAGTAATTAAGAATTCTTATAGATTTATTTTATATTCACTATTTGACAAGTCAAGTCGCCCGGGCCTTCCGTTATTATTTTGCCTGCTAATGCTCAATTGTTTTTTTTATTTTTTGAAGTTCACTTTTTAATCAAAAGAGCCTCGTCCTTTCACCAGTCTCCCTGATCCTTCGGCCATCAAAATTAAGAGGTTTCCTTGCTTATCCTAACCATGCATTTAGTTTGACTGCTCCAGTAGTAGTAAAGTAGATTTTTTAAGAGCTCACTATACATACATACATAGTCTCAGCTCAGCATATTCATCATATATTTTAAAGAGCTTTTCGCAAACACCAGAGCCTCTGACCCGGGACAGAAAACTTTAACAAGTATTTCTTGATCATCATTACCATATGTTAAGATTGTCTGCTTTAAGTATAGTAATAGAGAAAACTATTTTAAAAAGTAATACAATGCACTATAGGTCAATCGAGCCCGCCCTAACACCAGAGCCCATGACCCTGGGGCCACAAATTTCACAATGTGGTAAATGTTTCGTTGTTTATCAAATAACCATGTGCTAAGTTTTTCTGCTGAATATCAAGTAGTAGAAAAGTGTTTGAAATAGAAATTCTATTAATATTTTCAGTCTTTTCCCCAAAAATCATTGCCTCTGGGAAGAGGTTGTTTGGGGTCATAAATTTCACATTTATTTCGTCCCTCCTTAGATGTTATACACACTTGATATGGTCAAGATAATCCAGGTACTGTCTGAGAAGACGGACGGACAATGCACGACAACAGCAATGTCTCACCATAATGACTCAGATGACCACAAAACATGGCAAAGTGACATTAAGAATCATTCAAATCTTAAATTTTTATACACTCTTCAATAACCCAGATTTTGAAGAAAAAAAATATCTCGTATCCATTTCTTAAGTTACGTTGAACATTTGCAGATGTTTGATACGATAGTTTATCTAACATGAGAATCTGAACAGAGGAGTCTTTATTAATGTTCGCTGTCAATTAATGTTCTGGAATCTTGCAGCTAGTCTAGAGATGAGTCTATCTGGTGAGGATATGGTTCGGTCTTGACAGCGTGATCTGGTAAAGAGTGCCGAAAATGACACCGTCTAGAACACGCTCTAAATCATCAATGATCAGACATCCAAAGAAAAGTAATCAATCTGCAGACCTCAAGAAGTAAAAATGATAATAATTACTTTGCTTCACATTAAACGCTAAAGCTTTTACTCGCAGCAATGGAAATCTGTTCGATTTTCTTCGTATGCAAGAGCGACAAGAAACTCCTGAAGTGAAATCAACACTGACAGTGATAATGTGATGTCGGGCTTTCAAATTGAACAGCCATTCAAATTTTGTATTAAATCCTAACACAAGGTAATAATCTAATACATGGTGAGAAAATTCATTAATCCACAAGTTCCGTTATGTATCTCAAAACTTGTACAGGATATAAAACAAACACGAATGAAGTCAATTTCAAGAACATTAATTCACAGTAATTAATTTCTTGTTTCCTTCTCCCCGTCCTGAGGCCTGAAATTTGCACGAAATCCCACACAAGCGAACCTCGACCGGAAATCATTGTGGATTTTTCCTTTGTTTATCGTCATGTATCATCGGAAGCAATTTTTCTGCTTTGGTAAATCTCATTAAAAATAGATATTTATTACTTTTGCAAAATACATGTAATGTACGATGGTCTTGCATGTAAAGAGGCATGGTGATTTTAGATATTTTCAAACCTTCCTTTTCTGCTATTCGATGATTGGCCAATTACATATTATATACATGTAACAGTATTCACAATAATTTTGCTATGCAAACACTGTCTGTGTCATGTTTTATTTGTATAATGTAAATACCAATAACATTTCTTTTAAATCATTGTTTTAAATTTGTTTGGTAATTTCAGCATAAGTAAACAGTTTGAAGTAATTTTGACATCTATTTTTGTCGTTAATATGGTATTTTCTGTAATTCAGCAATGGATTTCAAAATTATGTACTTGTATTATACAGCTGTTCTATGCTTCACATCATATCGTTACTGATGTAAATATAACACGTTCCTCAGAACTACGCTTTCCGACGATATCGTGTCGGATTATTTCCAAATTGATTGGAAAAAACCCTTAAACAAATGGTTTTATTATTGATTAAGTGATTCTATACATGTATGTGTATTGTCAACAACAATGGAAACGACAGATTGAGGGATTTGGGACGCGACGATAATTTATTCTTGAGAATTGAAATTTTTGTTAGCTTAATATATGAAAATAAAAATTGAAAAAATTGAAATCATACAAGTATTATGCCCACACCCCATTAAAATTTAACCGTTTCGGCTAATCTGAGCTGTAAGCTTTCATTGTGCATCTTTGTCTGTCCATCTGTTTTGAATCTTTAAAGGTCAATTTAACCAAAGGAGAATAGCACAGATCATCATGTGATGTAAAATGTAAAGCGGATAAAGCTCGGATCCTGAAAAATGTCTATCGCAGGCTTGAGAGTCTATAATTATTAACAGTATTAAAGCAAACTTGTGGTTTTTTTTAATAGTAAAAACATAGGTAATCACAGATTACAAAGCTCAACGAGACGAGGCATCAACTTTATGAGGCATTACCTATATGAAACCACCTTTATCATATTATATGAAAATCATATGTAATGATCTTGGATATTCATGGATACTGTTTTGACACAATATCGTATATCATATGTAAAAAAATTGTATGATAATCATATGTTCATTTCATACAATATTATAAGATACAATGTTTATCAATACAATAATATAAATATGATATTGCATCCAATGATACTTACAATATATATCATTTAATACAATATAACACTGTAAAAAATATTGATGCAATATGATATTGTAACATATAATATGACATTGTATCGTGTTATACATTATTGTATTTAATTACATAATACAATATCATAATACCTAATATAAATACAATATAGCATTATTTGATACTATATCATATCACATAATACATCACAATATTGTAACATATGATATTATATTGTATAATATAGTATAATATTGTATTGTTTGATATTGTATCATATTTGATATACAATATTGTATCATATGATACAATATAATTTGATTGTATCATATCATATGATACAATATCATCTGATATAGTAATATATTATATAATACAATATTATACAATATCATTTTATACAATATCATATCATATGATACAATATCATATTATATAATATCTTATAAAATCATATAATACAATTTCATGTATTATATAACAATATATTATATAAACCAATATCATAGTATACAATATTGTATCATATGATACGATATAATTATAATATACAATATCGTATCATATGATACAATATCTTATATTGCAATATCATATATTGCAATATAATATGAAACAATATAATTCGATAAAATAATATATTATACAATATCATATTCTACAATATTGTATAATAATATACAATACTATACATAACAATATCATAATAAAATATCATATAATAATGTACAAAAATTGATACAATATCATATCGTATCATATAACTTTTTTACAATATAATGTATGATATTACATTGTATTATGTAAAACAATAGTGTATCATATCATTTTTGTATTTTTGTATTCTTATGAAGCAGAATTTATTCAAAAACTTGTACGTGATAAAAAAATAAATCACTCGCTGTGGCCTTCAACTCAACATTTAGGTATATCGACGACGTATTATCAATTAACAATTGTTATTTCCATACTTACGTCGACTCGATATATCCCAGTGAACTTGAAATAAAAGATACCACAGAGTCAGCGTCATCTGTTTCATATTTGGATATTTTACTGGAAATGGACATTGATGGTAACATAACAACCAAACTTTATGATAAACGCGATGACTTCAATTTTTCTATAGTCAACTTTCCTTACTTATGTAGCAATATACCTTCATCACCTGCATATGGTGTTTTTGTCTCTCAGTTAATTCGATACGCAAGGGCATGCTCTTCGTATGAACAGTTTCTATGGCGAGGCAAGCTACTGACAAACAAGTTGATAAAACAGGACTATCAAGAGTCTCGTTTAAAGTCATCTTTTCGTAAGTTCTATGGTCGATACGAAGACCTTGTCAGCAAATACAATCTTCCACCGAGTCGCATGCTGACTGACGTTTTTCATACTAATTGTTAGACCAAAATTAATTACCTAATTGTCTACGGACTTTTGCGGTTTTTATTTTCCCGATTACGACAAAGAGCACACGGCGGGTGTGACCGGTCAGCAGAGGATGCTCACTCCTCCTAGGCACCTGATCCTACCTCTATCTTGGAGGTCCGTGTTGCTCTGCTTTGAATTTGTATTTCGTTTTATGGATTTTTGAGATGGTTGACGGTTTGTTATTGTCTTTTTTTTCATCATGGAATACTATATCATAGGAATCATGTTATATCATGTAACAACAAATACATCTATCAAGCAGGTTTGAGGATAATTTTTAGCATCCTTGATAATGGAGATCAGGCTCTGCATCTGAAGCTACCTCTTCAATTCATTTATATTATAGTTAAATCAGTTATTCAAGCTATTATCTATAAAACATGTAACCTGTTCCAAAAAACTAAACCTCATCCAGCATCCGAAACCTATGGCTCAGATTCAGCATTCAAGCCTGTAAGATGCATCAGTATCATGAGATGCATCATCCATGCAAGTTTGGTGATGTAAGGACCAGTAATAACTAAGATATAATCATCAGAGGGCACCTGCTCTAAAAACTTTAACCAGCTCTTAAAACTTAACCTCATCCAGCATCCGAAACCTATGGCTCAGATTCAGCATTCATGCCTGTCAGGTGCAACAGTATCGTAAGACGCAATCTATGCAAGTTTGGTGAAGTTAGGACCAGTAATAACTAAGATATATTTGTTAGCATCCTCGATAATGGAGATCAGGCTCTTCATCTGAAGCTACCTCTGCCATTCATTTATATTATAGTTAGATCATATATAAGTTTGAAATAGTGCTATTACCTACATGTATTAAACATGTGACCTGTTCCAAAAAAACTAAACCTCATCTAGCATCCAAAACCAATGGCTCAGATTCAGCATTCAAGTTTGTCAGGTGCATCAGTATAATAAGATGCATCATCCATGCAAGTTTGGTGAAGTTAGGACCAGTAATAACTATGTTATAACCATCAGAGGGCACCTGTTTCAAAAACTTTAACCAGCTCTTAAAACTTAACCTCATCCAGCATCCGAAATCTTTGGCTCAGATTTAGCATTCAAGCCTGTCAGGTGCATCAGTATCATAAGACGCATCATCCATGGAAGTTTGGTGAAGATAGGACCAGTAATAACTAAGATATGATCATCACAGGGCACCTGCTCCAAAAACTTTAACCAGAGCTCTCTTAAAACCTTAACCTCATCCAGCATCCGAAACCTATGGCTCAGATTCAGCATTCAAGCCTGTCAGGTGCATCAGTATCATAAGACGCACCATCTATGCAAGTTTGGTGAAGTTGGGACCAGTAGTAACTTAGAAATGCCTATCAAACAGCACCTGCAACAAAAACTTTAATCTGCTCGAAAAACCTTAACTTAATCCAGCATCCGAAACCTTTGGCTCAGATTCAGCATTCAAACCTGTCAGGTGCAACAGTATCATAAGACACACCATCCATGCAAGTTTGGTGAAGTAAGGACCAGTAGTAACTAAGATATAATCATCAGAGGGTACCTGCTCCAAAAACTTTAACCAGCTCTAAAAGCCTTAACCTCATCCAGCATCCGAAACCTAGACTCAGATTCAGCATTCAAGCCTGTCAGGTGCATCAATCAGTATCATAAGACACACAGTCTATGCAAGTTTAGTGAAGTTAGGACCAGTAGTAACTTAGAAATGGCTATCAATGGGCACCTGCAACAAAAACTTTAACCTGCTCCAAAAACCTTAACCTCCTCCAGCATCTGAAATTCGTGGCCCAGATTCAGCATCCAAGTCTCTCAAGTCCATTGGTAGATCCAGATGCATCATTCATGCAAGTTTGGTGAAGATAGGACAAGTAATAAGTTAGATACAGGACCTGCAACAAAAACTTTAACCAGGTCCGGACGCCGACGCCGACGCCGACGCCGAGGGTATAGCATAAGCTCCCCCCGACTTCGAGCTAAAAATTAAACCCTTTTACGAATAATACCAAATATGTTACAAAATATTATCCCGAGACTTCGTCTATTAGATTTGACTAAGACAAATCTAAACTCGAAATTTCAAATTAGTATAACATTTGAAATATTGAAACTGATTTTTTTTATCATTTGTTCCCATTTGTAAATTTTAAAAAATTGCAACATTTCAAAAGTTATTGATAAAAATAAAGAGATTTAAGACCAAAATTTAACGTTAATGACTTTTTTCAACTTATGGTATTGGGGCGAGCATATTTTAACCAGTACCCATTTTACGTCATGGCTACGATAAAAATATGGTGAACAACAAACACATACTAAAGCAACCAGTGTGGACCTGAATATGAATTATTCTGAATGTTTTAGATTAAATCATGAATAGTATTGACATCAGTATTTTCGATATTTTCTGTAAATTTTCATGTGATATTTCATTGTTGGGTTTTTTTTGTCTGGAAAATAATTGGAAATGGAAAATTAATTATGCATGGAAAATAAATCTCTTTCTTCGATAGTGCGTGCAGCTAAATCTACCCCCCCCCCCCCAAAAAAAAGAAAGAAAAAAAGACGCGAATAAACCAATATGGGTTGAACCTCTTTAATCCTAAAGGTAATAATTGTTGATACAATTTAAATGAACATCTTTTGTAAACAGGAATTTTATATTTCAATAAATTAACGAAAAGTGCTTGCACATGTTAAATACATCTTAGATTTTTCATTCATGGAACTAACATTCCAAAGTTGATCAACTCGTTCATACTGAAGACTGAAGGCCACGTTAGTAATATAAACACGTATTAAAAACAAACAGGGTACTTTTTCCCATGTGTGTGTGTGTGTGTGTGTGTGTGTGTGTGTGTGTGTGTGTTTGTGTGTGTGTTTGAGAGAGAGAGAGAGAGAGAGAGAGAGAGAGAGCGGTAGGAAGTTAAGGAAAGACAACTTGCCAACTGTTGTTCCTATCAAAAGAAAATATAGTTGTCTACCGTTTAGTAATTGGTTTATCATCTGGCATTAACATAATGCTGAATTGTAACGGTAAAAGCTGGTTTCATTCCTTGTATTTGTTCGGTAATGAATAAATCCGAAAAGAAAACATGCGTATTTGAAAATAATTTCTCCTTGCTTTTAACGACAATTTGACACAACCTTCACCATTTAATATCCTTGCAAAACAATTCTTGAAACCATCTGTTTAATTGTGTTAAGAAGAGTGTTTCTCTGCTGTTGCTTTGAGTCAAAGATATGACCTCTGTTTATATATATATATATATATATATATATATATATATATATATATATATATATATATATATATATATTACAGACTGTCAATGCTTCCTCTGATACAATATTAAACGTAGGAAATTTTAAAATACGAAGAGTACATCAAAAACAGTTGCATATCTAACATAGTTTTAGTTTTCATTAATCAAGTAATGTCAAATTTTTGAGAAGAAAAAACCTTAAAGAAATAGTTAAAACTTACGTCCATTGTTATAATTGTAGTTTGATTTTAAACAAACATATCTTTTTTGAAAATGTTATCGATATTACAGGTGTATGGAAGGGTATTTCTTTTATTTCTTACGTATCTTCAAATACCTCCCTTCCATCTTTTTCGTCCGAAAATCGGCATCTACTCAAGATAAGATACAATTTCCCTTGCTTGTTGAAATGAAAATTGAAAAAAGGCTTTGACACCAGGATAGGTTAAAGGTAAATATTTCGTTTATTCCGACTTTAAAAAGCATTATCCTAGACTCAATGATCAAATAAAAACTCATGATCACTGAAAACAAAATGCATTGACTGCGTTGCTCGCATTAAAATAATTGACACTGGGTCGCTTAAACATTTTGACAATAATATGAACAACACATGTTTTAACAATACAACAATAAATATTGTTATGGTTGTTTTTCTGCCAGTTAAAGACAAAAAAAATCGGTTCACTAACGGTAGGACTTATGTTTGTACTTGATGCACCCCAAGACTTTTGCTGGTTTCTTGTTGTTTGTGCTGACACATTTAAATGATCACTTTTGCAAATTACCTGTAACGGTTTCAATAATTAACTTCTGATTAACAGCTTTTTTAACGCAGGCATACATATATACCTGGCGCAACAGGAAAACTAATACAAGGTTAAGCGAAAGGTCAAAGGTTTACGGAAAAATTATTAAACAAGAAAAATTCATTTATCTAGCTTGTGATTAAAATCAGGTAAGCATGAAAACTGACAGGTGATTTCAACATGGAATTTTAGACAGTCTGACATTTATAGTCAATACAAATAACCCATTTCAATAATTTATAGGCACCTTACATTACTTCTGTCTTCGAAAAAGAGATAAAAGGACGAACAGTGACTTCAACCATTCATAAGGTAGGATACATAAATTCATTCTTGAAAACATTCATGTTCACACCTTGTACCTATTATGATGACTTGTTTGAATGAACATCTGTATGCAAATAAAAAATAGTTCTGGATATATTTGGTACTGTAACAAATTAAATAAGAATTGTTCTAATTGTGCTTGAGGTTTCATTCTTAAAATATAACCCAATTATTTTAACGCCTAGAATCTTTGTTTCGTTTTCTATTTTCTTAGCGTCTTTTAAAAAACAATTATCATAATTTACAATGAAGCCACAGTCTTTTAGTGAAACAGTATTACCAATGCATAGGCTCTTTGTAGTAAAACAATACCAGTTTTCTCGTGAAATAATGGCCACGTGCACACCAAAGGAAACAATTGCAAAGCGCGTAAACCTTTTTCTTTACAAAAAAAAACACACTTCATGAATTTGAAAAATACTATTTTTGCAGCAAAAGTAAATAAAAACAAGTAAATATCGTCCACAGACCACATGGTTTATTTACATTTTTGTTTCTTTTTATATTTTAAATGTTTAAAGTTTAGATTGTGAATAAATTGTTCGGTGTTTTGAAAGAGTTGAGATAGAACATCATAGGAATAACATTTTCCTATTATCTAAAATCTAATAGCAAAAACGATTCAATTGAAGAATATTGCTGATTCAAAAACAAACACGAATTCCAAGTGAATAGTTTTGACATAAGACATGTCATACGAAGATCAAGAGTCACGTGGATGATGCCTAGTCAAAAACACACCGTCCTGGTCGCAAATGACGTACTCGGTTTTGGAGCAGGAAACATTTGGACAAGTTTTGAATTTATGGGAATATCTAGCAAGATTTATGAGAAGTCGGGCCCGTTGTAACCCATTCGATGAGATTCAAGTTTAAATTGACGAGACGCTTTTCCTGTTTTGACGAAAAGAATGCTCATATCTTTTTTATCTTGCCTTATTTTGGTATAAATAAGGTATGAATGATGCAATGACGTTTCTATTTATAGGAAAAAGTGTAAGAAGGACAACTGAATATTAGGAGAATTTTATGTAAATTCCATTGTCATTTACTCAGAAAGAAATGTTTTCCAATATCCATGTGACCATGAAAATTTATTTTAAAATGAGCCTATATTATTTTGTCAGAATAAAGAAATGCAATTTCATACCTTGGTCACTGCCGTTGCACATTATGCGAGTAGTATTATAGTTTAAATTTTAAAAAAATGAGAAATAAAAAATCGACTTTATTTAAAAAAAATTTTTTTTTTCTTTTGGCGTATTCTACGACAAATATATGTGTAAATTGTCTAAAAATGAAAGAAAAAAGATGATATTTTTCCCCAAATTACGACAATTATCTCGATAAAGACATTTTTACTGATATGACATTGGGCGGACGGTGGGTGTGACCGGTCGGCAGAGGATGCTTACTCCTCCATGGCACCTGATCCTACCTCTTTTTTTAAGAGGTCCGTGGTCGCTCTGCTCCTGTTTTGTAATTTTCCTTTGGACTTTTGAATTTGAACACTGTTCGTTATCACCACATGACAGGTAAAAATAAATTTAAAGAAAATTCTCTAAATACTTCACTCGTTTGATTTAATAAATTTACAAATATATTCCATGGCCAAACAGGACTGAAAAAGAATTTACGTTTTAGTCTCTAAACATTTAATTTAGTCTAGACCAAATAACAAATAAACTGGTATTCATTTCGATTGGCATTTCTATCAAAGATTTCTATTTAAAACAACTATCTCATGGAAAATTATAAGTCCTTGGGAAGGGGGGAGCATTAAGCCAATGCAAAATGAGATTATGATAGTTTATGAATAATATTTTTCTGCCAAAGCATTAGTTAATTATAAAATATATTATTAAACTACAAAGTAAATCATATCATAGGAAACTAGTTAGAGTAAATCCACTTAATCATAAATATTACATTCTCTTTTCTAAATTGAAATATAAAGCCTCGTGATTTTACAGGTTTTTAGGTTTTAAAAAACATTCTGTTAAACAGTGAAAATCTTAAAAGTACGACATTCGTAGGTGAATTAAAACAGGGAGAGGGCGGAAACAACTTTTCTTCATGTACATATATGTAACTGTGGATAAAATTATGTTGAAGACACGGACAAAACGAATTAAATTTAAAACAAAACTACTTTAACCAAACCTGAATTTAAACGTTTTCTAAAAAGCATTCGTAAACATGCTTAACAACATGTAAGAAAAACTTTTTTAACCAATTGCAGAGGATTTTTAAAAATGTTCAACTGTTTCTAACATCGCTGAGCGCTGCGTAATATCTAATCCACGCGTAAAAAAATCCTTGGTTGGAGAATGAAGTGCTAAATTAGAAAAATGTACTTTTTAACTGGAAAAACAAATTTATTCTATTCATTAGTTAATATATTAAAGTAGGTAGGGAACTATTCAAAAAGTGCTATGTTCATAGTGCAAAGAAATAGAAAAAGAACAAAAGATGTAAAACAATTGTATATATTCTGTAATTTATATCATTGCTATTAAAATTCAATAAACTGGAGACTTAATTTTTCTACAAATGATGTCCTCGAGTAAAATGATAAAAACCATGGTATTTTAAAAAAAAATCAAATCAGTTCATTTTATTTCATTTTTTACAAAAAGTTCACGAAAGAAATTGATAAACTTTATACAGATTTTTAAATCTGTTTTATAATCACACACTCGGGGTCAAATTAAATGCGCCCTAAAAGACGGAATACTGAATAGCGTACACTTTTTCTACATATTGGGAAGTTTGTTTCGACATATATACATGTATCAATAATACATCCCAACTCCGTCATCCTCTGCTAATTAACAAAATATTTATTTTGTTTTCGTTTGCGATCACTAGACATGACATATCATAGTAACTTTTGATACAAAATAATTAAGAGGTCATTTACTATTAAATCCAATAAATATTTAATAAAATTGTTCATATTAAATTGCCTTTATCGCTGAATGGCCTAAATTTAAACTTCACCTCACTAACATATCTTTATCGTATCAGCACCTACAATGGTATAATGGTGTCAGCTTGTTCAATCTAATCTTATGCTGTTGTAATACATGTACTCAATGTAACCATCACGACCCCCCAACACAAGAAAAATACAGTCTAC
Source organism: Magallana ariakensis (assembly GCA_020458035.1). Classification (NCBI taxonomy): domain Eukaryota; kingdom Metazoa; phylum Mollusca; class Bivalvia; order Ostreida; family Ostreidae; genus Magallana; species Magallana ariakensis. The sequence continues at coordinate 10,163,767 of CM035815.1, forward strand.
CATTGCGCAGATAGACAAAAATATCCGATCTACTCGATTTCCGCTCGTGCCTGGAGTATGTCTCTAAACGCTAGCGTACGCCTTTTGATCAATGCCAAAAAAATGTAAACCATACACTGTACCCTCATATTGGAAAAAGGGAAAAACCGAAAATAACACAACAGGTAAACAATTTGTTCGGGTAATTAAGTATACAAATGACCTTCGTCTGACCTATACACCCAGGACAGGCCATTAAGTTTGATGATGATAGATGCTTCTCCCCTCTCAGTCACTAGAAAAGCTATATCCGTTAACACTTCTCTGCTGTACCAGCATCACTTGATAACCTATAGTTCCTGTTAGTTCTTCAGATATTTAACCTTCACACATGCAGTAAAGAATTCGTAAAGGCCGACCGAGTACAAAGTTATCTTAAAGTTATCTTTTGTTTTTTGCAAGAACATTTAGTTATTTATTGACAACTTTTTAATATTTATATTACGAACAGTTATTTTATATCCTATAGTTGTCAAAGTACACTAAAATAGATAATATCAAATCTATATATAAATTTCAACCAAGTAAAAATTGAATTTATTTTGATACAACTAATGTATATTTATGAATAGAGCTTTATACTGACATATTTTTCCATAATTTTTTTCTACTGGGGAAATTTTAATGTATATCGCACGTGGCCAAAATTATATATATATTTAGATATTTTGAATAATCAAGCAAAATTGTGACAAATTACATTTTTCGATAACGCCCCCGTGTACATTAAGCACATGGGGATATTGAAAGGACGTCGAGTATCAAAACCTGTTTTACAAGAAAAACAAGTTTATTTGGCATCTTTATGGTATTCCATGTATGTACAAATTCTTCCAGAATCAAACAGACTTTAAGAGTAAATCATAATAAGCCATATAAATGTACTTAAATTATATTAAACTGCTTGCCTTAAGACTGTCAAACGTGCGGCGAATTCACGATAAGACAGAAATGAAGACCACTTGCTGAAACCTATAACAAACAACAGCTTGTTCTTTGAATAAAAATCGGATATTTCTCCGATACGGCTTTTGAGTGTAATGATAGAACACTCCAGAAGAATGGCCGTCCGTCGGTCGTTCCTCTCGCAGCTCAGAAGAAGCGTTCAGTGCATGTCCTTGGTATCAATGAGTCGTCCCTGGCAATGACTATTCCAAGATCATAGTCAAGATTTTATCGTTACGTTATGTACACAGGGACTAAGATTATTTACATGAATTACTAAAAGATTATAAATTTTTACAATGTTAAAAATCAACTAAAAATAAAATAAATTTCTTAGTATAGAATATAAAGCTATCTCTGGTTTCTTCATATATTTTTCCTCAACGGTAAATGGACAATACAATCAACGATATTTTGAGATTATCAGAGTTAAACACTGCTTGTCTTTTACAGGAGACTTATTGAAATAAATATTGTATTATAACAACAATATGCATACAAATAATCATATTCATTAAGTTGTTTTGACATATGAAAACATTGTGAAAACAAATAAGTCCATTGAATTTGGGAGTGGTTTTTCAAACTATATGGCTCAATACGGAGTATTACAAGACCACGTTGCCTGGTCGTGATTAGGGCTTAATGGGTTCATTAACATTTTTTGATGAGATATCCAATGCATCTTAATGCGACAGCATCTGGAACTTCCGGTCCTCTAAGACATAGTTTGAATACCTGGTCAAAGGGGGCACTTTGTAACCTTGGGCAAAAGTTTCCGCTATGGTATTACATGTCTGATACAAGAAGTTACAAGCTGTAATATTTAATCTAACGATTTAAATACAAACAGTTTAGTTTATGGGTTGATCTGAACCAAGAAATTAGACACGTATTATTACTTAGCAACTTTAAGACAACTCTCTGTAAAGAAATATAAATTTTATCCTACTTATTGATTATTGATTGTATTGGAAACTTATCGCAGTCTGAAGACAGAAAAAAAATAATCGATTAAGTGTATCTCGTCACTTTCTCCAGAAACCAGTTTTCTAAAAGCAATTCAAACACAGACAAACAAACCAAACTCACCGCATGTTCTATACGACTCAAAAGATACAAGTTAACTTTATCTGCTTGTTAATTAATTCGACACGTCTGACTATTACTCCTTGAAAGATTTTCACGTCTGATCTTTATGTATATATGCATATTAATTCAGTCAAGCTATTTTGTTTTATTCTAAACAAATCAAAAGGAATGGCATTTTCATTCATGCGGAGTTTAATCATTTTATTTACACTTTTATTTATAATATGCCCCAATAAGATACATGTATACTCTGAGGGAAAATCTTAATGACCTTTTTATAAAACAATATATTTAATTTTGAACTTGTATTTTACAATTTGTTAAAAATTTAGAATCAGTATCACTAAAATCATTGAATATGTTTCAAATTTATATATCCAGAAAAAATAAAAATTAATATATAGTTTGGTCCAAGAATTTTTTTCTTACATGAATTAAAAATAGTATGTGCTTTGGTGTTTGCTGGTAACGAACATTTACATGGGCCCAAATTATCATGGAAACAAAGATTGGCCTATAAAACCATCACCTTCAATGATGTTCTAGTGATCCTATGGAACTCTATAAAAGTCTATAGAAATCTGAGATTGTCATGGACCACTGCATCCTTGGTTCTTACAATTAGCTGTACTTAACACATAATGTATCGTTATCGTATCGTTAAATTAATTATTTTAAATTAACAGAAACTAACTCTTTAAGTGTTCTTGCTTTATTCTAATGATTAGAATAATTGAACAGATGTCTTTGCAAATATATGTATGTACCAGATATGCCCAGATAAAATTAAAACCTATCCAGTTAGAATTAGAAAAAGCACCACAAAGTTTAAATTTATGGTTATAAAGTATTATTCACATACAAACTAATCCGCAATAAATTTGGAAGGCAAGTAGAATCACCTTTATTTAGTATATATAACTTTCAATCGCTGTATGATCACTCCTTTTACAAAAATTTTTCAAAATGAACCGGAATTAAGTTTGAACTTTATATCAAGAAACTGCATGAATACAAATTAATAAGTGTGCTAAACCCATAATATGTGCTTCATCGATAAACTAGTGTTTGTCCAAAAATAAATAAGGCGATAAACGATTTCCAGACTCAGAAAAAATCTCAAATAGCTTGAACCTCTGCGTTACAAATTACTTATGTGTTTGTGGATATGTAAGAAATAAATGTCAAAAAGTAATAATATATTTACTTACGTTTCTCTGTTGTCATTTTCCCGTCTACTGTCAATGTCACAGGAATTCCAGAGATGTGCGAAAAAGGAAAATAAGTTGACTTGCCAAAGAAATGAAATCGTTCACCAGTAACATCTCAGTTTTACAGAACCTAAGTCGATACAATAACAACTAGAATTGCCTAACTGGACTCTGCCATGGTCACTCGGGGGTCGTTTTATGTATAGTGGTCCGGAATATGGTCGACAGACTACCCATCAAGTTTTATCCACGGTAGTTCACATAGATAATGAGATGCTCTCTGGGCTGTAACTTTCACATCAGGCGATGACTGTTAGGCTGCCCAAGTGTTGCATTCTATCATTAATCAGTGTCCAGTCATCTAACTTGTGTATATCTATTTATATAAAACAATGTTGACCAGTGTCGGCCTCTGAAGATGTGCTTTAGAGTGCAGCTACAGATATAATAACTATATTGTCTTGTGTATTAATGATTTAAATGTTGAAGGTGAATGTTCGTAAGAAAGACAAAAAGTAAATATTCACAACTTTAACATGTCTGTCTAAGGGAATACGCTATTGGTCAGAAAAAGATCCATAAATAGATATCTTTTAGGAAATGTTCAATGTATGACATGATTAGGAAGCCATTTTCACGCCTTAATTTATATACGCATGGGTGCGGTTCAGCCTAATTTAACTTAGAAGAACACAGAACCTTCATTGACTGGGTGTTTGTGTGTCAAATAAAAAATAACACGAATCGTTACTTGATTTACGTAAAATGTTTCCCCTGCTATGTCTGGCATGCTAGCCAACTGAAAGTTCAAGGCGCCCCTTTAAGATTTATTATGTTTTCAAACAAAAATTATATCTTTTTTATTATATATTTACTAATACAGTTATAAAAAATTATGTACTTCATAATTTTTTTTATTCGTATATGCTTTAAAAATGAATATTTATATTCAACAAAATGAAACGTAACCATTTATGTATACACTGATGTACTGCTAACTATCTGTAAATGGGATTATGTTATGATTATTAATAATTTTATGATTATTAATAAAACTTAAAAAAAAATAATGGCATTAAAAAAAAAAGAAACATGAGAAAGAAACTAAACAATTTCAATATCAACAAGCATTCTCAGAGTATTGCATAAGCAATACACGTCCCCTACCGGTTTGTATTATTCTATGAAAGCTTCCAAGCACACAACTATTTCAGAGCTATTGTAAACGAGATGTAGATAAAAGAGCAGAGGAAATTAAAACTATATAGTTGATATAGAAATTAAATACAAAATAGGTAAAATAATACTCTTTATTTCATTTCCTGTAATTTCGCCAAGTCTATTCTGTATTCGCTGGTAAAAATTTGTGAAAACAATGCACAATATCATTTCTTACCGTCTTCTGTACCCCGAATCAAACCAAACAGTTAAACAGCCCAACCCGACAACGAACCCGATTGTAATAATACAAAAAAAAACCCTGCCGATTAAATTTACAACACAATGCTTGACATTATTTTACAGAATTTATTTGTTTGTTAGAAATGATAAAAGGAATGGTACAAGTAACGCACGATATTATTACTGACTACATACTGGCCTCGTTTATTCAATACACACCGAACCCGATAACGAACCCGAACATTAAAAAATTGGAATATAAAAAATTAATTTTCTCGAAAATATGTCAACCAGACGCTACAAAAGTGTAAACTTGATCTGTAGTTTGACATTTTGAAGCTGTTCAGCAAGTTTCATATTATTTCTCAAATGCATAAAGAAAAAAAGTGTGGAAAACTGAGGTGGGACAGACAGACAGACGGACGGACGGACAGACAGACGGACGGACGGACTGACGGACGCAGAGGAAAGCTATAGTCAACCGGTAGGGGACTAATAATGCGAATAGTTTGAGAGACATTAACACTGTACCGGATAATTATGTCAGTGCCAAGGTGGCATTTTTGCACCCGTCTAAGCTGCATATATCGAAAATTTCAAATATGACATATGATAGACAATTGCTTAAAAGGTTTATAACCACCTTTGTTATTAATGTATCTCATCTGTCAGGTGAGATATTTCCCTTTTAAAAAATAAATTCCTATACGAAAAAAAACAATTTTCCTATAGGATATTTATAATATCCTACCGGAATAAAAGAACTTCTTACAGGAATTTGAATTTCGATAGGATCTGAACAAAACTCCCATATGATTTTAAAATCCGAAATGAAATCTTAATTTCCTATTGAAAAACTACCTGTCTGAATCAAATTCCTGCAGGAAATACTTTTCCCTTATATGAAATATGATTCATATAGGGATTTTTTTTTTAGAAAATCATATAGGATTTTCAATATTTCCTTTAGGAAAATTATTTCTCATATGGAAATTATTTATTTCCTATGGAATATTAATTTTTAAAGGTAAATATCTCTCTAGTCAGGTGAGACAAAATTTAATCAAAAGTGATCATATACTCTCTAGACAATGATCTATCATTTGGTATACGTATATATGGATGTTTACGAAACTGCATCTTAAGCGGGTGCAAAAATGCCACCTTGTCACTGGCATAATTATCTGGCACAATATTCATTCTAAAAATATACATTTGTTTCAAAAACATGTATATCAAGCAAAAAAAAAAAACAAAAAAAAAAAACGAAACAAAAAAACCCCGAGTTATCTTTATATTATGGTATAATTATATTTCAAATACATCATATTCCCTATAAAGATATTTGTGAGTCAAATCATAAGTAATATCAATGTGCAGTGATATTATACATGTAAAATAGTATAGTAAATGTTTAAATATATAAATACTTGTTCATAAATAAACAAAACCGGTTTAAAAATGAGGCGCCATATTTTTTTCGTTTTATTAATGTACAGATATATAACTACTATATTTTTTTTTTCAAACAGTTGAAATTGAACACATTTTAGCCAGGTTATTAAAATCCATTTTCTTGGACTCAAACGAAACATTATGATAATTTTTTAATTGTTGATATTGCTTTGAAAATTTTCCACAGTTGAAAGTTGAAAGTTATTGCTTACGTGCAACATCAAATTAACTGCTCTCCGTCGTCTTGCCCATTACTAGAATCTGTCCCAAGTTACTGCTTCCATCACTTTGATGATTTTTAATAAAAATACACATACCTGTGTCAGAAATACAGTTGAAATCGATAAAAGGGAAAATATCCAAGATATTTTCATTGACGCATAATCATTTTTCACTCAATAAAGTTCACAGGAACGAAAACGAATTTCTTGAGAAGATTTATAAATAATGTTTACATCTTTTCACCATTCGGAACTCACTCGGAATACCTCGCACAGTCTTTCAACGTTATCATCCGGGCTTTTTCATGGCTGATGCAATGCAAAATCACCGTAGACTTTGTATTTTTGGTTGTGTATTGAAGCCTGAAGCGGTAGAAGGGGCGTTTCAAAACAGATAATCTGGACATTTTTCATATTAGTGGATGAACGTATTTTGAACACAAAGGTATTTATGTTTTTCGAAATATGATCAAGCGAAAAGTGGTTGAAGCAAAAACTCGGGACAGAGTATAGGCTCTTTTTTAAAAACGTACGAGACGTCTTTGAAATAAGCTGAAATAATTGTCTTTATATTCATCGGCAATTAAATTTTAAATCTGATTTGGTTTTGATTTAGCCTTAAATGTTCACTTGTGTCCCTTTTCTTTTCATTTCGAAATTTATCATCTTGTTTTCTTAACTTTCCTGCGTCAATGAATGACACATCTCGATAATTGGATACACTTTGAAAAATTATCATATAAAATATAGTTGTTTAAAATAAATATCATTTGAGAAGAGGGATTTCAATGAAATAATACAAAAGTAATTTCCACAACCGCTTGTCGAGAGAACAGTTGCATCTTGTTTCTTCAAAATGGGTTTTTTTACTATTTAAAACCATATCCGATCAGTATTTATAGTCCTTTGATTACAAAATAAGCGTCTAACGATCGGGGATCGAACTCATGAACTCCGCTTGAAAAAGAACCTTAAAACGGTCCTTATTATCCATCAAACTCCAAGCATATACAAAGAAAAACTAACAAACTTAATTCAATACAAAATACAATGAAATACAATTAAGAAGACAAGACGTTTATTGCTTGCGTATTAATATCTATTACTTACGTTTAAAAGTTCCAGAGCAATTGTATCTATTTTTTTTAAATATCACCCCTGTGTAAGTTTGGCTTAAAATATATTTCATAGGTTTTTTTAATTTCTTGCTTATATCAACTTTCATCTTTTTTTAAATTTACTATATTTTCTTACGCGATTGGACATTTAATAATGATTTCACTTTTTCAATTTGCTGCTTAATGTTTATGGTACCGATTTAAATGTTAATTTAAATTTTAAGCCAATCTGTGTTAAGGGAAACGTCTATTAGTCTAGTTTCAAACAGACGGCCCTGAAAAGTCAAACAACATTATTCACCGTAAAACCAAAATCTATTAATTTCATTTATTAAATGAACATTAACTACTGTGCAATATTCTTACAGGATCACCAAAAATGTTTTTGAATACATCAATGAAAAAAATATATAACCTTATTGAATTTACAATTATCGTCTGGAAAACGTCGAGAGCGGTAAGGTCATTCAATTAGTAATATGTGCAATTTTTCGGTTGTAAAGTAATGTTTTAATTAAACATAATGCTGCCAAGTTGCATGTTTTATTCTACTACTAGACATCATTGAGATGGTGACCATCACCGAGAGCCCAGCTTAATAACGGAAATAAAGCTTAACAGAATTTAGAGAACTTTGCTTAATCTTAACCTCTGACTTAGAAATTTAATCTTGATCTTTACACAACGTTTATCATAAAGCATTATATGGGTTTAATAAAGGCAAATAGATCCAAGAGTAAAAACATAGATTTTAGACAAGGATTTTACACAGAGGTCTGGTATGACCTTGACCTTTCGACATGATTCAATGTCAATGTATAATAACATTGTACATTTCTAACTACAAGCAGTCTGAGCAATATTGGGTCAAATGGGGAAGTGAAGTAGGAGCAAGGTAGGATCAAGGGTAGAACATATACATGGATGGTACGGACAAGAATTTTTTAAGGAGTTCTTATATGACCTTGACTTTTGACAAAGGAACATGGTTCAAGTAACTGCACCCTTTATCCAAAGGTTCTGTGGGTGAAGATGTCAAACAGGTATCATATAGGTGGAATATTATGCAGATTAGAACTAAGAGCAAAATGCATAGGGTCTGGAAAAGGATTCTAGGATTTTTGCTCACAGATCCGCTACCACCTTGACCTTCAGACAAGTAGAAACTTGATTCAAGGTCACTGTACACATTTTACCAACAGGTAGTCTTATGGTTAAGTCTCAGCAAGACTGAGTCAAAGAAATATACTGAATATTACTGGTGATGTTAATTTAGTTAACAACGAAGACCTAAAATCACTTATTATGAAAGGACCAAAATTTAGGGAGCCTAGATCCTTCACATGGCGTCGTAATTTTATACATATCATGAATTCTGTTGAAGATTACGCCACAAGCGATGGGCAAAATCTGAAAAAGAAGACCTTGATACCTTGTCAGAGTGGGTTAAAAGCATCAGATGTATATTGAAATCTCGTATTAAACGACGGAGAGGTCAAATGAAAACCACCTATCCTTCTGTTTTCAATAAAGCAGAAGTGAGAAAAGAACTAGATAGATTGCATTATCAGTATTTACTTGTCCCTGCTGATAAGGCAAGTAACAACATTGTCTTTGTAAGGCACATTATATTAATTGCATTTTCAAAGACCTAGGTTTCGATTCTACACATGGTAATCCTACTTACACCCCTAGCAGCCTTTCCAAGCAGGAAATACTTCAAAATCATAAATCGGTTATGGATATCTTTAATATCCCCAATAAACAAAATGAATTTGATTTACCTTATTTGTACTGGATTCCAGAGCTTCACAAAAGTCCTTACAAACAGAGATATATAGCAGGTTCCAGTATATGTTACTAAAATTCTTACAGTAGTGAAGGAGAAACTTCAAGAGTACTGTACAACAATATACTCCAGACGTGGTGTGAATCAGATGTGGATACTAAAAAACTCTAAAGAATTATTAGAAACTTTGAGGTAACAAAATCTTGCCAAAATCAATAGCATCAAAACGTACGAGTTTTCAACGCTTTATACAACCATTCCCCACGACAAATTAAAATCTAGGCTTTTTGATATCACCGACAGTTGTTTCTTCAATAAAAATGGAAGTCGTAAAAATGCTTACCTGTCATTGGAAATCTAAAAAATTATTTTGTTAAAAACCATTCTAATTGCACACACAAGTACTCTGAAGTTGACATTAAAAGATGCTTGAGTTTCTGATAGACAACATCTATGTAGTTTTTGGAAATCAAGTCTTCCAAAAATCTGTTGGAATTCCCATGGGTACCAATTGTGCCCCATTGTTAGCAGACCTATTTTTGTATTCTTATGAAGCAGAATTTATTCAAAAACTTGTACGTGAAAAAAATAAATCACTCGCTGTGGCCTTCAACTCAACATTCAGGTATATCGACGACGTATTATCAATTAACAATTGTTATTTCCATACTTACGTCGACTCGATATATCCGAGTGAATTTGAAATAAAAGATACCACAGATTCTACGTCATCTGTTTCATATTTGGATATTTTACTGGAAATGGACATTGATGGTAACCTAACAACAAAACTTTATGACAAACGCGATGACTTCAATTTTTCTATAGTCAACTTTCCTTACTTATGTAGCAATATACCTTCATCACCTGCTTATGGTGTTATTGTCTCTCAGTTAATTCGATACGCAAGGGCATGCTCTTCGTATGAACAGTTTCTAAGGCGAGGCAAGCTACTTACAAACAAGTTGATAAAACAGGACTATCAACAGTCTCGTTTGAAGTCAAGTTCTATGGTCGATACAACGACCTTGTCAGCAAATACAATCTTCCACTGGGTCGCATGCTGACTGACGTTTTTCATACTAATTGTTAGACCATAATTAATCACCTAATTGTCTACGGACTTTTCCGTTTTTTCTCGATTACGACAAAGAGCACACGGCGGGTGTGACCGGTCAGCAGAGGATGCTCACTCCTCCATAGCACCTGATCCTGCCTCTGAATTTTTCCAGAGGTCCGTGATTGCTCTGTTCTTGACTATTGATTGAATACTGAATTGTCCACGGATTTTTCTGTTTTTCCCGATCATGATATTTTCCCCAAATTACGACATTTACCCCGATAATGACATTTTTACCAATATGACATTGGGCGCACGGCGGGTGTGACCGGTCAGCAGAGGATGCTTACTCCTCCATGGCACCTGATCCTACCTCTATCTTTTTGGAGGTTCGTGTTGCTCTGTTTGAATTTGTATTTCGTTTTCTGGTTTTTTGAGATGGTAGACGGTTTGTTACTGTCATTTTTTCATACTTAATAGTCCAAAACTAGATTTCAAAGATATTTGGTAAGATATTCCTTGGCCTTGGTTAATAAAAGAGCAAGATATTGCTATTGAGGAAAATGTTTTGAAGTAATTTCATTGTACCTGTCAATGAAATCCCCCCCCCCTTTAAAAGATCCAATTAAATAGCTATAATTATATACTATTGCGTAGTTCATTGTTATTTTTGGCGAATTTTTTAATTCCTTTCTTTATTCGTTTGAATTTTTCTCGAAATCGGAAAGACGATTTTTTAAAAAATTATCCCGATAAAGAACATACCTTACAGGAAATTATTTCATGGGAACAACAAAATACCTGCTATTAAATGAATGATTTCAGAACTGACTAAAATGGTGATTCAAAGACCCGTGTAACGAAGAAACAAGTCCTCAGATTACAAATTCGACAAGAGGCCCATGGGGCCACATCGCTCACCTGAGCAACAATGGGCGTTCAAAAGATATTGTGCCATATGGCCCCTCAGTAGAATAACAAAAATTAAATATTGTAAAGTATTCGAATTTTACACTTATTTTTGCATATATACACGTAATCTTTGACATTGTATCTTTATGGAATACTATTTTTACCCAGAATAAGAAAATCCTACGCAAGATATAAAACTAACATTTGGTAGGGGTACACTGTTAACTTCCAATTCCCTATATTTTCGTTCTGCCCCCACCCCCTTCCCCCACTTTATAAAGCGATCAAAATATATGAGAACATATAGGTACATTTTCTTCCTCAACTACCTACTAGTTATTGTATTTTTTTTTAAATATCATATAATAGTTATTGCATTTTATTAAATATCCTATAGATGTGAAGAAGAAAATTGTACTCCAATCCGCTCAATTCCTCAAATTAAAAACATTCAAAAATTTAATTTGTCTTCTCCATTATAATTAAATGACTGTTGTTTACCTGGCGTAAACTTGTGTGACTTTTATAACTTTACTCACATTTTAGTGATGAATACACTGGAATGAAATTGTTGTCACGTGACATGTTAAAGAACTATAAAAATCAATGTTACAGTATTGACAGGCACATCACTCTATTTTACTAAGGCACACCCATTATTTTCATCTTTATTCAAAAATAAAAATGGCTACAGACCAGGATAATTTTCCGCTGTAATATTTTCTAAGGAATAGCAATAATTCCTTTATCCCCGCAAAACAAATGTGTCAGAACTATGGAAATTGTTTAACGGTGTCGTTTTTATTTACTCGTGTCTGAAAAACTATCAAAATTGATGTAGATTTCACATTATTCATTGTATAAAGAGGGGGCCCCAGAGAGTAGTTATATACAGCATATCATCCGTTAATTTTTTTGTACAAGTATTTAACATTTAGCAAGACATTTCTAATGATCAACCAAAATTTCAGTGTCAATCGTAGAATTATAAGCAAGATACAGAGCTCACAATTCTGCTAGGTTTGAGTCATATTTTGTTCACATGAGTTAAAAATTATTACATTCAGCTTAAGATTTTTAACTTGGTATTTCCTATTCAGCATTTAAAGTGGGAAAAAAGAATGGCCTCAGATCTGTGTACATAGAATTGTGAGCAAATCTCTGTATCTTACTTGTCATTCGAAGCTTAACACTCAAATATGGTTAGTAAATAGAAATTGTAAACAATTAAACATAAGAAACATGCACTATAACAAATAAAGTGCACAATTTATTTTTCAAAATGAATCATATACATGTATATACCTACATATTTCCGTCAGCGATATTAAACTCTATTTAAATTTATGAATAATTTGAGAAAATGCTAAGCATCTCAACAAAACACATTGCATTAATCTAATATTACGCAAAAGATCATACCGAATTACCGATAGAATGAATAGTATTTTAGTACTCTTTTAATACATCAGATTTTGCTTAATTTGCGCAGGTAAACAGTTAACTGGCTGATTTACCGAAGTCTCTGTTTGATTTGATACGTAAAAATTTACAAAATACAGGCGAAAGTTCCCAGGTTACAAAGCATAGATAATGAAAACGAAACGAAAATCAAAACAAGCTAACACCACCGTCATATGTGAAAACTGTCAACGCATTGAAATATTTCACCTCAATTTACTTCACAAAATCGGCACCAATGTATTTTGCATGTTTCAAAGATCCCCTTCGTACGCGAACTGTTGCACAACATTGTCATCGACCCGTTTATCTTAAACACGAGTCTTGGTAAAATGGGTGGGCAAACCCGGGCCGGGGCAAAATAAAAGCCGGGGCAGATCGGCAATCGTCAATTCCAAAATACGCATTGTTTTGCAGCAATATTTACAGCGAATACAAATATACTGGTCCGTAACATATCCTCAAAATTTTAATGAGATTGGCATATTAATAACTGCCAATCTTTTGTTTTGCCCCGGCCCGCGTTTGCCTACCCATTTTACCATGACTCATCATGCTCATGGAATACCGAACCCGAAGCTATAAACTGATTGAAACACGCCTTTCCTTTATTATTTTTTTCGTAATAACTCAGATTTGAAACAGAATTAGCCCATAATTTTTGCAATTTATATTTTCCTTTCCATAAGGATTATTTATGCTAAATTACATTGAATTTGACTCAGTAGTTCTTGAGAAGAAGATTTTTAAAAATGCACCCCCCTTTTTCTACAGTTTCGAGGTTTTCTCCGCTTTGAATAAAGATCGGTCTTTCATTTTTGCAATTTATATTAACCTTCCCATCAGAATGCTTTGTGCCAAATTTGGTTGAAATTGGCCGAGCGGTTTTAGAGAAGAAGTTCAAAATGTTAAAAGTTTACAGACGGACAGACAGACAGACGGACAGACGGACGGACGGACGGACAGACGGACGACGGACAAAAGGTGATCAGAATAGCTCACTTGAGCTTTCAGCTCAGGTGAGCTAAAAATGAATAAAAGTTTGTTTCCTTAAGAAATGCACGTGCGTCATGATATATGATTACAATCATGACATTTTCTTTGTACAATGAAAATGCTAGATGGAGGTTTTATGTAACGCCTAATCTGCCTTATATAGACACCATCCATGTAATGCAGACGCTTTGTGTTTATAATGAAATACTTTATCATATTTTTATCCCTAGTATATGGTTATTCTTTGACTTAACGTGCTGATATTTCTTATTTATATTAGCTGATACTTCGTCATTATATGCTAATAGTTTATAACATGACGGCACTCTTGCATATTAAGATGCAACTTTGACATAATTTGCTGATACATGTACTATGACCATACTTCGACATTCTATGGTGCTTGATGCTTTGTCTTGATTTGATAATAATTGATATAGGCATGGTCATTGTTATGTCTGAGGACAAACAACTTCTCTTGGAGAATTAAGTTAGTAATAATTAACTTGCGACATAATGAAATTTTAAATGATGAATGTTGTATATGTATTCCGGAAACTTTTCATACCAGTTTGTCTTGTATAATCAATATGTGTACTACGTCATAATGTTGTATCTTGTGTCTCTATAAAACTAGCACTACCTAATATATTTTAAATAATTTTTAGATAAGAAATAAATTTCATTTACATATTTGTCTATGCTCAGTGGTAAAATAAAGAAGTTTTAAAGGTCATATTGTAATTTACAATGAGAAATTTGCATCTAGATAAGCTGTTGCCCGATATTTGCAAGGTCATCTCTTATTGCACTAAGTGCACTAAGATAAGTTTAAACAGTTATTTAAGGGATTTGTTTGATTTATAGCGACAAGAAGTTACTGGCTATTGTTTGAACAAAGTTCCTTCAAAGCAATTAAAAATGATTGCATTGTCATTTGATATTTTTTAGGTAACCTGAGTCACTCAGGTGACCTCTTCGTCCGTCGTCGTCCGTTAACAATTTTACTTCAAAACTACAAGGCCAATTGTTACCATTTTTTGCTTGAAGCATCTCGATGGTAAGAGTAGTATAAATTGTGAAATTTATGCCCATACCATCCCAGGGAATAAAGGGGTATATAGTGGGATAAACTGAATGCATGAATCTCTATCTCTCTCTCTCTTCTGTTATGAATAAATTTATAAATTGTGTATCAAACCTCAAATACTAGTAGGCGGGGTTAACAATCAAGGGGAGCTTTGGATAAGGATTTAGACTCCAAAATGATTCTTAAAGTGCAAAAATGAGACTCTCTACCAAGTCAGTCTAAGTGTTATAGGACTAAAGTACCAGGTGACCGTCAAGACCTGTAGGTCTATTGATTAGTTGATTTTGATTTTAATTTGATTTTTATCTTCCCTATCATTTGACAATTATTACTGAAATTACAATTGTAACCAATGATTTCTTTCTGTTTAACTTAATGTTGATTACCTTTCTCATAGTATAGCAATCTTAATTCCAGTGCAGTACACAGATAATTTATTGAGTAAAATGAAGTTTTCATAGCTTTGAAACTATAACACACAGTCTATTAAAAACGCCATGTTGGCAAGAAAATACTTTAATTCTTTAATGAATACTAAATTCTTGCGGCACATCAGACAGGCTGTAGGTCATCGTGAAATGAAAACATCAACCAAATTATCTAATAATCCACAATGTCTTCGATTGAAACAGCCGGCCAACCATAACTTCTTAATCAGTCAGCAATAATTTCTGCTAATGTCAGAATGGATCTGGGAAAACACCAAGCACAAATATTTATTTCCTGTATCTTCGATATATTGATTGAAAATTGGCGGGATAAAACTTTGATAAGGGCCGTTCGCGGATGTGTTGGGTGAAATCAAAATGACACCATTGACCTAATTACCTTATTGGTACATTTCCTGTCAAATGGGCGATGTTACGTGAAGTGTTATCTAGTTAATGTCCAAAGACGACCCGGTAGAATATTAGAAGATTTGAGTATTTATTATAGAGAATTGTTTTCAATAAATACTAACCCAGATTGCCACTGAAAGGTTTGAACGCACTTTTATCTCAAGGCTACTGTAGTGAACATTTGAAAACGGCGATGAAATGGTGAACCTTCATATAATATGCATAATTTTTTTTTAGATACAATGAATGTCGTTTATGTTATGAAATGTTTATAGCATTTATTGTTTTATATCAGGGAGCGGAATTTGGGAAAAGATGTGAAATTATTTTTTTTACATTCTTTCTTGCATATTACATTTGTAAATAATAAATGCAAAGTGATATTACAAACTTTATCAAGTACATGAAACAGAATATATAAGAACGGACCCTACTATATATATATATATATATATATATATATATATATATATATATATATATATATATATATATATATATATATATATATATAATTCTATTTAAAAAGTGTTAACATTACGTTAATATTTCATTTGTACGTTAGATTAGTCGGATTAATTGCTTCATTAACTTAATATATTTATTTCATTGTTATAACAATTTCCAACAGATGAGTTAATAAATCTGTAACCTAAATTTAATTTTCAAAGACTGAGGATCATTGTCTATCAAAATATTACGCATGCGAAACATATTTGATCTTTGCCATTTTTGATTGACGACATACGTATTTATCTATATTTATGATGTCACATTTAAATGTGAACCTAGAAGATTTGAAACCAAGTAATCGATTCTTGGATGTAACTTTACATCATAACAGCACCATTCCTCACTCTCTAAATGATTTATTGGGCAAAACTTATCTCAGCACACTGATTCACCTTTTAATAATTCCTTTTTAATGGATAAAGAGGTTCAGACATGTTGTGAAATCAAGTACATTTAAACCGAAATCATGAGTCGCAGATTTAAATTGTATATAGACAAATTAATTACATTTATTCTTAGTAAGTTATGTCAGAAAAAAATGTTTACAATTTATCTATGCACTCTAAGAAATATCCAATTGAAAAAGCTTCAGACTTTGGGTTATCGTATCATGTCATTCTCGAGAAATTTTTCCGTCAAAACATTTTCTTTTGTCATTTTATTGTCACGACTGGAGAAAAGTTTAACCCATCAGAATCAAAATATGAATGTGAAATATGTATTTATTTAAGAATACTTCTAATTGCCGTTTCGATGGAAATTTTAAAGTTGGTACAGAATAGGTCTGTTTTTAAGTGAACTAAAATAAAATACAAAAACATACAAAACAAAACAAATTGTTAATTCATATTTTGTTTTTGTTATTTTGAAAATCTCTCAACCCAACAAAGTATTTCAAGATATTTTAAAAATATTAAAAGGTTGTCACACGTTCATTGTGCATATATTTATCTTTTTGTATATCTAAATAAACGTCTCAATGTGTTGTTTTTCCCTTAAAACAGTATACGTTAAAATCTACGCATTCTTATAATTAGTAAATGACCAACGTCAATGACCTTGTTGGTATGATTCTCATAAAGATAAATCAGTCATGATGACATTGTAATAAGTTTATATATTTTTCTACAACGGGAAGTATGGCCACTAAAAAGGTTCAAGCGTCAATTCATTGATTTTATAATAATGTAACGATTGGTACAGAGAACGGAGGGGAGACAGTTATTTTACCCCCAAGACCGCACGGGGACTGGTTTAAAATTTTAATGAATTCAAGCATTTACGTTTTTCTAAATTAAAGATTCTTCGTTATTTTTGACATATCCGATGTGCATTTCATTTGTTTTGCATTCAGTCTTTTGAAACAAATTGTGGTTTTCTTCCAAAATAAGACAGCATAAAACTGTCAAGTTGAGGAAAAGTTTTGTCATATTGTGGTAGCATCATTATTAATCTTACACATGTAGTTGAAACTGAGCATTTTTGACTTTTATGGCCATAGAAGTGATAGAAAATTTACTGTCTTTAGAGGGAAGGAATTGTTAAAATCACCGATTTAGTAGACAATCTGTCCAGACAGTTTTTTTACCAGCGAGATGCGAAAAAACAAACTCGTTGCCATCACACAACAAATGAGATTATCACTCTTTTATTTCCGCTTTCCAGATTTTCTTCTTTTAATTTTAACGTCATGGGAATCTACTCTCTATTGAGACTTGGAGAGAGCTTAAATGCTTTAAACGTGTTTCATCCCACATAAATGTCATAAAGTTCTAGATCAAAAATATGATCCTACACACAGATGCATTTCCGTACCAGATGGTTCTAAATTAAATGAACGTAAAGGGACGCTCTTCGGTTGGCAGGACTACGTTAGAAAAAGGTCGCTTAACCTCCATTAAAAAGATTTCAAAAAGTAGTCCAGGTATGTTAGATTGCTTTTAAATTGTTATTTTTTAGAAACGGTTTTATTCATTTTCTCATTTATGACACTCACCGCAGTATAATTATAACATCAAA
Source organism: Magallana ariakensis (assembly GCA_020458035.1). Lineage (NCBI taxonomy): Eukaryota > Metazoa > Mollusca > Bivalvia > Ostreida > Ostreidae > Magallana > Magallana ariakensis. The sequence goes on from CM035815.1 coordinate 10,181,928, forward strand.
GTTGAAGCTAATTTTGCAATATAATTACTTAAAAAACATAAGTATTTAGTCATACTGTTTTACTTTGGAAACTTGGAACAATTTAAAAAAAAAACCCAAAATAAACTGTCAGTGAAGTCTTCCATAAATACAGCATTGATAAAACTATATTTATTCTCGCTTGTACTCAAAGTTCAAGAAGAAAACAATAGCTTAAAAATAATCATTTAACAATCAATTATTTTTTTTCAATATTGGGGCATCTAGTTTATAAATTTATAAATTAGAAAGCTATTTACCATTTTCGCAATTCCTCATTATTTACACCAAAGGACAGCCGATCATTTTTTTATGATATTATTACATTTTTAATATGAAATATTATTGCTTAAAACATATTTCATCTTCAAAATAGACGTCTTTGTCGGAATTTTACTGTCCTGTCATCTAACACATTGATTGGACCACTGAATGTCATCCTTAGTTAAGCTGCCGTTTTTAACGCTGTTTTTGCAATGTTGGAAACCCGATCCAAACTTTGTCAGTGTGATGATCTAAATAAGTTAAAAACCTTTCTTCAAATAAACAATTTAATTCAAAAGCATTTAAAAGAATTGAATATAATTTCCAAATAATTATTTTAATGACCGACCCAGTTTGAAATATTCATTATAACCTGACCACGTGATGTCGCAAGCATTCAGTATGAAATCGTTAATGTAGAAGTCGATGAGAAAGCGTGGTTGGTATGCTGGTAGCAGGCTAACGCATTCGTAGATAAAAGAAAGAAAAAGACAGATGCACTAATGTTTTGAGTCGAGGGGCCCCTGAAAATGGTAATACTGACGTTGTTTTATTTATTCTCTGATCAGGCATGAAGTAAGTGTTGGTCTATAATGGTTTATTCTTTCGTAACTTAAGTTATAAAGGAGTATTTTTTTGGTCAACGTCAAAAAAGTATTTTCAGTATGTAATTTAAAAAAAATATTTTATTGGGTTAATATCAACACAAACACACAATTATAATGACATAGTTAAAGAAGTAACCATCAAGAATACTGCCAAACACGTGTCATACTCTCCCACACACTGACACATTCAAAATTAGTCACTGCTAATAAGTGGTTACTTTATAAACTATTATGACAAAAGAATATGATTATTCAAAATTAATTTTCCATTTGACTCATAGTTTTTCAAACGTGTATAGGTTTTGTTTTTTTGGAATTTTTCTTTATCATATTTTATTTAAGATGACAAAGTAGTCCAGCAATATTTACAATTTGTTTTGCAACAAGCAATAAATATGTATTGTTTGGCATATAAATTGATAAAATTAATAACTTTGTTACAATAAGATAATGGAAGTTCAACAAAATTGAAACTAGACACATTAAAACCAACTCTTTGAGTTGTCCTTCTGTATATTTGAAAACTTAAGGTGGTATGGGACACCTCCATATTGTGACGTACTTTCGAACGAAATAAACAATAAAATCAAGCATAATTTCATAAACTTTTTCTTTTAAAAAATTGTTACATAACAGCGCACATTGGGATACGCCAATAACTACGAATCTTTAGGTCATTAGTTCGAATCCTGTTGGGTCTTCTATAAATTTTACCTTTTGGAAAAAAAATCAAACATACATTGGAGTTTATGGTAAAAATATTTTAAAAGTTGCAAATTGTATATGACTCAAGCTACAGGATTCTGAATGTGCGCGTTATCTTGTGATTACGTACCATGTGCTTCTAAATAAACAGTAGATCTCCACGTTCCTGTTTGAAGTTCTTGACATATTGGTACATGGTGTCAGAAGAACAAGTGAGTACGTTTTAAGAAACAGACACTTGCTTTGAGGAACAAACATTGTTTATTGAGAAAAAAAGTCGGAAGTACGTCTGTGGACTGAATTTCCTCGCATGCAGAGAAACGCAGCGTTGGAATTGAAGTAGACTTTATTCGTAAGAGCCGATGAACATCACTGATCAGATTGACTTTTAATATTGAATCCTTACGACATTTATTCAATATGGGAGATTAGGCAGCGGCCATGCAGAGCCACATTCCGTATCCCGAAACTAGATTTAGGCGGAAACATTTCTTAAACATGGAAAACGTGAAAACAAATATGGAACTCTTACGTGATAGTGACAGGACTTGCAGACAAAGACTATGTGTACCAAGTGGCGACGTTTATTACCTGCATCGGACATGAAGCATTAGAGGTATTTAACGGACTGCCGTTCAGAGATGAAAATGAAAAAAATGACCCCGCTGTCATTCTAAGATTAATGGAGGAGTATTGTTTGGGAAAGACAAACACGACAGATGAAAGGTATGTCTTCAACAACAAGCATCAGGAATCCAGTGAATCTGTGGACGCATACGTCACGAGATTGAGGAAACTATCACTGACATGCGAGTTTGGCCAGTTAGCAGATCAGATGATACGAGACAGAATAGTCTGTGGCATAAATTTTAAAGACAATGCGGTTAAAAAAATGTTACTCCAAGAAGCTGACTTATTTTTACAGATATGTGTAGACATCTGCAGAGCAGGTGAAAAGTTCAAATCTATGAACCTGCAAGATGAAGTTCATGCACTGAACAAGTCATCTAGAAAACCCCTCAAGGCCAACGCTCCACACAAGGAACAGAGAACAGGAGGAAAGCCACATCACGCCGCCGGAGGAAACCCTCATCACGCATCAGGGAAATCTCACCAAGCAAAGAAAACCTCGAGCAGCGTTTGTGGATATCAGCATCCAAGAGAGAAGGAAACTTGTCCAGCTTACGGCAAAGTTTGTAACAAGAACCACTTCAAATCTGTATGTCGTCAACCGGAGAAGAGGGTACATTTGTTGGAGAACTGCAACTCTGTCTCTATGACGTCTGATGAGGAAATTCTCAGTGTGGAACGGACAACCGGAAAAGAACATCCGAAGAAATTATTCGCTCGAATAAAAATTAGTGACATGACAAAACTAGTGCAGTTTCAGATTGACTGTGATGCAACATGTAATATAATAAACAAGGACATTATTCCAAAAAATGTGAGAACTCATAGAGGACAGGACACATTAAGAGTCTACAATGGTCAAGAGATGAAGACCATTGGTACCTGCAAAATGACTTTGACCAATCCAAAGAATGGAAAAGTTATGATGAGAACTTTGTCGTTGTCAATAGCGGGTCACACCCCACTCTGGGCTCCAGCACAAGTCAACGCATGAACTTAATCACTGTACAGCATGACAACATCATGACTATCGAGGACCCTTCTAGTGATAGGCAACTCTCTATGGAAGAAATTGAGAAGAAATCTGGAGACATCTTCACTGGAAATGGACGCTTCAGTGAACCAGTACATCTCGAAGTAGACGATACTCTTCCTCCAGTAAAACTTCCGCTGCGACAAGTCCCTGTTGCCATCAAACCTCTACTACAGTAAGAGTTGAAGAGTCTGGAAGGACTGCAAGTCATTGAAGCTGTGAACAAGCCAACTGACTGGGTCTCTAGCCTGTTAGCGTTCAAGAAAACCAATGGCAATCTACGTATCTGCATTGATCCGAAGCCTTTGAACAAGGCCCTGCGGCGCAGTCATTACCAACTTCCGATAATCGAGGACATATTACCAGATCTAGCACAAGCTCGTGTTTTCACAGTCTGTGATGTGAAAAATGGGTTCTGGCACGTCCAGGTAGATAGCCGTCCAGCTATCTTACAACCTTCGAAACACTCTATGGACGTTATCGCTGGAGTCGTTTACCATTTGGGATCTCACCAGCGCCGGAAATATTTCAGCATCAATTAGAACTAGCTATTCAAATCTTACCTGGTGTTAAAGCTGTAGCAGATGAAATCCTCGTCTACGGAGAAGGAGAAAGTGAAGATGAGGCCATACGTGACCATGATCAGAAGATGAACAGATTCCTATATCGTTGCCGTGAACAAGGAATCAAGTTGAACAGGGACAAAGTTCAGGTTGCGATTACAAGAAATGCCCTACATTGGACATGTTCTGACAGCCAAGGGATTGAAGCTTGACCCTCATAAAATACAGGCTATCATTGACTTTAAAACTCCTAAGGATGTAGCAGGTATACATAGACTCCTAGGACTAGTGAACTATCTAGCCAAGTTTATAAACAACTAAGTGTCATGTGCAATCCGATTCGTTCCCTCATACACAAGAATGTTGTTTGGAGATGGACACATAAGCATGAAGAAGTCTTCAGCAAGATCAAAGAGTCAATATCGGAAGCACCTGTAATGAGATACTTTGACTCGAAGTTAAAAACAACACTGCAGTGTGATGCATCAAGCAACGGACTTGGCGCAACCCTTCTACAGCAAGGACAGCCTATTGCTTACGCGAGAAGAGCACAAACCCTTAAAAATAATTCACAAGAAACCTCTGATCTCCGCCCCAAATCGCCTTCAACGCATGTATTTGAGACTTCAGAAGTATGAACTTGAGATCATGTACAAGCCAGGCAAGGAAATGTACGTGGCAGACGCTCTGTCCAGAGCTCATCCCAAGAAACTGTCCAAAGAAGCTTGTACAGAGGAAGTCTTCAAGATATTTGAAGATATCAACATGGTGGAATACCTCCCAATTTCACAAACAATAATGTTGAAGATTCAACAAACCAGTGACGTAACACACGAGTTGCTGAAGAAAACTATCCTTGAAGGATGGCCGAGGTCTAAGGAAAGTACACCCGCGGTGTCATACCAAAGGGATTACGTGCAGAAGTCATGAGGAAGCTTCACCAGTCACACATTGGAGCAGAAGGATGCCTTCGCAGAGTCAGAGAATGTGTGTATTGGCCAGGCATGAACTCAGAAATCAAGGATCTTGTCTCTAAGTGTGACACTTGTAGAACTTATGAACCGTCACAACAGAAAGAAACTCTCATTTCGCATGAGACACCCAACCGTCCGTGGTCTGTCGTAGGAGTAGACCTTTTCCTGTTTCCAGTCAGCAATGACAAGTACCTCGTCACTGTAGACTAAATTAGCAATTTCTTTGAAATAGACAGATTGGAGACCACTTCATCAGCAGCTGTGATCAACAAGTTGAAACAACACTTCGCTAGGCATGGAATTCCAAACAAAGTCATCAGTGACAATGGACCCCAATTTTCCTCTCAACAATTCAGTAACTTTAAGAATATGTGGGAATTCAACCATAGGACAGGAATTCAACCATAGGACACAGAGTTCAGCCTACCCACAATCAAAGGGGAAAGCAGAAAATGCAGTTAAATCAGCAAAGCAACTGATGAGAAAAGCTGAACACAGTGGACAAGACCCATGGCTTGCTGTACTGGATTTCAGAAACACACCATCCTCGGGTATTGGAGAGAGTCCGTGTCAGCGACAAATGAACCATTAGCTGATGCCTGTAAGAATCACTACTCTCATCTGTTGGTGATTAGACTAACATCAAGAACTGGAGGTAGGAAAAGGACAGACAAGCGCAGTACTATAACCAAACAGCGAAAGACTTACGCGGATTGCAACTAGGGTCACATGTACAGTGCGAATGAAGCCAACACAACTGCGAGACAAGGAGTAGAAGAAAGGAACAATCATCGGAAGAGAAGGATCAAGATCGTACAACGTGCAAACTCAAGACCGAACGTACAGGAGAAACCGATCTTACATAAAGGATACGCGTGAGGAACGGAATGATTTGATGGTACTTCCAGAATACACAGCACCGTCTATTGAGGATCCTCCTAAAAACAATCGAAAACCAGCCATAGCCGAAACTGCTGACCTTGAACAAAACGCAAACACCAACCATGGTAATTCCGAGCAGTGAAGTAACAACCAACAGAGAGTCCGCTCCGACCACTCGTTATGGCCGCGTTGTGAAACCACCACGCTATTTGGAGAACTATGTGCAAGCGGTGTTCTATGTGTGACTGTTTGAACTCTTGTCTTTGCATTATTTTCAAAGTCTAGTCAAATGTAAAGCTTTAGATATTTTTGCATGATATTGTCAAGCTAGTCAATATTTACAATTAGCTGTAGATCTTTTCCTTTTGTTCTTTTTATTCGATAAAAGAAAACAGGGAGATGTAACAATATTGCAATAATTATTTATAGTTGTACATTTGAGAATTTGCCTAAGCGGCCCCACACAAGATCATGTATTTTTTGTATATGACTCAAGCGACAGGATTTTGAATGTGCGCGCTATGTTGTGATTACGTACCATGTGCTTCTAAAAAACAGTAGATCTCTACGTTCCTGTTTGAAGTTCTTGACATATTGATACACTCCTTACACTCGTCAGGTCTGACAGGTTTCGATATCTATCTTCACACGACCTCTACATTTGCATACAATCTAAATAAAACCCAAACCAACCAATCACAGACATGCTTTTATCTGTTTTATGAGAGGTGTGACGAAGATCACCTATTGATACCTGTCTGATCCTGACGAGTATAAGGAGAAGGGGGTGGTTTTAATCAGACTTTATAATGTCTGCTCTTTAAAGGGGGATGGACATGATTTTGGTCAAAACTTATTTTTCTGTTTCTAATGTTTACAATGATTTAGTAAGGTATTTTAATAATAAACCATACTTTGAGCGTCAGTCATCGAGTTATAAGTGAGATACAGACCCCACAATTCTTTGTTATGTAAAACAAAGTCCAGGTCATGTTTTTGCTATTGTTTACACTTTGAATTTACAGATGTATACCTAAAATAAATGTGACAAATGCTCGGAACTGTTTATTTATGTTCAAAATTAATCAGCAGATAGAAAAAAACCCAGCTTGAAAAAGAACTTTTACGGTATAATGAACCAATGTAAACACAAACATGCCACGAGCCTTGTTTACATAATAAAGAATTGTGAGCACTGTATCTTGCTCATAACTCTAGAACTGACACCTAGATTTTGGTTGATCGTAAGAAATAATTTACTTAAGCATTATAAAAACTAAAAAAATCACATTTGACCAAAATCGTGAGCAAGCCCCTTTAACTCATGAAACAAAATGTGTAATAAAGTTATTACATTTTCCATACAAAAATGCATGAGCCAGAGGTTTTCATGTTGTTTTTCATTAAATAATTTCCAACGAGAAGAATTCTATGTAATGTTTTGAATTAGAGCCATTGAACAGAAAAACCTGAAGTTATTTGAAAACAAATTTTAAAAAAACGTCATGAACTGAAATCACATCTAATCCATGAGGAGTTGTGTCTCGTTTGTTAATTGTAGTTAGGATAATTTCAATAATATCCATCGATTCATGAATGCCTTCTGTACACTTTTCAGGTAAAAAGATATTTTCAAAAAATTAAGAAATATTTGGATTAGGAAATCTTTTGACAGAAGTCCTATCAATAGTCAATATTGCTGTAGAATACTAAGTACTATTGTAATGCAGAACACATTTATAACTGAGATTCACAGGCACCTGACGTTATAAATTTTTCTCATAATAAAAATAAATACCCTATATCTAATAATACACAAGGTACCCATCCCCGCCATCTTGGATTTATTTCAAACTGTCACATCAGCTGGAAGTTTTGCTTGAAACTCATCGGTGAAATTATTTTGCGATCCTCTCCGTCTGATCGGTCATTCAACATTCAACAGTTGTAATGCACCGTTTTGGTTGAATTGGTTGTAAGCTTAGATGTTGAATGACCGATCGGGAGACGGAGAGGATCGCAAAATAATTTCACCGATGAGTTTCAAGCAAAACTTCCAGCTGATGTGACAGTTTGAAATAAATCCAAGATGGCTTGTGTATTATTAGATATAGGGTATTTATTTTTATTATGAGAAAAATTTATAACGTCAGGTGCCTGTGCTGAGATTGTATGTTCGTTGAAAAGCATCAGAGTCTAAAAAAGTCTTGCGCAACCTTTACTCCTTTCTTATAACAGGATCTAATAAAACCGGTTTGTTGACTATTTTATATTGGAATTCTGCTATACTTGAATAAGAAGAAAGGACTATATATAATATGGGCCTAAAATGGCCCCCTAACATAAACATTGTAATTTTTCTGTAATTCTTTGGGGGTTTTTATACACATATACATGTACATGTAAAGTTATTTTATAATTTTCCTTTTGATCCAAATGCCCTCAATTTAGAAAATGACATCACAAATTTAACTATTTCTCGCCATTTTCCCTTAAAACGGCTTGTTTTAAATCAATTTTTCTTTCAGAAAACATTAAGCGCATGCTTGAACAAACAAAATATTTTCATCAGAGGTGTGTCTATCTAAGACTTATAGAGGACAAGAAAACTTTCTTCTTCAAAGTGTCGCTCTATATTTCCCATTCGAAAAAAGATAAGAAAAACGTCTATTTTATAATGATTTTTATTAAATTTTAAAAATTGCGTAACTTTTGACGTCATAAATTGCCAATGTGTGCAAACAATTAAATAAAAAGGTAAAAAACATATGTTATCAACTCTTCTAAAATATAACATAACAATTTAATGTACTTGAAACACTTTAAAAAAATGGCGAATTATGGGGACCAAATACATGTGTATGACAAATATCATATATAGTTCTTTGTTGGCAATATTTGGATGATTAATAATTGAATGACTTCATATAACAAGTCCAAGAGTGTAAAACTTTCCAAAATGCATTGGGTTTTTTAAAATCAAACATTCCAATATAAAACTATTTCCTTCTTTGTCGCTATGTAGTTTTTTAAACAGCAAGTGCTGTTATTCCTCTTCCCCCATGCTGTTCCTCTCGATTACTTTTTCCGTGGTCATGCGCAGATATACACTTTTGGAATCGTTTATAATGTATAAGAACATTTTAATTTCTCCTTACATAAAATAACCATAATATTCAATTAATACCAATGAATAACCTTGCACATTCGTCACAGTGTTTTCTTTTATACAGTTCACCACACTAAAAACGTTTGGGTCGGGTTTCCAACATAGCAAAAGCAGCGGCATATATACATGTATAACTTAAATTAAAATTGAAGCTGGATGATAAACAATAGGTCCAATAATTTTTGTTAAAATTACTAAACTTATCGGAATTAGTACCTTGGCCTAGTAAAAAATCACTAGTTCTGGCTTTTTTGTCCCACGTATGTTGTTTACTCAGGGTTTGAGTTGTCAAATTTCGATTGTTATAAAGTTCAATGACATGAGTAAAATGTGTTCTTAACACAAAATAGTATATATGAAATAAATTATTATTGACATAACATTTGGCATTAATATTACTATATCATGGTATTAGGCGCAAACAAAAAAGGACTCATAGCAGAGGAAAGTCAGACTAAATTTTGCCGATTTTGTTTTCCGCTAAAACATTGTTGGCAGTACTATAATATTAAAAGTTCAGATTTTATATGTTTGTCAATATAATTTTGCATATTTTCTGTCTATTTGATCTCACTTAATTTATAAAGATAGAAGACACTTTATCTCAAAATTTTGATCATTGACCACATAAAAATTTTATGCCAGCAGGTTAAAGTAAAATTAGTAGTTTGGTACTATAAATTATTTTTTTGTATTATCATCATTTAATTTTTTATTAAATTGAATCAAAATGGGTAAAAAATTGAAAACTGATAGAGAAAATTCGGACTCGAATATTTTTTAAAATTGTTTCTTTCATTCATTCATTCTTTATTTCCTTTTTCCGGAGATTGTTAACACATACATATCAAAAATACATTAGTAATATAACTTGATACACTATATTAAAGTTAATCAATGTACAAGTATATAGTAGAGCGAGGCACAATCTAGCACTAGATGATAATTGAGTGTAGTTTACTACACGGTCGCGCATTTTACGTCGGTTTTCGGTCCGAGAGTTTGACTCATCATCATCATAATCGCGTGCGTTCCAACGGGCTTCCCAGTCTCGGTTACTGAGCCACTTGCGACACTTTACACCCGACGGCCAAAAGTCTGGAGTCTCTTTTCTGTCTGTCTGATCAAGTGGAACATTGATCTTAGCGGTCAGCTGTGAGCGGGTAGATCGAGGTTTGAATAGAATCATGTGCGTAACTTTGACACCTTTGGTTTCTATGTAGTTGAATATTCCATCCTTTGTAGATTCACGATCTATACCGGAGGAAATATCTCACATTTTGTTTGTAGTTCACTCCTCGAAATATGTCGTTTTTATTGGTAGATTGCACACTGTCATTAAGGTGAACGGAATGGCTAATTGTATTTAGCGCGTTGGCGCGCCTGCGCGTCAATCTCATATCTTTAATTCCAAATTAAATTTCTTCCCGTAGTAAAACACTCAAATGACGTCGATTTTTCTTTAGTTTAAAGCATTATCGCTTATATTCATGTCGAGAAATATCGAGCCCGATTGTAATTACCTTGTCAAACAGTTTTCATTCAATTGAAACAAAAGCTTTAACGGTAGGCGGTAGAAATTTCATATATCGCAGATTTATTCTTTAGAACCGCAAACCAATGTTATTTGTATTTCAATTGTAATTTACGATTTGACCTTGGATTTTGTTCTATTTTACTATTACTTTGAGGGGTTAGAGTTTTTATTTCATTTTGACATCACCTTATAATATTTTTAATCTTTAATACAACATTGATCCTGGATTCTAGTCTACTCTTGTAAGACTAATCGTGGCCATAAAATGCTATACTGGGTATCAGTGTTTCACAAACACATGCTGTCCGTATTTGTCAATAATCGGGATATACAATCGTCTGGAAATTGGACTTGTTGAGTCAATAGCACAACTGGCCTAAACATTATTTAAACCGGGGTATAGGGCCGTCCAGTTTGTAAATTTACATGTATTGGTAAGCAATATTGCTGCAAGAAAAACTGATTTGTCCATACTGTCCTTAATGTGAATGATATCAAATATATGTTTACAAAGGGCTATATCCTGTAAGCGTCGTCTGAGTAATTAATATTATAAGGTTTAAGGTTTAAAGTAATCTTTTCGTAAGTTCTATGGTCGATACAACAACCTTGTCAGCAAATACAATCTTCCACTGAGTCGCATGCTGACTGACGTTTTTCATACTAATTGTTAGACCATAATTAATTACCTAATTGTCTACGGACTTTTGCGGTTTTTATTTTCCCGATTACGACAAAGAGCACACCTCCTTAAAACATCCTTCATTCTATATCATACTGTTTTGTGGTTTTAATTAAATCTAATATTTGAATCGGGTATGTGGTTGTGGCCTTGGTTCATTGAGTCGAGCTGACGAATGGCCTATTTCCTCAGCTCGTGAGAGTTTAAAAATCCATGTAAATTTGATGGTGATTGTAAAAATGATCTGAATCTTGAACATCTGTTTTGACGATGAGAGCAGTTTCTTGCAAAATGTCCTTCTTCACCACATTTAGTACAAATACTTTGACTCTCTCTTTCAGCACTATTGGATCTTGATCGTTGAGTAGATCTTTGTCTTGTTGACCTAGATTGTGACTCTCTCTCTACATCATTTGCCTTCATTCTTTCTAGTATTTCTTTCAGCAGCCTTTTTGTTTCTTTGTTGTCATTCTCCAGAGTTGTAAGTCTTGTTTCTAGAGATGGAATTGTTTTATGAACTATTCTTATATTTGCATTTTCTATGTTAGTTAAAATTTCCTCTTCTAATGTACCGGTTGTTCTTCTGATGTCTCTCTTTTGTCCTATCAATAGCCTTTTTTATACTGAACAGCCTTATCCAGTGTTTGAGGATCTTTATCCAGAGTGACTAGGGCAGCTCTTTTTTCCTTACAACCTCTTAAAAATACATCAATAGTAATTGCTTCTCCAAAAGTTTAGAGAGTCTGGATAAGCTTCCATTGATAATTCTTCTATTCTTTCTGCAAATTCTTCAAGAGTTTCATCTACCTCTTGTTTGGTCTCTTGAAGTTGACGTCTCATGATATGAGGTTGTTCATTCTTGTCGAACCTTTCTTTGAATTTATGACACAGCAGTTTGAAATCACTTTGAACTTTTTCTGGTCTTGAACTATAGAATTTTAAAGCTTTCTCTCTCAAACATTCAATTAATTTGTCTAACTTTTCTTTTTCATTCCACATGTATTTCTGGGCAATGTAATTAAATTGAATGAAATAGGGTTTCCACTCTGTTCTTCCATCATAAGTTGACAATTTGGGTACTGTAGGACTATTAACTATTTTAGAACAACAGACAAACATTTCATGCTCTCTTTCTGATTTGATTTGGCTTAAATCTCTCTCCCTCTCTACTATTCTTCTCTCTTTATCTCTCATTATTTTCCTGTTATTCTCTTTCTTTCTCTTCTAATAATCTCATTTTCTCTTTCTGTTTTTCCAAAATCTGTAATTGTTCATCAAATTCTCTCTCTCTGATTGCAATTCCATCTTTCAAATCTTCCTTTCTATTTTCAAACATACTATGAAAAACATTTTTTACAATTGTATCTCTCTTTTCTCTACTTTTGTACAATAGTGCTATTTCTTTTTCTTTCTCACCTAATGAACGGTTTCTTTCTCTAATAACATTCTCTCTTTCTCTAATAACATTCTCTTTTTCTCTAATAACATTCTCTCTTTCTCTTATCATTTCTTCTTTCTCAACCAGCTCTTTTTTCAACCTCTCAATCCTTTCAATAAATCTGTTTCTTTCATGTCAGACTCTGCTGTGTTTAACTCTTCCATTGCTGCTTTATTTACCTCAATAGGAGTAGCCATGATCTTGATCTTTTACTCCTGTATACACTTACCTAGTATTGATCTTAATATATGTATGAACTAAATCATCAGACAATTCGACGAAATAGTCAAGTTGTAGTTGATCTTAAAAAACATGTAGGAGTATACTAGGGAAAAAAATACAAAAAAAAAAAATACAAAAAAAATAGGAAAAAAAAATCAAATTAAATATGAAAAATGATATTCCCAGATCGAATTAGAAAGACAGAAAAAAAATTAATTATGGCGCCAAAATGCACGAACTACTGTGCGGGGTTTTTAATCTGAAAAATAATCACTTATACAAACACTTCTGACACCATTGTTGTGAAGGTATCTATTTACCATTGATACTCACAAATATGAGTTATGAGTTGTTATAAACCTCAAAAGTCTGACGGATACAATCGACGTCCAACTCGGGTAAGGTACAGGTAACAACTGAACTTTGTTTACAATGGATATATATTTATGTGGTTATTTATAGGATCCCGAACCCGATGGTAAAATTCACTACAATCTCTTGCGTACTTAATAATACGTGGACAGTTAGTGGTTGTTTTCTGGTTCATAAGTTCCCTATAGGACAACCGGCTTGTTGTTTTGCTTGAGAGCATAAAATGTCTCTATACCAACACACTTGGTTTTCATTATGTAAACAAATGTCTAATAATTTACCAATATATATTTCTTTCGGTAAGTCTTGAAGTTCAGCGTCGAGCTTATCTATAAACTCTGCATCGTGATCATAATCACTTTGTATCTGTGTTTGTGATTCATGCCCATAATAGTCAGTAGGTGCACTACTACTACTGCTATAGCCACAATGATCACTAACGTAAGAACTACTCACCGCGAATAACGGTTGTGAAATAAAAACCTGCACAAATTCGTCTTCTTCTTCACGATTTTCACATTCAAGAATTTCTGTCAGCACTCTTGCTGTCGGTGCACTTGTTGAATCACTAGACACAGCTCCATTGCAATTTTCGGGTCTGTTAGTTTGCAAAATAGTCTCTTCACTACAAACACTCCTGACCTCACCGGACGCCATGTTACTCATTTGAAAGTGAAAACACAACAAGTTTAGCTTTTTAAAAAAGCTTACCGTCTTTAGAGCAAACTTTAAACAGCATTAAGTTATCAAAGAAAATTCAATTCTTTTTTTATATATAAGGTCGCCTTCCTCTACATGCAATGGCTTTGAAACTGTTTTTATGTACATGTACCTTAAGCGTGCGTGCCTTAAATTGAGAAATGCGTACCACGTGCTTGTGAGTTGAGATCGACTATAGTAAGGAAAAAGAGATCTTAGGAGGGCCGTATTATTTTAATAAAATCAAACTTAAAACCACAGCATTTAGCACTTGTTTTACTGATATTAGAACCATTTTAACAAGACCTTGGACTTTCAGTAGGACGTAACTATCTATTCTTGCGTCAAAAAAAGTTAAAAATGACGCTGGTTTCAAGCGAAATATACACCGATTGCGTAGTCTTAGCTCCGAAGCCAGACAAATCTAGTTGTTTTCAAAGAGCCATGGTTGTATGGCCAGCAATGAAATAGACAGGCCTATGTCACAATGCTGTTTGCCGCAACTACCCAAAGTCCAAGCTCCTGTTAAAATGGTTCTAGTTTTACCCGATACCGTATCGTTTTTACTGATATTAGACATACCGTATCAAATTTTCACATTTTTGTACTTGCATAAACAATCCAAAAAGAAAAGAACAAAAAATTTCAATAGATATTATAGAACATTGCTTTCAACTAGTTGTACTGAAAAATTGAAGTCTGAATTTCATTGATAATTTTATTGCTTTTTTCGTTTTCTCACTTTTAAGACCATCAGAAAATTATCTCTCTTGCGCCGAACAGTTTTTCAACCAATGAAATAAATGTAAATTTTCACATCATGTATTTTCTACCAATCACAAAGGAGAGGAAGTGCACAACCCGGAGACTGTAAATTATTTCAACTCTTTATACCAAGGAAGACGGTAATCAAAGGTCTATAACATACATTTGATGGTTTTTCATTATCGTCAGTAGATTTTTTTTTTATTCTGAGTAAACGACATCCTTAAAGTAGGAGATATTAATTTGGGTATGTCCGTACGTCCGTGCGTCCATCTGTCTGTAACACTTTCGTTTCCGTGCGATATGTCAAAAAGCGTTTGAGCTTTTGCCATACATTTTTTATATAAACACCTTAAGGCCTAAAGAAGACCCATATTGAATTTTCGGTCAAAAGTAAAACGTCAAGGTCATAGTTTCCAATATTCTGCGTGTAAAACTTTAGTTTCCTGGCGAAATCTTAAAAGAAGTAGATACATTTTGTACAGTTTCAGTTATATTTTGCCCTGTTTTATAGTGATTTTTAAAAATTTCACAAAAAAATAAAATACAAAATAATAAAGAAAATTTAAAATATTACCAGAATAGTCTTTCACAAGGGTAATTCTGGTGTCATAAAAAGTGCATTTATCTGTATTTCAGTAGTTTGTTTTTTCAATATAAATTTTTAATATAAAACCATTTTCCTCTATTTCAATTAATAGTTTTTTTTTTTAAAATATAAATGTTTAATATAAAACCAATGACCGCAGCTGTCGCCCACGATAAAATTCACAAAACAAAAAAAAACTTTTTTCATGTGATATCACATAAACTATATTTATTTCGTTGAGGGCTACGGCTGCGTATACATCTTCTTCCTAAAAAAAAAAAATAAGAAAAGATGTGATATTTTTTCATTTTGACTACATCATAAAAATGACTTATATAGTGTTTAAGTCATTATTCTCTTTTTTTAAAAGAATAAAATTGCATAATTTGTACTTTATACTAACGTGTTCAATATAATATATGTGGTTTTTTTTCATGAGACTTTAACGACTTTTGAATTTTAAGGCATATATTGAAAGAAACTACCTTCTTCCTTTGAGTTGTTGCAATGAAATTCGCTATCACTATTCCTAATGACATAAAAGGGACTTGAAGTCAAAAGGTTAAATGTTCTAGAAAAACTCTCTCAGTAGTACGAAAGCGCCACCCCTCCCTATTAGTGCTTTGCCTTAAACTCTGTAATAAATAAATAAATCAAAGTACTGAAGTACTGACGGGAGTTGATTTTATCGATTATTATTTATTTTAGAATCAACGATATGTTATTTAGCATTTCTAATCTCTATTTAAATTACGCACATTTTTATAATATGAATTCTCGGACTTTTCCGACAAGAATTTCGAGAAACCCCATATGAATCATGTTGTGTAATATTCAAAGATATAATTAATTCCATCAAACTATGTATCAGTAATCGAAATATATCTAAAAATTGTACACATGTCTAGATTCAAGCAATATTGAACTCTAGTATCGTTCAACCAGACGCTCGGCTGTCTCCGTTAATCTCCGACTACCAAGAGCGACTCTCTGCTTGTCGGAGATTTACGGAGCGTCTGGTTGAACGCTCTGGTGTAGGAATACATACGACTACAAAAAATATCTAAATTGTTCGTACTAATTAAAATCTGACTATTTTCAAGGTATTTAGAAATACGTTTTCTTGAAAAACAATGGTTCAGCATACATTACACCACATTTATCTATTATTTCAAGAACTAACTCTTGTCGGCGGTGATGATTTGTGCTTAGGTCCAAACACTGTTTCACTTTCGGTTTGCCAAAGTAACTGCATAGGAGAGTTGATTAAAATCAACTCCCAAAAATTTTATGATTTTGACCTAAATAATTTTATCAATTATTTGATTAAAACTATCTTTTTAACAAAACTATATGCTGAAATTATTAACAAATCGAAATCATTGATAAAACAAACTAAAGAACAAGTTAACAACTCGAACGCAGTGAAAATAAACCCTTCTTTCAACATGGTCAAGATGAAAGTAGAATGGTCATGGGAAATCATTTCATTATACTATTTGATTGAATTCGCGATAATTGTCAATTAATCATATTCTTACAAATCTACTTGCCACGGTGTGTATGTACTTTTCTCATCATTTCGCTATCGCGTGTAGAAAAAATACGATTAATTAGATATTTAGCAGTTTATAACGTCTGTGGTCAAGTTATTTTTGTCATGGTTCTATTTGAATATTTCTAAGTCGTGAAGTAAAGTTACGGTCATATGTATGCATAAAACCATTAAGTAAACATCGCTAATTTTATTCCGAATTTCCTCTATTTATTTTATATGTGTTTAAAGAACATTAGCTTATTGTGTTATTATATAGGAGTTTTTAGAGAGTTAAATCACCCTTCTGCAAATTGTAGTGGAGGGATCAAGCATTGCTAACTGTATGCATGTGGGTTTGTGTGTTAATGTATTAAGGTCTGTGGGTAAGATAGTCTCGATGATAGCTTATCATGAATTTTAAATTCCCAAAATATTCTAAATACATATCAAGTTTTATTGGGGTTACAATAGAACTCAATAAACAGTCTATATATTGTTAAAGAAAAACATTAATATGAACGCCTTTTCTGATATTTAAGTTTCTTTTTCCGTAAGCAGGGGAGAAAAATTATTTGAATTAGCTTGTTAAACTTTCAAAATATGATCTTTCTCATATCTAGTTGAAATTGACAGATTCATTTTATGTAGTTTAATACTTCTAAATGACTTATACCATTAAAAGTCATTAACACTGAAATTGAGTAAAATTTTAAGTTTTTAGGTCACCTGAGTCACTCAGGCTCCGGGATCATGAAACTGAATTAAATTTAAGTTAGAATTTTGTCTTCAATCTAAGATTTAGACTTAGTTAAGATTGCTTACTTAAGTGGATCACGAAACGATCAAAGAAAAAACTTAGCTAAAATTAGTCTTAGCTTATACAGTGTAATACGTCATGGTGACTCGCGCGATTTTTCGACCGAATTTGTTAAAAGTGGAACTCTTCTTTGTTTGAAGATTTCTATCAGCTGCATCGTAAACATTATCATATATCACAAAGTTATAAAATTATATTTAAAAGATGCTTCTGCATGTACACACAAATATTAGTATAGTTTCTTATTGGGTAACATGTATAGTTATTATACAGACGTATTTACACACTTTCACTTTAACAAAGGGAAATAACTTCAATAGAAAGTCCACAAAAGGAAAAACCTAGACTATTAATAGAAAACCCGAGGCCTTCTTTGCTGACCATTTCTTATTAAAAGTTCAACGAGTGTCGCCATTTTGAACTTACTTTGTAACAATCTTTATACTTAAGTCTGCCTAATAGCAGTCTTAATATTTAAGACAATATTTCAGACTTAACCCTAAGTCGTTTTTTTGTGATCCACTTTAAGAACAATCTTAAAATTTTAGAGCAAATTTATTGATTTAAGACTGACATAAGACTTAAGACAGTTTCATGAGCCTGGTGACCTAATGCAATTGGTCTTCGTCCGTCGTCGTGCGTTAACAATTTTACATTTTTTACATCTTGAAAACTACAAGGCCAATTGTTACCATTTTTGATGTGAAGCATCTCTATGGTAAGAAGAATCTAAATTGTGAAATTCATGGCTCTACCACCCCCAGGGCGCAACGGGGCGGGGCCAAATTTTCAAAAATCTTCTTCTCTACTCCCACACATGTGAGGCAAAAGCTGAATGCATGGTTATGATGTCCATGAAGCCCTCTACCAAAATTGTAAAATTCATGGCCCCTGGATCAGGAGTTTCAGGATCTTGGGTGGGGCCAATATGGCCATTTAGTAAAAATGTATTAGATCTTAGAAAATGTCATTTTCTACTCCTATATATATTTGTTAAAAACTAAATGAGTAGTTATGATGTCCATGAAGTCTTCTACCTAAATTGTGAAATTCATTACCTCTTGGACAGGGGTTTAGGCCCTAGGCTGGGGTCAATGTAGCCATAAGGTGAAAATGTATTAAATCTTAAAAAATCTTCTTTACTTCCACACATATGGAAAAAAACTGAATGCATGGCTATGATGTCCACGAACTCCTCTACATAATTGTGAATACATGGCTCCTGGGTCAGGGGTTCATGCTGTAGGGTGGGGGGGGTGCAATATGGCCATATAGTGTTAATGCATATAATGTTTAAAAATCTTCTTCTCTACTCTCACACATCTGCAAGAAAGACTGACTTCATAATTATGTTAACCAGGAAGTCCTCTATTAAAAATGTAAATTTTATGTCCCCTTGACAATGGGTGTTGACTCTAGGGTGGGGACAAAATGGATGTATAGTGGTAATGCATATAATGTTTTAAAAATTCTCTTCTCTGTTCCCACACACCTGTAGGGAAAACTGAATTCATAATTTTGTAGACCAGGAAGTCCTCTACCAAAAGTTGTAAATTTCATGACCCCCGAGGTAGGGGTTCTGAATCTAGGGCGGGGCCAAAACACTCATATAGTGTATAGGGTTGGGATTCTTAATGCAGGGTGGGGCCAAAAGCATGGTTATTTAGTGTTAATGTATAGAAAATGTTTAAAAAAGGTCTACTGACACAGAATAAACACTGACTGCATATTTAGAAAGAAACATTAAGCTGTCATCTTTTATAATTTTTCGTGCCACCTACATGTAAGGCAAGTGTTATAGGTGGGGGGGGGGGTATATTTGTCTTATTATTTTATTCTGCTCAGGAATTTCAATGAAAGAAATGAGACAATTCACATACATGTGTATTTAAAAAAGAGAAAGAACGAAGCTGTGTATCAAAGTTAAGATATTGTGAAAGTTGATTGAGTTATCTTCCCTTGCTTCTTCATAATGGAGTTATCTTCCCTTGCTTCTTCATAATTCAGTTATTAATCATTAAATATAATGTAATTAAGAAGTTGTATGATAAAAAAAATATGCAAGTAATTTATTTATTGAAACAAAAACAGTTTTTGAAGTCTTTAAATAAATAAATAAACTCATTAATAGTAAAGTATTTATTGGCTAACCAAAACTACTGATAAACAGTACATGTAAAATGATATTGGTATAAATACCAGATGGTGTTGTTTTAAATATAAGGTGAAAATTGAGTTGTAACAGATGTGGAAAGCATATTTAAATTGTAAATTATTATAAGTAATCTCTTTTAAGATTTTTGTTTAAATGTCCACAGGGAGAGTTTCTGTCTGCCCCTGAGGATGGGGGATGGGAGGTTGTTTTAATAAAACATGTCTACTAGCCACCTTGTTTTAGTTTATCTATGAAAACATACACACATAAATCCTATCTTGAAAGTTAACAAATATGGGAAAATTAATTTCGGCTATTTATTGTACCTTTTCAATATCAGGTCATGCACTCTGTTATGATCTTTATAAGTTTTTCGCTAACATTATAGGTTTCATACTCCTTTTTGAAAGATTTCAGACAGGAAGGTGGTCGTCATTACAATATTATAATTTTTTACCCCATAATGAAACTTAATTAAATGCGTATATGACACTCCTCAAAAAGTTTTTGTATGGGCTATGGTACTCAGGTGACCGTTAAGGCCTATTGGCCTCTTTTTTTGTGAAATCGGAGCCAGATCCCAGAGTCACCTGTACTCTGGAAAGTTTGGTCCATAAATTATATATAAAAAATATATTACAGTAAATTACATTTTCAAAAAGTAAAATAAGGAACTCTATTTTGCGACGGGAGGGTTTCAAGAAGAAAATGAACATTTTAGTTATTTCAGTTTTTAAGGGTACGTACTGGAACGTAGTAATGTATATTAAATAAATGCTAAGGAATAGGAATGATATAGTAGTTAGGAATATCAATATACAACATAAGGAAGTTTCTGAGATACTGTAGACCTATATCTTGTGATGAGTCACAAGCTGATCTGAAGAAGTTCCCAACTTTTATTTTTCTAAAGTCAATCTTGAGAACACTTTTAGGTGAAATAACTTGGAAACGTTTCGTGAACATGCCTGCAGCTGGTGATCCCTGTACTTAAGACCAAATAAAAATATTTTCATACAAAAAGAGCAAGGACGGAAAAGCCATGAATTTCGTTTTAATTAGGGCATGCACTTGAATAACGTATAAAAGGCATCTTGATAAAGAAAAAAAAGCTTTTTTGTAAAATGGGTTTAAACATGACTAACTTGTCATTGGATGAAGTATTTCCTTATTTCTAACATATAAAGATGTTTTATTTTTAACATATAAAGATGTTTTATTTTTAATTTATTGCTTTTGTGCAATAGGAATTCCATAATATAGTAGTATTTTCATAATTAAGTAGAATTATATACACAGTTCATTGCATTATGTAAACGTTTATCTGCACATTTATCGCAAATCCAAGGCAGTAGATGCAGATCGAGGGGTGATTTTTATTAATGACAGGTGTAATGCACCGTTTTGATTGACTGTAAGCTTAGATGTTGAATGACCAATCGGGAGACGGTGAGGATCGCAAAATAATTTTACCGATGAGTTTCAAGCAAAACTTCCAGCTGATATGACAGCTTAAAATAAATCCAAGATGGCGGGGATGGGTACCTTGTGTATTATTAGATATAGGGTATTTATTTTTGTTATGAGAAACATATATAACGTCAGGTACCTGTGGGCTTTCTCTATAAAATAAAGACGCCTACTTTTTATTTTAAATACACACACTAATTTACTTAGAACAAGATGAAAGAAAAATAAATTAACGATATTTTCCCAAGGTCAAGTTGATTGAGCGAAATGGGGGTATACATGTTATAAAGTTGTAGAAAGAAAATAAGCATCAAGACCCCTATATTTGTTTAACGAGGTCGGGTCTAATTTTTTCTGCTCTAGATATTTTTAATGAAATTCTACTGATATAATTATTATTTTAAAACCAAGAAATCAGACATTTACCACATCGTTTGTTTAGGGGGTCATCTCAAAGTTTGTTAATTTTTAACGTAGGAACTTATGGGATTTTGCTTGAAATGTATCAATGTTGCACATTTTCTTCATTTTTCTAAACTTCTGCCCTAGGACTTTTTTTTTTGCTCTACATATGAAAGTTATTGTTAAAAGGCATCAAATGATCTATTAAAAAAACCTTTTACCTCCTGGTTTGTTCCAGGGTCCCTTATCTTTTATTTTTGTATTCCCAATTTCACATTTTTTACGGATAATGGCTATTTTTCAGTTGACAAAGGCGGAAATGGTGATCTTTATAGTATGTAAAAACATTCTGTCATATTTAAGCGTAAAAATATATCAAAATCACATATTAAGGGTCATTAATATAAAATACATGGTTACTGTCTTAAAATACATGTATTTAGCTATATTTATG
Source organism: Magallana ariakensis (assembly GCA_020458035.1). Taxonomy (NCBI): domain Eukaryota; kingdom Metazoa; phylum Mollusca; class Bivalvia; order Ostreida; family Ostreidae; genus Magallana; species Magallana ariakensis. Next base: position 10,203,913 of record CM035815.1, read on the forward strand.
CGAGGTAAGAAAACGTGACAGAGGGCTAGGCTTGTTGAACCCTCTTCACGTTTTTTACCCGAGCCCAAATATAGCTTATACTTCAAGACATTTATGTAAATTCTTCAATACGCCTCGAACAAGCTATTTTCGCTGAATATCTGCAGTTGAAACCATATATATAACGCCATGGCGTCAACCAAGCAAAGCGATGACGTCACAATGCAAATAAAACGCTGCGCGAAAGCGTGCTTACTCAAACTGTACTCGGCATCGTTAAGCCACTATGTGCAACAGTTATAAATCTAAAATTCTTACGAAAAAATAAGCCATTTAACCATTTAATTACCAAAATTATGATATTTCAAAATTTGTATTAATTTTATTTTCATATTTGATATACTTTTCACAAAAGATGTCTTTTTTTTTTACTTTGTTAATATAAATAACCACTGTGATGTGTTTGTCGCATAATAAATATTAAGAAGAGGGTAACATGACCAGCACCCCTTCTTTCTGAAATTTAAAACCGAGTTATAGGAAATGCGACAAAGGAGTAATAATAGGACTTGCTAAGTGCCTCTTGGAAAAATGAAAAAGCTTAAATTCAATATATAGAGATACATAGATATATTTCACCTGCCTAATGGTTATTTCAATGTTAACTGTCCTTGCAACCTGGCAAGGCAACATGTCGTCTAACCACCTGGCTATGTCACTTGGTTAAGCAACTTGGTAAAAGAACTTAACGTTTGATCACTTGCATGCAACTTGTCATAACACAGTGTTGTACCTCAATACTAAATTTCTATCAATTGTAACTATAATGTTAAGCAAATCTTACAGAATATACCACATTGTATTATATTTCTATGCAACACTTCTGCATTTAATATTCACGATAATGAATATTTGATCAACAGAGCTTCGGCTTTCAGTATTCATCCTTGGAATTCCATTGCATCTTCTCTCTTTGAAAAATAAGGCAAACCATACAGCGACAACATCTGACACATATCCAAAAACCATTACCACACATCAGTGGTTTTGACTAGCCCATTATAAATTTACTATATATTAACAAGTTATCTGACTGTTCAGAAACTACAAAAAACTATTTTGGTTGTTTTATGTTATATAAATAAAACTTGTAAAGCTCTGTTAATCATTCGACCTCTTAATTACATCATTTACAATGATTACTTATTAAATATGAACAAGCAAGGGAGATAACTCCATTAACCATTTCAAACCACCCACCCCCCAAAAAAAGACTGGACTCTTGCCCAATGGGGCAAAGGCTTTCCTAATAACACTGTTGGAAAAAATCAAATCAAAGCTTAAATGACAAAATTCCATTTCCTATCCGTTGCTTGCCAGGGATATATGGGTACTTTTAACATTCTTTCTTGTCCATTTTCATATACAAAGGGAGTTCTTTTGTCCTATTTCCACACCAGTATGTTTTGTACTATAATAGCTTGCCTTATAAAGTTTTCAATAGATTTTTTTAATGGCAATATTAAAAAATGTCAATTTTATTATGCATTATCTGTCCATGTCAGAACCATGTGTGTATGAACCAAAATCGTCAAATTAATTTCATTAATTAATTAATTTCAACAATCATCTTACAAATTCAACAGGTACTCTCCTTCTTGCTCTAATGATTTAATGTTACTTTTTAAGGTCATCTGGTTCACTTTATTTGGTTTGAATAATCTCTAGGATAAGAAAATTGAAATTGTGAAATTTATGACCATACCACCCACCCGCGGGGCCCAAATATGCAAAAAAAAAAATAAATAAAAAAAATAATAAACCAGCCAATTTTTCAAAAATTTTATGTCCATAAATCCCTCTACAGAAATTGTGAAATAAATGGCCCCTGGGTCACGGGGTTTTAGCCCTAAGGCGAGGCCAATATGAACATATAGTGAAAATGTAATTAATCTGAGAAAATCTTCTTCTCTACCCCCTAGTCCGAAATATTTGACGTTTTCCTGGCTTTTTTTTAACGATTTTGATATTTACTTGCCAGGAAAACGTCAGAACCGGCGCCATAACGAAAAGTGGAAATGTAAATGCCTCCAACTGGAGGCGGCATTCTCGGCTCGATTTTAAATACTTGCGAATCGTATTAAATATTTAACTCACAACTAAACAATAAAAGGATGACTTTACTACTCACTCATATTGCTCAAAATAAAATATGATTCCGTATTTTGATAATAGAAGCACACAATTGTAGTCAACCGTATTTTCGCTGTCTTTCGAGATAACGAGTCACGTGACTCAAATCTCGCCGGAAGTCGAGGGAAATCCTCCAGACTAGTGACAGGAGAGCGCGAGATCCAAGAACTGAAGAAGTGCGCCATAAAAGATGGATGCGAGAAGTGGATGTTGTGGAGGGGAGTTTTCGTGGAAAGCTAAAGGGTTCCAACGAACTTCCATTCACGCGAAAACAAAAAAGGGTGTTAGGTATGGTAACGGGGTTTGATATACGATAAAAAGAAGATATTCAATTTCTATATATATTCTGAATTATGTCAAAGCGTAAGAAAAAAACCTCAGTCATTTTGTATAAGCTGTTAAAATGAAAGCTAACAGATAACAATTTAAAATTCAGCAGCGTATAAGGTTGATTGTTAATAATCAAAAGAATTAATATAAAAAGATTTTACCTTTAGTGCTACAGTCTTGGGTCAAAAGTATTCGTAAAAAATGGCGGCCGTCATTTTCACTACCGCGCTTCGCTCCCCATTTCGGCGTCGTTATTGACGCACAAACTAGAGTTATCCCTCTTACTTGGTACAAATATACACAAGCACATGACAGATCACGTGGCTGTGTTATGACGTATTTTGTCGTCTGCAAATGTTTTGTTTCCGCTATCAAAACAAATGGGTAGAAAAGGATCTGAACTGTGTGCATCCGAAAAAGAAAGTATTTTATCATTGTCTAAAGCTAATATAAAGTTGAAAGAAATATCAGAAATAACAGGAAGACCAATATCTACAATATGCAGTTTTTTAAAGCGACAGGAAAGACGTGGAATTACAGAAAACAAGAATCGAAGTGGGAGGCCGCGTAAGTGTAGTGTCCAAGGGGAAAGGCAACTTATTCGACTAGTGAAAAATAATCGTCGAAGGACTTTGACTGAATTAACGAATGTTTCCAATGAGAATGGAGCTAGTAGACTGTCGGAAAGTACGGTAAAAAGAATTTTGAGAAAAGGGGGATATCGGAGAAGGCTTGTAAAGAAAAAACTCCGGATTCGTGAAGTGAACAAGAAAAAGCGAGTTAATTGGTGTAAACAATACAGACACAAAACTGTCGATGATTTTTGGAATAATATAATATTCAGTGATGAATGTAAGGTGATGATTGATGGAGAACAACGCGTGTATGTATGGCGAAAGGATGGTGAAGAGTGGGACCCCCCTTGTGTTGCACCCCCTCCTGGACGGCGCCTTGATTTGATGGTGTGGGGATGTATAACAGCTCACGGTGTAGGTACTTTATGTATTGTCGACGGTAACATAAATGCCGAAAAATATATTGAAATCATTGATAGCAACTTATGGCCTGTTGTAGCCATGCATTTCCCTAACAATCAGTATATATTTCAAGACGACAATGCGCCTGTGCATAGAGCGAGAGTAGTGAAAGATTTCGTGACTAGAGAGGGAATAACAACACTTGAATGGCCAGCCCAAAGTCCTGACTTAAATATTATTGAAAATTGCTGGAAAAAAATGAAACACGAAATAAATAGAAATGTTCATAATCTGAGGACCAAAGATGACCTGGCAGCTGCCGTTCGACAGGCCTGGGAAAACATCCCGCTTCAATTTATTCAGAGGCTTTACCAGTCGATTCCAAGAAGAATTCAAGCAGTAATCAAGTCTAAAGGCTGTCTTACGAAATATTAAGGTTGGTGCAAATTTAATTAAGTTAAAAAGTTGATGAAACTAAGGTGACCTAGATTTGTTTACATCGCCGCCATTTTGTTTTTTTTACGAATACTTATGACCCGAGACTGTATATATGCTTTAAAAAAATCATACATAACACGAAGATTTTTAACAGCTGTTTAAGAGCTCTGAAAAACTTTACAAGTATTTCAATGTATGTCAAAAAGAGCAAATTGAATCTACCTTACAAGTTTCTTCAAAATGTGACAAAAAATAAACATATGAACCTTTTTGAAAAATAAGTCTTGTTTTCGTTGAATTTTATACGGAAAAAAGAAATAATTGACATACTTTTAGCATGCAAGTTTATATACATGTGTATATATATCTATATATTTTAGTTTTTACAAGGACTAAAACCGAACAAGGTTATATAAGGCCTCACTATATAAAATTTCAGCAAGTCATCTTTTGTTCATGAACTGAATTATTCTTTTGTTAAAATAAGTTGAATGAATAATATATTTTAATTTAATAGTGTGGCTGGTGTCTTGCAAGACCACTTCAACATATCTTTAACCCCAGGAAGGAATACGTTTCTATGCTATCAATGCAAATCATTTGCTAGCATCACTTCCTGAGAAGAAACAAGCTTATGCAGATGTTGAGGAGAAACTGCGGAAAGTGCGGGTACCAGAATCTATGTCGGTCAGAAACTCTCAACTCTTGTGTCCAGTAAGAAGGTTGTTAAGAGACAGAGGGTGTCCCCAAATATCCACAGGGTACTTTTTTCACCACGGAAGATATCTCATAAATCTTCCTCAGAGACAGAAAGTTGTTGATTAAAATAACACTGTGGCAAAGTCGTGTGAAAAACTTGAATAAAATTCACAGTAATATAACTAATTATTTAAACGTAGAGGAAACTGTACATCATCCAGGAAACCATCAGCTGTACTCAGTCATTATAAATGTGTACAGGACATGGTAGAAGTACTCAGTCATTAAATGTGTACATGACATGGTAGAAATATCTCGAAAATGAGGGCGGGGGGTAGCGTTTAATGGACTTCATAATGATAATGTTGGTAAAAAAAAGATTTTTGTTTTGGTCAGATTGCTGTATTAGTTAACACCCCTATTGGAAGAGTAGTAATGTCCCTTTCAAAGGCAAAATACAAGAGCGGACTCGGGGGTTTGTTTAAGCATAGCAAAGCCGCATGAAAAGCTGCATTTTCTGTGATGTGCGACACAGTAAGGAATAAAGTGAAGACTTGTTCAAAGAAGCTGATTAAATCCCGACCAGTTTCATTACAGGTAGGCTAAAATTAATGATAAAAAAAACTCCATGTAAACCAACAGTTATTTGTGACATCTTTATTCCCAAACTTGTCAGGAAACATGTATGCAAATATTTCTTGGACAATATTTGTTTTAAGATACCATGCAATAACATAAGTTGATAATGAATGTATTATCTTTACTTTCAGAATGTGATGGCGTTTTCTTGGACACAGTATATGAATCAAATGATGAACCTTTGTCCATTACTGGTGGATATCATCATCGCCTCCCTAACTAGAAAGCATTATCATGCCAGTGTATCTAAGAAGCGGGGATCAACGACAGTATTCCTTGTCCCACTCGTAAGCACCATACTGAGTATGATAATGGACAACAAAACAGGAAGAGGTGCTATGATTCAAAAGATGAATTCACTGGTGATGTGGCTAGGTGGAGGTAGAGAAGAGAAGAAGGTAGGCTGATTATAATTGTATTAAATACAGAATTTTATTGCATTCATAATCTTTAATATACTAGGTAAGAGAAGTTTATTTCAAACTTTGTATATTATTTCAAAGTCTTTGGTGCATTTAGCAAACTGGGATCAAACTCGTTAAAAAAGCCAGGAAAACGTCAGATATTTCAGACGGCTAATTGTATTCGGCGCGCCCGCGCGTCCATCTCATCTCTTTTATTCCAAGTAAAATCTTCCGGTAGTAAAACACTTAAATAACGTCGACTTTTCTTTATTATAAAGCATTATTATAGAACAGAGAATTTTCATATTATTTAAAGAAATATTTCAACGTCAGACATCTGTGCCCTAAGTCCTGGGCCTTCTTGTCATAAACCTTCGGACGACGCTTAGTAGCCGTAAGTAAACATAATTATATATTTGTTATTAATATCATATTATACAGGAAGGACAGCCAGTGTGGACAAAACTTGCACCAATTTAATCACTTAGCTATACATATTGTAATTTTACATATCATAGGCGTCGGAACCCCGGGGGGGGGGGGCTTAGCTCCCCACTTTTTTTTGCAAAGTTATACATTATTTTATTTTATTTTTTGCTTGTCAAGATTTTTTAGCCTTAGCCTCCTTAGCTTCCGACTCCACTGCATATACAGGACGGTCGCATACTACCCTCTACCCTGTTCATTATGTTCATGATCAATTTCATGTTAAAAATTTAAAAATACTGTGAGGTGATATCCAATTTAGGAAATAAAAACCAAAGCTCTAACCGCTCAAAGTAAAATAGACAAAATCCAAGGTCAAATCACGAATTACAAATGAAATACAAAGAACATTGGTTTATGGCACTTAAGAATAAATCTGCGATGTATGAAAGCTCTACCGCCTACCGTTAAAGCTTATATTTCAACTAATTCAAAACAGTTTGATAATGTACATTTGTAATTACTATCGGGCTAATGTAAGCGATAATAATTATTATATCACAGAGACCTATCTCTTTATTGCACGAACTTTATTTTTTAACATCAGTTAGCGGCTTAGCTGCTGTACCTCACTCCCAACCCAACCCCCTCCTTCAATGCTCTGGAGATAAAATAAAGCTGATTTCTAGTGGTAATTAGCATTGTATGAAAATAACATGAAGTTTAATGACAAAAACTTGAAATCGTATCTAATCATACACATCAAACAAACTTAAAACAAAACCGTTTCAGTAGTATCAAAAATATTTTACGATTTCTTTCTCTCGTTCATTTATCACCTTTATTTCATATACTCAATGTTTCTAATAGTTTTTTATTGGAAAAAAAAAATAACGTGCCTAATTTAAATCCAACTTATTGATATCAGAATGATTTATTATTTTATGCATCAGTCATGTGCCATCGTTGTTCGCTTCTCAATCTGGCAGGGTGAAACATCGTGCCCGATGATAATAAAATCGTATAATCGATAATTTAATTTACAAATAAAATCTGTTGCGCGAGCGCGCCGACGCGCTGAATACAATTAGCCTTTCAGACTATGTACCCCAATGTATACCGGTATTTGAGAAAAATTAGTGCATGGTTCTGATGTCGATGAAGCCGTCTAACAAAACTGTAAAACTCATGGTCCCTTGGTAAGGGCTTTGGGTCCTAGGACGGGGGCCATTATGGAAAAAACCAAAATTCATTAATATGATTCTACCTAAATTGTGAAATTCATGGACTCTGGGTCAGGGGTTCATAGGGAGTGGCCAATATGGCCTTAAAGTGAAAGTTTTAAGTCTAAGAAAATGTTCTTCTCTTCATCGATAGCAGGGGGAGATAAACTGAATGCATGGTTATCATATTCATGAAACTCTCGACCTAAATAGTGAAATTCATAGGTCAGGGGTTCGGGACCCCTGGGTAGGGCCAATATGGCCTCATAGTGAAAATGTATTTTATAATATTTTCTCCTGTACTTTCACAGCCGTGGGAGATAAACTATAAATGCATTGTTAGTATGCACATGTGTAGTGGTTCTAAAACTGTGAAATGTCTATAGGCTGAGGTTTTGAGGGTAAGGGGTGACAAATGTGGCTGTATATTGAACGCGTAATTTAATTGCCGCAGAAAATCTGCTTTAATTTCCTGTGCATCCAATAGTTTAAATATTTTAAATCTTGGAGCTAGGATATAAATATTCAGAAATCTTCCGACTCTTGCGAGTTATGTCCAAGACACGATGTAGTATCGATATTGATGATATCGACGATATTGTATCGATATCGATTCCCTAATTACTATAATATAGAACATTAAATACATATCCGTATTAAGCAATTTATACATTGTGTCGATATCGCATCAAAATCGTTTCACCATCCTTAAACACCATAATTATGACGACTTCACTTTGCATATTTTCATGTTAAGACATTTCCCATTTGAGTATCCGTATTTTACGTCGAAATCAACGATATCGTATCGATATCGATTCGCATATGTACACAACTACAGCTGTCCATATTTAACGTCGATATCGACGAAATCGTATCGATATTGATTTTTGTTTGTACACAATTGAAGCTGTCCATATTTCATGTCGATATCGACGATATCGTATCGATATCGAATCGCATATGTACACAACTACAGCTGTCCATATTTAACGTCGATATCGTCGATATCGAATCGCATATGTACATAACTAAAGCTGTCCATATTTAACGTCCATTGATTTTCCATCGATATTGAGTTTCCTTTGTTCACAACTGAAGCTCTCCATATTTCATGTCGATATCGACGATATCGTATCGATATCGATTTGCATATGTACTTAACTACAACTGACTGTATTTTAAGGTCGATATCGATTCGCATATGTGCACAACGTAATCAAGTACTTTTGAAAACTGTACCATGCTTATCTTAAGTTTTGTCGATATAGATCGCATTTATATCATTTTACAATGGTTAAATACCATCATTTAGACGTTCTTCTTATTGCTATTGTCTTAACTTGGTGTTGATATCGACGATGTTATCTTGATAAGTTATGAACTTATGTTTCAAAATAACAATATTGATATTGATCAAATTGTATTACCTATGGACTCAAAGGAATTCATAAGAGTCAATAATAAGGTTGATATTGTCATTTTAATTGATATTGTTATATTAGTTAGATCGCTATTGATAAGGATATCGTCATTTTGTGTAGGATATCGCCTATACATAGTTAGTCTTCAAACTTAGTAGTATCAGTGTATGTCGATATCGAGTCGATATCGTCAATGTTTGTACGATATCGTCGATATCGATATCATAATTGGTCTAGCATTTTTTAAAATTCGATATCGATGTCGATATCGTCATTTTGTGTACGATATAGTCGATATCGACAACAAAGTTGGTCTTGGACATGAATCAATGTTTTCTCAAACAGTAAATTCGGATTAGGGTTTAGACTTCAAAATGAAGCTTAAAAAATGTAAACATGAGACCCTCTGACAGTTCAATCTAAGGGCTTTGGTACTCAGATGACCGTCAAGGTCTGTAGGTCTCTTGTTTTAACTGCAATATTTGTTTTGCAGAGTTAATAGTTCTATCTAGTTTTGTCTCAATAGAAATACAGAGTAGTTTTATAAGCCTAGTATGCATAATTGTTCATTCAGGGATTCCTTAGCTCTTTTGTTTTATCAAATTCGGACAGTCCCTTTTTTGTGAAGCAAATTCTCATACATGAGTATTGTTGTTTTCGGAATCTATTTCTCAACCTCTGTAAATCCCTGTTCCTGTTACAGTTCAGATGAAGTCCAGTCCCTATACATGTCAATAATATTGTGACGGATTGTGAAAGGGAAGTAGGTGGTAGACCCTCTCCAGCAATTTTTTTACTCTCTCTCGAGCTCACCAAACCGCTGCTTGGCATACTTGCACATATTCATCCACTTGTCTCTAACCTCTGTTGCTCTTTTCGTGTTCCTAACAGCATTTACTTTTTCAGTAATGCTATTTCTTCTTATTAGTGAAGCTATTATAAAAATAACTTTCAATGATAGGGTTTGCTTAAACTTCGTTTTGAATAACGTGTATATTGATTACAATTATGCTGAAATGCTGACTTCTTGTCCTCTTTGTCTTTGAGCACAAGTCGAAGTTCTACCTTTTTACACAGGAATTAAACATGCATGAGTGGTTTACTCAGTAATATAAGTTATTAACAGCGTTAAATTGCTTTTATCGCGCAACATAATCTAACCACTGCGTTAGCTTATAATTTTATTAGAATTTTTATCCTAGACACTGTTAAATGTAATCAACTTTTAAAAAACAAAACTGGGCTTTGTATAAAACGTTAACATTGTGCTATAATTCTATCCGCAGATGAAATTTAAAATCACCAGGTACCTTTTTAGGTGAAATATAAAAATAAAATAAAAAGTATCAGCTGTGGAAACGTATGTAGCATTCGACTGATTCTTATCAACAATATAGAAGCCGTATACACATCCAATGCTAAACAACGAATCTTGTGGCGCAAAAGGTTAAAAATTATATTGGCAAAAGTAAAGAAGAGCAAAAAGTAATGTACTTGTACAACATACCTGTAAAATATTATATACATGTATATAAATGCATTTATTCAAAATGAATGTTGAAATTGTAGATCTGGAAATATATCCATGTTAATACATTTTACTTTCATAATCGGTGGTTACAGACGCCCATTTCGCAAAATTAATTTACTTTTGGGGAAAAAACGGTAATCACTTGGGTCATATTTATTTATAAAATTAAACGCTTCGGGGATAATAATGATGAGTTATTTTATACAATTGACGTTGTTGATTAAGATTTTGGTTACCCCTCTGAAATACAAAACTTGCTATTTTTTCCAGAACCCTTTTCGCATCCCTCTCAAAGATAAGTCTTTGTTAGGAAATGTCTACTAAAATTGTAAATTCTATGTCCTCTGAGCTAGGGGAATATTAAAGGTCTTGTTAAAACGGTCCTATGCTAAACGAGGGCTGAATTCTGTTCTTTAAATATGCTGACATTACATTGCAAAAATACAAATTATGGGAAAATTATTATTTTTAAATTTTCTGAATTTCAAGATGAGAAACAAACAATTTCTTTCCACATTTTCTGGTAACGTTAGACACTGAAGTTATTGAAGTAACTCGTTTCACTTTGTCTTTGGGGGGGGGGGGGGGGGCGGAATGAATAATGACTCTTTTTGTCTATTCTGATGCAAAGATATATTAGCAAGATTTTTTTCACATTTCTGACGAAGATCTCTATTTTTGTAATGATTGCGAGACATGAATCAAAAATATAAGTGTTATCAAGGTTTGGAAATTAACGTCCATCACCTATAAAAACAAGAGGCCTAAAGGCCTTAACGGTCACCTGGGTAGCATAACCCATACACAAACTTGTCAAGGAGTCTCATATATGCATTTAGTTAAGTTTTATTCTGGAATAGAAAAATTTTTAATTTGTAATGACGACCACCTCCCTGCCTGAAATCTTTCAAAAAGGACTATTAAACCTATAATTTTAGCGAAAAACTTAAAAGATCATAAAAGAGTGCATGACCTGATATTGAAAAGGTGCAAGACTCTGATAGAAAATAATTTAATAATAATAACAAGGTGGCTATTATTCATGTTTTATCTAAAACAACCTCCCATCCCCCATCCCCCCGGGGCAGACAGAAACTCTCCCTATGGGCATTTAAACAAACGGAAAAAAACCCAGCTTTATCGATAAAAGCCATCATGAGTTACTCACTTCTCCTGATCCAGTTTTTGAATATTCAACATTCGTTGAGAATCACCATCTGGCATATATACCAAAATCATTTTATCTTTATATATGAGTGATTTTAGTTAGCCAATTATTACTTTACTATTAACAAGTCTATTTGTTTATTTTGAAAGTTCAAAAACTGTTTTTGTTTCAAACGATAAAAAGCCTTGCATAACTCTTTTGATCATACAACTTCTTTATAATTACATTATATTCAACGATTAATTACTACATATGAACAAACAAAGGAAGATAACTCCATTAGGAAGAAGCAAGGGAAAACAAGATGTAATTATAATCGGGGCGATTATAAAGTCTCCCAAACGAACGAGGCTATCATATAGAGTAGGGATGACCCACAAAGTTTCATGTGGTCTCCAGGGGTCCTGAACTATATATCAGGTGAACTAACATAAGCAAGGAACAAGAATATATATAGTTTAGGGGTGGGGATATTAACCGTTTTCAAGATATTCAGCCACTACCTGTTTGAGAGGGGTCAGGACCACCCCAAGGGCCCATGACCTACATACCATATGATGCCCCTAGACACAAGGAACAAGAATATATATAGTTTAGGGGTGGGGATCTCAACCGTTTTCACGTTATTTGTGCACTTCCTGTTTGAGGGGGGTCAGGACCATCCCCGGGGCCCATGACCTACATACCATATGATGCCCCTTGACACAAGGAACAAGAATATATATGGTTAAGGGTTGTGATATTAACCGTTTTCAAGATATTCGGGCACTACCTGTTTGAGGGGGTCAGGACCATCCCTGGGGCCCATAACCTACATATCATATGAAGCCCCTTGACACAAGGAACAAGAATATATATGGTTTAGGGGTGGGGATCTCAACCGTTTTCAAGATATTCGGGCACTACCTGTTTGAGGGGGTCAGGACCACCCCAAGTTCCATGACCTACATACCATATGATGCCCCTTGACACAAGGAACAAGAATATATATGGATTAGGGGTGGGGATCTCAACCGTTTTCAAAGTCATTTGTGCACTTCCTGTTTGAGGGGGTCAGTACCATCCCCAGGGCCCATGACCTACATACCATATGATGCCCCTTGACACAAGGAACAAGAATATATATGGTTTAGGGGTGGGGTTCTTAACCGTTTTCAAGATATGTGGGCCCTTCCTGTTTGAGGGGGGTCAGGAACCACCCCTGAGGCCCATGACCTACATACCATTTGATGGCCCTTAACACAAGGAACAAGAATATATATGGTTTAGGGGTTGGGATTTCAACCGTTTTCAAGATATTTGGGCCCTTCCTGTGCCATATTGGCCCCACCCTAGTGCCTAAACACCTGTCCCAGGGGTCATAAATTTCACAATTTAGGTAGAAGACTTCATGTACATCATATCCAGGACTTTAGTAGTTTTTCACAAATATATATGGGAGTAGAGAAGAAGATTTTCTAAAATTTAATACATTTTTACTATATGGCCATTTTGGCCCCACCCTTGAGCCTGAACCCCTAACCCAGGGACCATAAATTTCACAATTTTGGTAGAGGGCTTCATGGACATCATATCCATGCATTTAGTTTTAAACAAATATCTATGGGAGTAGAAAAGAAGATTTTCTAAGATTTAATACATTTTTACTATATGACCATATTGGCCCCACCCTAGAGCCTAAACCCTTGACCCAGGGGCCATGAATTTCACAATTTTGATAGAGGGCTTCATGGACATCATATCCATGCATTTAGTTTTTTACAAATATCTATGGGAGTAGAGAAGAAGATTTTCTAAGATTTAATACATTTTTACTATATGGCCATATTGGCCCCACCCTAGAGCCTGAACCCCTGACCCAGGGGCCATGGATTTCACAATTTTTGTAGAGAGCATCATGGACATCATAACCATGTATTTAGTTTTTAACAAATATCTATGGGAGTAGAGAAGAAGATTTTCTAAGATTTAATACATTTTTACTATATGGCCATATTGGCCCCACCCTAGAGCCTGAACCCCTGACCCAGGGGCCATGAATTTCACAATTTTGGTAGAGGGATTCATGGACATCATAACCATGCAATCAGTTTTTTCCTCACATATGTGGGAGTAGAGAAGAAGATTTTTGAAAATTTGGCTGTCTTTTGCATATTTGGCCCCACCTGTGGCACCCTGGTGGTGGTAGAGCCACCAATTTCACAATTTACATTCCTCTTACCATAAAGATGTTTCACACCAAAAATGGGAACAATTGGCCTTGTAGTTTTTAAGAAGAAGTTAAAAATGTAAATTGTTAGCGCACGACGCACGACGACGGGCGAAAACAGATAGCAATAGGTCACCTGAGTTTACTCAGGTGACCTAAAAACTTGGAAGAAAAACATTCCCACTCCGGAAAAAAACTGCTTTAGTGAATGACAATGTCATTAATATCTATCCGTACAGAATACTGTGTATAAATGTGTACGGTAGGCTAAATTGCTCAAATATGTTCTAATAAAACAATTTTGCTGACGATGTGAAGACTTCTCTGCAGATATGACAGAGACTGCCTCTCTCCTCCAACTGTGCAGTACAGACAGCACATGCAATATGACCACTAGGCACACAGAATCTGTCAGTGCAGATGTTGCATGTTGGTACATGTGGCATTCTCAGAACATGTGTAACAAACAAAACACAAATTTGCTTTCTGAAATACATATATGCTAGATTTGGTGCATTTTCTCCCAATTCTATGCATATTGCAAAATATAGTTTATTTTTCACATTTTTTTCTTTAAAAAAATCGCGGCATCAAGCATAGTTAGAGATAAATAAAATGTGTTCAAAATAAAAAAAATGTTTATTAATATATTATTCAATGTTCATAAGTATATACATCAATTGAATTATAACAATTAGTTACAAGAAACGGTGTATAAAAATAAGCGTCCTCCACATTCTGCTATTTTTTAGTCTTGGTGCCTGTACTTATTACAAAACTCAGATTCATTACCATCATATTCATCCTTTGATGACGGTAATATACAATGATTGTCCAGACATGAATCCTTTTGCATCACCCAAGTTAGGCAACCTGAGTCACTTAGGTGAACTATTGCAATTGGTCTTCGTCCGTCGTCGTGCGTTAACAATTATACATTTTCAACTTCTTAAAACTACAAAGCCAATTGTTACCATCTTTGGTTTGACTCAAAGGTAAATACAAAATAGTCACATGGTATTAAATTAATCAATATAATGGGTGTGGGTGGGCTGTATTTCATGTTAAAAAAATTCAGCTTTTAAATTTTCCCTTGCTTTTTATATCTTATAATTAATCATTATAAAATAATGTAATTAAGAAGTTAAAATATTCAAAAAGTTAAACAAGTTTTTTTTAATTTATTTAAAACAAAACTACAAAAACAGTTGTTGTTTTTAATAAAATATGTATACCAGCCATCTTTTGTTTATCTATGAAAACATATAAACATAAAGGCTATCTTGAAAGTTAACAAATATGGGACAATTATTTTCTATCGGTGTCCTTGTAAGATTTCAGGTAGGAAGGTGATGGTCATGACCATATTATAGATTTTATTTTACTCCAAAATAAAGCTTAATTAAATACATATATGAGAATCCTCAAAAGGTCATGTATGGGCTATGTTCAATGGTGACCGTTGAGGCCTATTGGCCTCTTGTTCTTGATGTTGGTACTGGATACTGGATCTTTGTTCCAATTGGAAGAAAGCGTTTTGCATCGCCCTTACTAATCTTCTCTTCTTGCCTTATAATCAACGATATCAGTAATAGGTTGGCTAATGACATCATAACATTGATCTTCCCATCAGTTTTCCAGCAGAAAACACCACCTTCACAAATACCCTCCAGTACTCAGTAAAACTCCCTTTGTCTTCGAGTCATAAAGGGCCTTGTGCTTCGATTGACTGATCTTTGTCGCTGTATTAGCAATGGTATAAGCAGACTTGCATATACAAAACGTAAGTCGCTCCTTTTAGCTTTTGGACATACTTTGACAAGCTCGGTGTCCTCTCACCATTGTCTTACCCTACTATTAAATGGCAAATTTAGTTCCCTTTTGTTCAGTCGCAAGTGTACATATCATGGAAATGCGTTCTGTTGAACGACTCGGTATAATTGTTGCCCATGGGATGGTATGGCGTGGTTCTTGACTTGGCAATACCTTGGCAATTTGTCAAAATTCCTGAACAAGTTAGCTACACAAATTTGTTCCTTGGTCAGAATGGATTTTTCGTACAAGCCCATAAGGGATGTTTAAGTGGTTCAATAATGAACATGTTGTGGTCTTGGTAGTCTGGTTTTTACTTGAAACAGCTACTCAAATTTGGCGAAATGGTCTGTAATTGAATATGTTCTGAACTCCACCTTTAGCTGGTTCCAATGTCGGAAAGTCTATACATACAAGATGACTTGTTCATGAAAAAAGAGCATTTCTTAAGTAAAGGTCTTAACCCACATTTTCTTATTCTGTCGAAAATCTGTCTCAATCTATCTAAATGCTCCTTATAGTCGTTGAAAAGATAATCAGGTTGTCTAAATAAATAAAACATATCTTCAAGTGCAGATCTCTTAGACACTTCTACTGTAGACGCTGATAAGTCGCTGGAGCATTGGCCAGACCAAAACCTATCTATCGAACTCGTAAAATCCAAGTGTCCCCACTGTAAACGCAGTTCTGTCCTTGTGTGACTCTTCTATCTCTATCTGGAAATACCCAGAGTTTAAGCACAGGAAAAAATATGTTGCCAGAGAGAGATAGAGAGAGAGAGTCTAAGATCTGATATAAATGTTTTTAGGGGCAGTTATCCTTAATCGTCCTTGAATTAAGTTGACGATAGTCAATTCACTGAGACGTAACAATTCATCTTGCTTTCTGAAAAGAACTTTTTTCGACGAAAATGGAGAATGTGGTACACAACACACTCCAATGGCTATTGGTTCCTGAATGTGGGTTGTTACTTCATCGATCATTACTGGTGGGATCCTTCGATACGTCTGTTTGAATTGTGTTGTATCGTACAACTTCATCCGATCTTTTACCTTATCTGTTGCTCCTATATCCACAGAGTTGGTATAAAATATATCAGGAAATGACGAAACCAGGTCCTTGAATTGATTCTCTTCTTCTTCTGTCACATCTGGAGAAATCTTGATCTTGTCAAAGGTAATTTTCAAATCAGGAATTATAGTGGAACTCTCAGGCAACATAGTTCAATATTTAAACAAGTTTGAGTCCACACAAACATTCTCGTTATGGCACTTCAACTATGCTTGTGGTAACATTGCATATCTCCACAGGAACACTGACATTAGACTTGGAGTTGGAGAGAGGGGTATATATATCTGTATAGATAATGGATTTCCCTAGCGAGGACCTTATCTCTGTATCTCTTTCATAAGGTAGCATATTGAGTCTCTTTGTCGCAGCAAATTTGATGATTCAAATTCTATTGCTAAGGCGATACAACTCTCTTTGTCTTAATGTTATACACCTAAATGCTAGATACCATTGTGTATGCAATTCGGCATTTTGCAGACATCTGTTGCCAAACTAATCACGAGTTACGAGGGCCATTTAAAACGTTTCTCCTTTCCCATAACTCCATAAGACATTGAATTTAGATCCCTTCAAAGACAATTGTTACGGTTCATTTAATTCTTTATCAACCACACCGCCCTAATTGCTTGAGTTTTTTTAAGTTTTGTCAAGTTTTGAATAGATAAGATAAGATAAGATGTTTATTTGGTGCTTAAAGGCCATTGCCCACTGTACATTTAGGCATCATATTTATATGCAACATAACCATTTTATATATATAATGCATAGACATAAAAATTTGAAACAGGAGCATTCTTTATTGTTTTGTCATAGATTGTCATAGGGTTAGCATTTCTTGTCTTATAGACAGACCTTTTTAAATAAAAATTGCTGTAAATTTGATGACATTTTGGTCATTGCTGTTAAAAAGATGGTAAATACAAATTGGAACATCTTTTCTTACAGATGGACAGTGAAACAAAAAAATTCTTAAAGCACTGTCATCTAACATTGGACAGTGAAATAGAAAATTTATTTCATTTTCAATTTGTCTTAAGTTACAAAGTTGACATAATCTATCTACACTATCAATTCCTTCAAATCTACCCTCTTCGATACATAATTTTTGTAAGAAACACCTAATAGAAGCTAATGCCTGTTTTAAGGGGTAGCTTAGAAAGGAGAGGTAACTCTCATATGTAAGTTGTTTTTTAAACATCACATAGAAAGCACACTTTGGTGAATTTGCTACCTGTGAGTTCCATTCCTGTAGGGCACAGTCTCTCACCCTTTGGTTCAATTCTGACAGAAAGACCTTTGGATCTCCAGAGCCAACACTTATCTAAACGTCCCCAAAGCCGTAGTGATTTAAGACTGATTTCAGTTTAGATAGTTGAACGACTGCTGCACATATCCAAATTATAAAGCAGCTCGAAACGCTGTCTTGGATATCTTGATGTTTTCATTTTTGTATTTTCAGCCAGTATTTCACTGGTTTTATCATGTATATAACGTGAAGGGGTAGTCTTCCACATTCTCCTCTAGTCACTATATTAGTGGCTTTTCTGTTTAATCCTAATATCCATTTGCAAAAGTCATTCTGTACAGCTTCAATATCTGCGTTGATATTAGTTCCCCAAACTTCTCCTCCAGTTTTGAAGTTTTGAATCTACCCTTTACGTGATAATCTATTGTTTTATCATTAGAAAGTACGTACAACAGCAGAAATAAGAAGCTATGTAATAGCCTTACTTAACTTAAAAAATCAGCAACGAAAACATTCGAAGAAGAACACAACATTTATGAAGACCTACAACCACATATAGAACCGTTTCCAGGTGGTTAAAAATATTTATGATGAAAAAGAACGTGTTAAGGTTGACACCTGAAATACTATTAATGTCAATCATCCAAAAACCACTCGAATATAAAGATGGGGATCTAAAATGTTCATTTGATTTATTTGTGACCCATGTCACATGCCATTTTTGGAAATATCGGGCCCCAAACATATGATAATTTTCCTGAAATATTTGCTAAAATTTGGCATGGAAATTGATTATTTGAAGAAATCAAATATTAATAGTTTGAACTATAATTATTTAATTATGATTTTAATACAGTATGAGGTTGAACACATGTAGTGACTATATAAGTAATATGTAATTTAAAGTTTTAAAAAATCTTGCTTTCCTGGAGGCTTCAAATGACAGTACATAATGAACACAACAACAGATGATTGTAACAAAAGTTTGGAATAATCAAATTATAATGCAAATAAAAAAAAAATTTGTAATGTCATCTTTCCAAAACTTTGCATACAAATAGACATACATTTAATGTCTCATGTAAAAGTAAAAAAAGTAGGGGGTCACATCTCAAACATTTGAGATATAGCATGAAATAAGCTAATTTTATACAAAAAATGGAGTTACTTTTTTCTTAACCTCTATGAAATATAATCTAAATATGCCAACATATATCGTTAGAAATATTAAAAAAATGTTCAAATATGTTTTTTCAGAACATCATAAATATATCGTATTACACACAAACTGTCTAGAAGTTTGGTCTGCGCTGAAAATTAGGAAGCTAAAGTAACAGCACTCTAAAACTATTGAGTTATGAAAATTGTTTAATATTCTTCTTGAAAACCTTCCGCCACAAAAGAAAAGTCCCTAACTAAACTCTAAAAATGTAAAAAAATTTAAAAATGTTATTCAATAAAGTTTATTTGGCATTGTAAAATATAAATATACTACTAGAATTAATTATATATAATATGTGATGCATAATTTTCAGATATAGAGGTGACCCAAAATGGCTACCTACAAGCTGAGGAGCGAACCTCTTTAAAGATGGTGTACGATACGGAAGACCAAAAACGATTTGTAATGCAAAACATTTGCTGAAAATCAAAAATTTATTAGAAAGGGAGGGAAGATACACTGTTAAAGACTTAGCTCAAATAGTAAGAATATCAATGGGGACAGTTCATAAATGCTAACAAAAGACCTCGGAAACAGGAAGATCTCTACAAGATGGATACACAATTTACTGAATGAGAAAGCTAATCATGTTTCATGTGCGAAAAAATTAGAAAAAAAACGTGAGTGCATTATGGCGAACGGACTCATGTGAACATAAAGCGACTGGACCCGGTACAAGCTCTACATGCATTTTATACCCCACATTTTAATAAAAGTTTTATTCCAACATTGACTAATTCAAAACAAAAATAATTTTTACATTTACCAGAATCAGGATAATTAATCATGTCAGCTAGTTGCTGATTCATTTCACAAACCACTTATCTGTCTTTTAAATTGACTGTGACGTTTGCCATAAACCTACATGATTAAAAACAACTAAAAATATAAAATATAACGTCTTTGAAAATTATCCAATACAGATGTAAAATTGTACATAACCCTAACCCTATACAATAAAAATAAAATTATATACAATAAGAATAGAAATTGTAGAATACAAATCGACATAATATAATATAAACAGAAAATTATACAATACAAATGGAAAAGATCGAATATTGCAACGTTTGCCTTGCAATACATATGTACCTACATGTAACCTTTGCATCACTTGCCTTTGTTATAAAGTATGTTTCCTAGAAACGATAGCCAAACTAGAAAGCATGTTTCTTAAAACCACATTACA
This sequence comes from Magallana ariakensis, assembly GCA_020458035.1. Taxonomy (NCBI): domain Eukaryota; kingdom Metazoa; phylum Mollusca; class Bivalvia; order Ostreida; family Ostreidae; genus Magallana; species Magallana ariakensis. The sequence goes on from CM035815.1 coordinate 10,224,093, forward strand.
TATAAAAGATTGTGCCAATATATCTGCAGCATATTTTACCAGATCTAGATGCAGTTACTGCTCTTTCCACACGCTGACTTATTCTGAAAGATGACAGTTAGTACTGCATTGTGATTTCATGACGTCCTCTTGGAATAAAACTATTTTGGTGATTTAAAAAGCTTTTAATTAACCATTTTGTATCAATATTTTAAAACAATACAACATATCACAAAGTATGTCCATAGAAGTAACTTATAATTCAATGAACAATGAATTCCAACTCTCGACCTATGGCGATTGATTAGCCAGCTTGTCAGTCGTAATGAGATCAAGTTGACAGTGACAGCTTTTTTCGACCTAATGAGTCTGTCGAATAATCATTGCGACAGTCCATGATCAGTTGCGCCAGTGGACGTGTATACGGACACTGACCAACGCCACTTTGTCCATAATGAACAGCTAAGAGTCGTCAATTTGGTACAAATTAAAAACATGCTCGATAAAAATGTTATATGATTGTGTTCTTTGTTTTTATGAATTGGAATGACAGGCAAGAGCAATGTATTTACAATTTCATATTTTATGCATTTTTTTTTTTTTTACAAATTCTGTTCTAATACATGGTTTGATTTCATCTAGTTCATTTAAACAAATTAATTTGTTTACTTAAAACGTGTGGGTTTTTTTTTTCGATTGACCAAGTTTTGCAATGTGCTTGGATGTGTTTGTTGTATCCTTCGCATTTTACACCGTTCGAACCTAGGCTACGGTACTTTTAACCCCATTAATGTATCCGAATTTAAAAGACCCATAACATGTACTTGCGTTTGGAAAAGGATATTTGATAAACAACGTTAACTTTGATTGTGTTGCTTTTATTTTCCCAAACTTCTGACCTTGTGGTTACAATTTATGTAATGTAAATATGTTCCTGTGAACATATCCATGCTTTGATCACCATGACTTTGTTTGTTTACATCTTTCAGAAGCCATCTGTTGAACTTAAAAGCCAAGTACATTTGAATGTGTTATTTATTCATAGCAAAACGAAGAATGCCTACCTTGGGCCAAAAAAAAAAGAAATATTTGTCTAAGTTCCTTAAGATTGTAGAAACAGTATAGGAAGGTTTGGATTTGTTAGTCAGTCTTTTTAAAAAAAAATTTTCGTAGCTAATCCTTTTTAATAATACGATAATAAACTGAATGTTAAATGTCTCTTGGAATACATGTTATATATTATGACGGAACGGGGAAGTAAGAAAATATAATTTTAAAAATTATCTTGTCAAAAAGTATAGATTTATGTACATAGTACCCAACAGTCATTAACTTAATGTAATAAACTATTCTTACATGATAAGAGGTATGGCGCTCTTTTACCATTATTTCGATACACCTGTGTGTGAACGGAAAGTACCTTTTACTGAAAATAGATACAGGTACATGTCGCTGAAGAATTGTCGAAACCGAGATACGCTCTTATATCATAGTGTCTGTAGCCACTGATTTGTCATAAATTCAGGAAACCTTCATCGAGAAATGAATATATAGAATTTTGTATAAAGTCAGTTGATATTCTGAACCGTGATTACTTCCAGCAAAATGGAGCTGAATGTAAACAGAAGAGATCTGTTTATATTGGATGTGTTCATATTCACAATTATACAAGAGTATTTGAATAAAACAGAGTAGAAGTGAGAACAAAAAATATACCCGGTATAGATTTATATCTTAGAGGAATTGATCTAACGACCGCAAAATCTAAAACATCTACGCGTTAATTAAGACTAGGCCACGCATTCCAATTTAGAAAGTCAGTAATGGAAATACTTGTTTAATTTTCCGTACGAAGTCCACGTTAATCTAATATTAATTTAATGTAAACGTATTTTACAGTATCTGTTAAAGCTGATTTTAACCAGCTTCCTTTGGTTTTAAGTGGTTCAAATACTCAAATATCTAGATTTTTAGTGCATATATGTACGAACAATTTTCCCTATAAACCCTTACAAAACCCGAAGATTTTATTAATGTCTAAAACTAGGACTCTTTTAACCATATTTCAACTAAACTTTGTAAAATATACAATGTAGAAATGTTCTAATGTTTGCAAAAACACTGTTTTGAAGGCGAAATCTAATACGAAGTGCGCTATACCTCTTTATAACGTTTAAATACAAAATTAATAGTTATTAACTGTTTAAATCTTTGCTGAGTATATGTATAAACATATGAAAACATTCAGATTCATGGTTTAGTAATATTTAGTCGGTTAAAATATTTGGTGAATTTTACAATTATACGAAGGTTACACGGATAAAATAATTTAAATCACTACAATTTGTCATCAATAGCTAGATTAGTAAAAACTAAAGGTTTGCACTCAAAGCTTTTTCTTGATTCTTTATCATTTTTCTTTGCCTTTCAATGATATTCTTTGGGAAACAAAGCCGGTTGCACCAATAATTTTTGGTGCTAAATAAGTTACAAAACAAACATTTTTAGCGTTAGAAAACAAATCATCGGACATAAAAAAAAAAATTATGAGAATAATCCATCCTAGCTTATGGAAACAAAAGTTATCTTTATATGTTAAATCAAAATTTACAGAATTTGTTACAAATCTATATCGTTTAACCCTACATCACGAATTTAAAACTTGAGTCGTCAGATAAGACCGTTCAAAATGATTAGAAACCAATTTGATTTACCCTTTTAAATGTTTTTCTTCCAATTCAATCTGAATTAATTTAGTCCCACTGGTACGCAAAGGGTGCTGTTTTGTTTGGACTCTGTTGGACCATTGTGTATGAATACAACAGATAGAACGGTGTGGTAAGCACGGCACGGAATCGCCCGGAATCCGTCCTTCCAGCGCTGAGTTTATACAATGCAGACGTGGTTCCCGACACGGAAGGCGCAAATTAAGTTACAGAGTTGCAAATTGTATCTGAACATTGTTAAATGATAAGAATATATGGCTTTCGTTTAGGCTTCCGCTGTACAAAATTCCATACCGATGGACGGTTTAAGCTGATAAAGTGTGACACAACGGTTCGTATAAAATGGACTCTAGATAGAGAGATTTCAAATTATTAAAGTAGCTTTAATCTTGTCCCTTAATTTGATATATTCAACATGTTGGTGATGAATTAGCTGATATCGAAATGGGATGGCAATCAGGAACAATTGAGAATTTTATTTGTTCACTTTAATATGGCACTTTTTTCCGATTACGTGACTTTTTTCCTCAGACGACATTCAAGATGGTACACGCTAGTCAAATTAAATGTTAGTCAAGAAACTAATGAGAGAGAGAGAGAGAGAGAAAGAGAAACCGGGTAAACGAACAAAACGACAAAAACGCCTAGATTTGTGTATGTTTTTACCATAACCTTCAATGTAAAATTATATGCTTTTACAGCGTACTATGCTGAACCAAAATTTCGAAACGTTAATATTGTATTATAAAGAAAATGTTGTTTAAAAACTAGATTCTATTTTTTGCTGGAGTTGACCTGAATAATAGTCGGTCAGGTGGCCCTTCATTGTGGCCATCACTGGGTTTCTGTTCACATATAGTTATATGTAATGTAATCGGAAACACACTATAGAGAAGTATACAATTACAAAGGCACAATCAAATCGAGGCAAATAGTTACAAGGTACTGAAAATTGTTTCTGGGAATTGATGTCCGGCGGTCGGATTGCTTGATTTGTTCCGAGTTTCCTCCGCCTCTGCAAGAAATCATCTGTCTGAAGTGGTTATTGGCCGGAAATATAATCTTGCACTCAAGATTTTCTGTTAACGAAGCCATCGTTCGTCTACACTAATGGGTCTGGTTTCTGCTCAATGACAAGGAAGGCTTGTGTTCGTTTTAAAAAAGCGATAGATGACAAAATGTCAACCTCAGACGACGTGATGCTTGCTTAGATAGTCTTCGTTTCAAGTGAAGAATTGCAAACGATATCTTTATCTGAGAATAAAAAAACTCGCATTCATCGACAACTAAGGGTACAAGTGATAATTAGATAAATATGTTGTCTTCCTTAAATATGAATGATTAAAGTCACATTTATACCCCTTACAAAATAGTCAGGGCTTGTTTTGTCAACTGTGCAATTATTCTTCAGGTGTTAAACGTCGTCATTTCATCATGTTGCATTAACATTATACTATAACGTGTACACATGTATATTGTGTAAATTGAATCAGTTAGACTCTTTTGTTTCGAATTAGGTTAACATTGAGACATATCAAAAGTAATGCATGTATATGTATTTGTCAATCAGAAAAAAATAGTACTTTCACCGTTGCTTTAAATTAAGGAAAACGAAGGAAAATATTATCGCATTTTAAAATTACATGGATAAAAAAGATATGTTGCGGCCAACGATTTCTTCCGATACAAGTCAGTAAGAGTATGTTGTTTTTGTCCGTGCTTCTCACTTCGTGTCAATATTATCAATTTCGACTTTTTTATGGCAGACCAGATTGAGTAAGGAAACATCTAAAGCTTGAACAATAAGTGTCATAGATTGGAGTCAAATCTTGTATTGATCTTATTTCTATCCTGTTGACATCGTAATTATCTGATATGTTGACTACTTAAATCTTCAATTAAATCATCATTCAACCAATCAATTATTTTAAACTGACTCGAAAAAAAGTTCAAACAAATGTGACATTTTGACAAGCAATACGTGCACAGAATCTAATGAGAAATAATCGAACAAAGTTTTATCTAATACAATACTAGTATATCTTTAATCCGCCTATATCTTCATCCACCGTGGGGTTTTTTTCCCTTCTTTTTTTAACTATTATTTATTATTATTGTCCTAAATGGTAAGATCTTGTATTTTAAAGAAATGACCGGGTATGAATATTCGCATATCTTTAACTACATTACAACTAAATAAATAAATTAACTTTAAAAAAAATCTTTTTTTTCTTGTAACCTACTAATTAATTATACAATATAATAAAGTATTTAATATTGCAATGCATTGTGTATCATTATTCGCTTTATTCATTATATTTAGCGAACGATATTTGGCCGAAAATTATTTTTCCGCAATTTTACAGTGTGGATTTAAATCAGCGTTTTCCTGAACGTGCCTATTCTTATACATACATGTATAAGAATGGCATTTAGCAATGCACTTGATTTAGCGGAAGTGGCTTTCCGTCAAAAACGCCAAAAAGAATACACAGCCAAATGTAATATGTATACAGACCCACAAAGAAAGCATTTTATTGTTGAAAAAAATATTGTACATGATGATGTTTTGTACTCCATTTATATTAAATCGCTTGATCAAAAGTTATAAAAGAGCAAACTCCCTGCCATTCATGTAACTAAGAGTTAAAGCGATTTAAGCTGCAACTTTCATGTCGGTTTTTTTTTTTACTGTAAAATTGTAAATCACTTCTAAATGACTATTAAGATTATGGTTTATATACATTTTTAGTCATATTTCTGTGGTAAAAGCTACTTCCAGATCCAGATTGAAGCAAAATTACAATATTATCGCCGTATACAAAAATTGGTTTGCCATAGTCCATAGTAAAGAAATATTTCATTTGATCATTTTTTTTTATCTTATTTTTTATAATAATAATAATTTTTTTTAAAAGATACAGCTCATATAGCTTTGATTGCAATGTTGAGCTTATTTTTAAATCAGACAATAATAGCATAAAAAGAAGCTTAAAAGGGAGCACATTATCTGTAACATTCACGACTTTAACTTTTAATTTTATGTAAATATATATTGTTAATCTCCTGCATAATTACCATAATACATGTCCGATTTAACACCTTTTTAATTAACAACGCTGTATTTTGCAAACAACGATAATCTTTTGGCTTGAAAATCCTTGGCTTTCTGCGGAAATGGACGCGTCTCATAGATCACATTTCATCAACGTAAAACAGAACTCTGCATCTTACATAAATGAAATTACACACACATCAATGAACGACTTAAGAAAATTCATTCACCATAAAGTAATCAAATCATAATAGTTAGTTAGGAAAAAAAATATATATATTATGATCATTAAAATAGATTTAACATAAGATGAAAATAAATGAAAAGTTTCCAATGGTTAGGTGTATTGCACGAATTGTTGTTCATTCTGAAGAATATACATTATTCGAAATTAAATTAATGCATCATAATTTTAGATTTAAAATAAACCGTGTCATGTTATCGTAAGAATTAATATTAATAAAACAGACATGAATAATAAAATGACAAGATATTAAATCTGTTAACGTATAATATAATATTAATGATGCATAAAAGGGTGCCATAAAGGGAGACAGGTCTGAAAATTTGAGAACTGAACACATCACATTGCTGTACTGTTTTCGTGTTTGTTCGTGTGCGTACTGTCTTTTGTTACCATAGTATACTCAGGCCTGTTGGCCACAAAGTTTCTTCCCTTTTCTGATTTTATGATATTGGCATTGTCTGTGGTCACAAGGGTATATTCAGATTTGCTTGTTACTGTGTTCTTATCTTTCTCTGATTTAAAGAATCTCCAACAACATAGCTTTCGAACCTCCTTACGGAAGCTTTCGCCTGTTATGTAATAGATAAAGAAATAACAAGAGTAGTTTGACAGACACAATTCCTCCACAATTTTCCTTATTGTCATGTACTGTAAGTATCTCTTCCAGACTGGGTCCGCAGCCATAGTTTCCATATCCGCTTGCTGTCCGGGTTTAATTACCCCTTGTAGTGCAAAGACAATGGACGCCGGAAGTAGTGTACATATCAGGTAAAAGGAAACGGACAACAGGGTGATGGTGGAGGTATGGCCGCCGCACCCCCGCGTCTGGTGGGGTAGTGCATTTTGATATGTAATTCTCCGAATTTCTCTGATCACCAAAATGTTTACCACAAGAACACAGACAGGGACAAACATGAATAATATCAGCTCGGTCGTTAAAGTCCAAATCTTTTCAAAGTTCTCCACCTCTTCCGGCGGATAACAGTTACCCTGCTCCGGGTGGTAGCGCCAGATGTAGGTCTGTAGAGACGCGATTTGCAAAGAAAAAATGAGCAAGCCAATCGAGACATATATGGCCCGTTTCACCGTACAAAACCTCTCCTTCACAAAGGGATGGTTCACAGCAATGTATCGCTCCACTGTGAAAGCAAGGACCAGGAGAGGGGCGTAGTACTGCGGTACAAAGATCGCCATGTTAAACACTTCACACATAACTGACATCCGGGTGTAGGAACTCACTCCCCAAGCGTAGTTCAACTCCTGGATAATATGTAGAAGGAGAAAAATGGTATGAACAATTGATAACACACCGACATAAATGGCGGACGAGTTGTTCTTGCGCATTTTTCGGCTGAGCCATATTTTGGTTGTGATAGGATTAGCGGTTAGTCCTATGATATAGAATATAGGTGAAATGACGCGGTCTATGATAGAGATCTGGGGAGCCAGTTTATCAAATATTTCAAGAAATCCTGGTGTTGATTCACTATGGTTCATTGAAGTGGATGATAAATCCCCAGAATACGTCGAATTCTCCATGATTCTGAAAGATAAAAAACCGCTTAGTTTTGGTTTTGTTAACCAATGACAAATTGATCAATTCTTCCAAAACTGCAAAGCAAGAAAGGCCTTGATATGAGGTTTCTAAATGCAAAATGCAAAAATGAAAGTTTCAAAAACTCCACATGTAAAAAAAAAAACATAAGCAGAGATTGGCAGTATTCCCTTGGTATTCAATAATTAATTACTATATTGTACAAACCAATTGATAATGTCTACTTATTGGCAGAAAGAATGTTAAATAACCCCAAGATTTACATTTTTCCCACACTAGTAACCAGTATCAGAGTTTTCACACATTGATTTCTGTGTACAACCACATCTCAGTTATTAAAGAAAAGCTTAAGAAAACTTCTATGCAGCGTAAATGAATATTGATAACACTGGTCCTGAATTCATACCCATATTATTGGAAAAGCTTTGTAATGCCTCCTGACATGCAAGCTCAATCCAAGGATGTTTTATTCTTTAGAAAATTCCTAGCAACCTTCATCAAAATACAAAGTAGCGGTGGAAAATCAGTCCGTTTATTCATTGGAGCACAAAATTATCGAGACTTTCCTCAATGACAGGACATCTTTCATAAAGCAGCATGTAACAGAAAAACAATAATATCCTAAAACTGATAAGAAGTTTAAGACCATTGTATTTAGAAAACACTGAATGCCTGTAACATCAATATCGGTTGTATATCTACCAGTATTTGGAGACAAACATAGTTCAAATACTGTTATATCAACAACAACAAAAACTTGCATGCTGACTGGAAAATGCTAACATGTACATTAGTGTAACATTAATAAAAATATTAAAAGCTTTTGGAACAGTATTGATAAAAGGTTGTGTATTTGAGAAAGTAATGGCGATAAAAAAAATTGTAACTGTGGAGAAACTGACATTACTGCAACACCGAGGAATTTCTATTCCTGAAAACTATTGTACCATCCATAGACTGTAGGTATACGCTTATCTGTATAAAATGAGCTTTTAAACTGTTAAGGATTATCATTTAATACTGGAACACCAATAAAAAGGTGTTTGTGTGTCCAGAGACCCTACAAACATTGTTTAATCAACAAACTCGTAAGAATGTTTGGAGACCATTATAATTAAATAACTAATATCGTTTAGATATTGTACTATCAGTGAAAAGTGTAATCGTAGATATTTATAGTTTAATTACTGTCACATTAATGAGATGCAAGTATAATTGAAAGCCACTGAATTACATCAATCAAAAGTTGATAGTTTATTTCGAGGCCCTTTACAATAAAAAATTCAAATGCATTTGTTGTTTAATGGTTAAATATCGTATGAGTGTGTTATGCCCCAGTCACACATTCACGAATTAAATACCGGATTAGCTACGGAAGCGATCCGGCATCATTCGTGGCGATATGTATTGACCCGTGGCTTTTTCCGTCTGTTATCGTATCCATACGTAGCAATACGTCTTGTATAGGTGTGACAATTTTTGAACATGTTCAAAATTCCACTACGGATGAAACCACCGTAGTACTTCCTTAGTAAAACTTACTAAACCGTTTTAGAACGTAGAAGTCCGTTTTAACTCCGTATAAATCCGTAGTAATCCGTGTGTATCAATTTGTATCCATTCCGTAGTCCATCCGTACTAACTCCGTATCAATTAACGATCATTAGATTTTCCGGTGTCAACCGTGGAAAGTCTTCCGTAGTAGAACCGTGGAGTTGATCCGTGAATGTGTGACTTGGGCATTAGATGGAAGAACGTTAACCGGTACGAATTTGACTTTGACCCATCTCCAAACGTGGTCATTCCATACTGTTCGCATATTGATTTTTCAAATTTTAACCACAGTATATCCCCCCAAAAAGACTATATATCCTCAGATGACCACTAAATGGTTTTTAGAATATTTTAGAAATTAACCTGTATAATAATGTAAAAAAAGACTATATTATTGTAACATCGATGTGATGTATATATCCTTGTATTAGATTACTGTAACATCGATGATCAGTGTATTATGAGGCCTTATGTTTTAGAAAAGTAATTATGACGAATTTTAAAATTACGTCATTAGTTGGATTTGAACAAATAAGTAATCAACGGATTACGATACATCACTATTTATTACTGTATGATAACTAAGATCTGTTTCGTTAGTTTGAATAATAGCGATGACAGTCGGTGAAAAATTGAATTTTCACACATTAACCTTTTTCATCAGGATTCCCGATTTAGACTGAAAATCCGAGAAGAGAGCTTCCGTTCATGTCAAAATGAATTCCAACGCTCCTTTTCATAAATACTAAATCGGTATATTGGAATTTTCTTGTTATTGATCATTTTGAGATTTAATCTAGAGAAATGTGGTGGGTCTAAATTTCACGGATACCTTTTTCTTACGATGTACCGGATTGTGTGAATAAAAAAAATGGGAGCAGCGTGCATAGGATAGGGTGATGGGTATCGTATAACGCATAGCAACGCTTCATTCACGTCAAATAAGCCGTTTAATCTTATCAGTAACAATAATAAGGGCAAAATTATCTCTCATTAAATGCAACAATACCAATTTATCATTTTGGTTATCTGTGAATAACATTTTATCAAAATGTTTTCAGGATGGAGATAATTCGGGTAGGGCGACCGTAGTTTTACTGGTAATCTATTGGCAATTGAATGCTTTTACAGTCGGCTCTGATAATTGTAATGGAATCGAACTTTTTTCCAAAATTGGTTCGTGTGTGTTTTAATTGCTCTTAAGTATTTATTTACACATTGATTTTTCGTTATCATTATATTTTTTAAGTAAATATTTTAAAAAACTATTAATTTACATCGCAAACAAAACCTCGGGACATTAATTTAGAAATAAATATAATGAAGTGTAATCTCGTTTTTTGGGGTTAAACGACGATTAAAAGATGTTATTTATTAATCTTTCAATAATAGCTGGATTTATGTTCAATACACATGATAAGAATCAATCCTTTACAAGTTCGAGTAAGTACGGATAATCCACATGTTATTACTACATAGTTATCAATGCTATTTTGTATTGCTAAGAAGGAAAAGGGTCATACAACGAGATTCTCTCTCTCTCTCTCTCTCTCTCTCTCTCTCTCTCTCATATATATATATATATATATATATATATATATATATATATATATATATATATGGAGAAATGAGAAATGGCATTATGAAATTCTTTTAACCCTTTCGAATTCAAGCACAAAAAATATTCGACAATCGTGTTACAGTATTAATGTTTCTGCTTTTGTTGTTTATTGAAATTTTTTGAGGAAAAAAAAAAGAATCTCGGGAATTTTAAAAACGTATGTCTCATCTTAAATGTACATTGAAATGTTTTTGAATCCAAATTATTTTACATTTAGACTGAATTCAAAGTTTTATAACATTACGAATTTTCCCCAGAAGCATTTTATCGTGCAATTGCAAGCTAGCTAATACATGAAAAAAAAAAATTGATACACCCGAAGGTTTTGTTTCGAGTTTTTATCCCCTTTTTACCTCCGAATAGAAGTATATTATCATCTAACCACATAATATGTATGATTTTCCTAAAACTATATGCAAACAACTTTTTTTCAATGCGTTGGTGTGCTTGTCAATTAAAGTGCCGCATTAATCAAAGTTTCCTATGCTTAAAATGATTAATTTATGCCCTAGCGCCTGGAATAAGACAGTCATTATTAGCGTGTACTACACAATTCATACACTTTCTCACATTCCTAATTTAAAGGAGCATCTGCCGAAAAAAAGAAAGATTTTTGTTTCAAATCACCCTATTTGCGTAGTCTAGACAAAATGAATTGATATCAACTCTAATCAATGCCATATCTTGCAGAACACCTACTAGCTAAAAAATACAATAGAGAGAGTATTGGCAATAAATATTAAAACTGTGAAAACCCTTGAAAGGGAAAACATGCGAATCAGGATAAAGTAACACCATACTGTCCAGATTTTTGAGGTTACATCGTTTCAAGCTCTCTGATTTTCTGATGATGCAATATTTAGTGGGAGTTCTGCATTGAATGTAACAATGCATTGTGAACAAAATTAGCTCTTTTGTACTAAAAATAAAAATGAAATTGCAAAGTGCCATCGGTCGCCGATTCTTGTGTCCAACAAACAAAACTTGCTCCCATTATTCTTGAAACTTTTGAGGATCTAAACAAGTTGCCAAATGTTTATCATAATCTCCTTTTTGCAAATATTAGGTAATAGAATACACAACGTTCTTTGCTCTTGATTAGCATTTTATCGTTAGTAGTTAATATTTAATTAATTATTCATTGATACAAAGCAGAAGAGTGTAGTTATCCGAGTTCTAAACCAAATTGAGATATCGGTGAAGTACCGGTAAGCACGCTTCTTATTTATAATTTCGATTATTTTGATCTGCATGTTGAAAACTCTGAACCATTTAATTTGTCTAATTACAGGTCTTACATGTCGGTCTTTGCTCAAATTTTTTTCGGTACGTTCAAATAATGAAAACTGCCTGTTGAGCTTTACAACTTTCGTTGCATGTACGTGTGTACGAGGTAGAAGGTACACGGCGGGTCTTGTATTCCTTATATTGATAAAGAGTTTTTAAAAATGCACCTAAATGATACTTCCTTTTTTAAAAATATCAACATATTATTTAGAATCAATCTTTAATTCATTACCCAGGCGTATAAAAAATATCAAAGTACTGTTTGTTGATTTTGACTTATCATTCTTATAATCATTGCCAAACATTTTTGTAAAATCAAATGTATGCTGAAACTATTTTTTCTTAATTGTACAGAAATCATGCACGAAAAGTTTGTAAAAAGTGAGCAATGTGAGATAAAAAAGAGAAAAAAAATGTTCACGAAAGGAGTTTTATCATTAACACGATAAAAACAATACACAAAGCCTAAAGTAATAATCGAGCAGAATAAAATTAAAACGCATGCATTTTGTACGAAAGATATAATTACATGACTTTTCGAAAGGTCTCACATTTTCCGTCTAAGATTCTTACCTGATTCCAAAATCACAGAGTTACATGTAAGTGAGAGGCGGGCAGACTTGTGACACCGAGCGCTCGCTCTCTGTGTTTCCTAGCAAGAACCGACCGAATCCAATGATATATAGAGTTTTGTATTGATCTGACTTACCAATAATGCGTTAACGTGTGTTTAGTTTGGTAAATCGGAATGCAGTATTAAAAAGTAAATAAACATTGATACTGTTTACTTATTCACTAAGTTTACAGAGTATCATTTTGTGCTACGCAAGAGGATCCGGCGAGTACTTTTAAGCTGAAATGTTGGTGTGGGGGGTTATACATGTACAGTGTAGTTGAGATGAATGAACCCACGGGAAGACGGAACGATTTGTACACAGCTCTAGAATGACAGAATCTATAAATCTAATGGCCCGAGATTCATTTCTAGGTAAACAGTCGTCTAAAAGGGTTTGTTTAAAAAATCTATTATCTGTATTACTTAAGTATTCAAACCATTCAATGAAATCCTGTTACATTTAAACTTCGGTTTATCAGATAGCAAACTTCATTAAAAGGGAGCTTCAATAAAGAGAGGGGTAAATTAATCGTCTACGTAATACAATGTCCATAAATTGAATGCGATTTGTCAAATTAATTTAATGAAATGAAAACCTGGATAAAATGCATAAATCTCTTAGGTATATAAAAAGACTTACCTTGTCGAAAAACTATCAGTCGGAGCATTGAATCGTTGTGTTCGTTTATAGAGAGAGAGAGAAAAGAGATAGAGAGAGAAATGTGTATCATGTGTTTCTGTTCTCACACATTATTAAAGACGCAATTATAACTAAACAGGGGGTCTGTGTATTACATGTATCTGGATTTATCAGCTGATACAATTTCAACACTGTGTAAATACCGATTGTTTTTGTGTAACTAAATATATATCTTTGTAACATGCATATACTATCATTATAATTACATTAGAAAACAAGCACCGCGTGTATCTTTTTCATTGTAAAATATAATAGCATTTTATGATTGAAATAGAGGACTGTCATTTTCCGAGATAATATACCGCTGGGCAGACTAAGGAGGCTCGGTGGGTAACAAATTAATCAGCAGATCTATTCCGAATTTTTAGATATGACTTTTAAGCTACAAACTATGATCATCATATAGTGAAGAAAAAATCGGTACAATTTAAAAGTTTTAAAATTTGAAAGTTTTCCTACATCTTTATACAGAGTTCTTCTTCTCAACGAGATAAAAATAGTCTAAAAATAGCCACGACCATCGAGCCCTCTTAAAGTATTTGTCTACATGTATGAACATAAAATTACTTGTTTTCTTTATTATGAGAGTGCAAGTGGGGGTGAAGCAAGGAATGTTACCTTTGAAAATAAGTCTATTATAATTATTGATGTGTATTAGTGCCATCTGGGTCAAGGTCAAAATTGTACGTATGACCTTTAAAATCGACCATGTTTCTATTGGCATCAAATGTATATTGAGCATGTACATTCATTGACTAATTATCCTCTTAGGCTAAATATATATAAGGAAAACAGATTGTTGTTTATCGTCTATGAAATAACCGTATATGTATTTTTCTCAAATGTCAGCAATCTTTATACCCTAGTAGAACCTTTAATTGTTTAAAAAGCCCTTTGTCAAACAAAATACGCTTTCATACTAAGATATTCTCGATTTTTTTTTAAATATTTCATTCAATAACTATCTTTAACAAACTACTCAAGTTACGGATTTGTTGACTTTGTCGTGACCGCGGAATTTCATCTAAAACTGCTAGAAAATAAAACCAGCAACAAATGTTTACCAGTACTTTTTGTATGTATTCCAATTAACCACATTCGACAAACTTTACCCTTGCAGACAAATTATTTTCCAACAAAAGAATTACTAGTATTCAATTTATGTTTTGGGCATATTGCTTAAGACAACAAGTCTATATTTGAGACAATTCGTATGCGTTTTCCTAATTGTCTTTCTCTTGTCGAAACTTCGGGATGATACAAATTAGAGAAAATTATGTATGTGTCTCGGAGATTGGTCCTCTTTGGAGTCAAATATGCCTTGAAAAAATTGCACGTGATTATGCATATTTTCTACACAATAATAAATATTAGTTTGTTCTACAACATATTTTGGGGTAATCACAGACGGATCGAATTTAGATAGGGAAAATCTGGCGTCAGAAATCTGGCTTTGAATATACACCTTTGAAGAGAATATTTCTTAGAAAGACGAGTGTCTTGAATTAATAGGAGCCAATATACATTCTATAAAAACAAATCAAGTGCTTAAAGAACCTCCAGAGGCGCGGGTTTTTATCATTATTATTTTCCTCCGATTTCCTCTGCATCAAAGATGCGTTTTTCAGTTTTGATTTCCGTCATTAGACTAGGTATTAAATACAACCAAGTGAGAATATAATTCAAACGCCAACTGGGAATCAAGATTGATTCAACTTTATCTGCCACATAACAAGAACATATAGATTTAAGTAGGTGCACTACTTGGTAATAAATGTATGCATTATATAGTCTCAACGAGGCATTAAGCCACACGAAAATCTCAAAACGGAATCTATACTGACATATTTCACAGACAAATCTGTCTATTGAGAGCTAATCATTACCATCCACTAAAACGTGGTCTTACATCTGTGTTAATAAATGCGCCTCAACCACTGGGGGTTTACTTAGTAGTAACCCGATTCATCATCTTTTTAACCGTGCAAATAGCTGAGCTGTTTCCAACTAGTTTGTTTTATAATCAGAGTTACCATGATTGCATAATTCACAACATTTTTGTTTATTTCTTTTTATTTCATACCGACAACATTCTACATGCTACATGTATAATACCGAAACATTCGAAAATTACAGTAGGAAGTATGTACATGTACATTATTCAGTGGCGTCGGAAGCAAATTGAAGGGGGGGGGGGCTAGACTTATCAAAAACCTTGACAAGTGTCAAGCATTAAAAAATGTCTTTAGTTAAAGGGACATAGACACGATTTCAGATGAAAAAATTATTTTTGATTTTTATGTATAAAATAATTTACTTGTGTATTTTGAATGATTCTCCAAAATTTGAATGTTAGAAGTCAATTTACAAGCGAGATACAGTGAAAAGAAGTCGTTAATTATGTAAACAAAGCTCGAGTCTTATATTTGTTTACAAATAATGCAAAGTACAGAAATTGTCATTTGTTTGACAAAATAACTTGTGGAAACAAGATAAACTTATTCAGTGTGTTCATAAATAATTTTATCAACGACAAAAAAGAACATAAGATTGAAACTTATACCAATACAACATATATGTAAACAATAACAGGACTCGAGCTTTGTTTACAAAACAAAGAATTCTGACCTCTTTAACACGCTTGTAACTCGATATTAGACTTATAAATTTTGACAAAGCATTAAAAACATCAATATTGACCGTTCTAAACATCAAAAATGAAAAAATAAATTTTGAAAAAGTTGAGCTCAAATCGTGTCCAAGTCCCTTTAAAGCTTAAAGTCGCAGAAAGAATTTTCGGAATTCGCATCTATAATACTATGTATTTTTCATATTTCATTTTATATTACCATACGTATGTTTTATTTCATGACACGACTAAATTATTATCATTTAAAGCATCTGTAAATAGCTCTAGGTTTTCGAACGCTAGGAAATTACTCATTCAAAAGCAACGTGGTGAAAAAAGCAAAATCAAACCGAAACACAGCAGGTCTTCGTTACATTGTAATTATGATTGTGTTTTTAATGTAGAAGAAGCTGAAATGAAAGAGAGTGGTGCGGAAAATTAATGTAAAATTTATCAAATTATGCAATCTTTACGCTAGCTGAAGCTTTTTGTTCAATTTACAGAAATTTATAATAGAGCTGCCGTATGTAACCAGATAGGGATGTGCAAATGACCTTCCAGATTGCGTTGCGGTAATGTATATTAGGTTCCCAGTCTTTATTAGATAAATTGGCAGTCTAGTGAATGGAAATTGTATACAGGAGGAGAGAAATCAAATGCAATGCAATTAAGGCATCAGATAGTTTTATTTACAGATGTCCTGAAAATAGTCCGGGAATCTAATTAAAATCAACGAAAACGGCTTTATATGGCAAGATTGCAGGAAGTTACTATTTGGAAGTGGGTTTTAACATTGTGCATGCGCAGTGGTACTCAATTCTTTCCCCATAAAAATTCTCAACATCTTGATATATCAAGAATACTTGGATCATATCGCGATCAAAAACATGTTATTAGTACGATATATCTTAAAGCTGTGTGATTCAATCGAGAGACTCGGTTTAATGTACATTCTAATTATTCTAAAATTCAATCTCAGTTTGGGCTAATAAGCACACGATTACCGATCTGCATGGCCAAATTCTAACTTTAAGCATAACAAGTTTCCTTCAAGTTCTTTAAGAAAGTAAATCCACTTTAAGCCAATTGCTTCGGAAGTTAATATTACTTCAGGCCCCTGTAATTTGCTTTGTTCTGTGGTTCAGAATTCTAATGTGTGAAATACCAAAAAAATCGTTTTCAATTTAGCATAGTAATGCTCAAATCAAGGATTCTCGTTGGTTTCTTTTTGGCAAGCGTGTTGGATTACGGGAATCTAAGCTCATTAAGGGATCCGCAAACGATAGATTCCTGCCGTAAGCAAAACTTGCGTGGGTTCAATTTGCATTGAACATCAGTTAGTGGCGAAACAGAATTTTCTGAAATTTGATTAACGGACGTGAAATTTAAATTAAAATCCACAGGTATCCGTCATAGTATCGTATTGTATTCAACACTAAACTTGTCATTTAAGTGGTGTTGACACCTAATTGGTTCACTGTTCGATAAACTCGGGTGTATTTTACTCAGCGAGATAGAGACAGTCATTCAGACAGACAGAAGGTTCGAACAGACAGACAGACAGATAGACATAGACGGAAGTTTCAAAAAGACAAAGAGACATACATACAGACAGACAGACAGACAGACAGACAGACAGGCATGCATACAGATAAAAGATTCCGACAGACATAGAGACATACATACAGACAGACAGACAGGCATACATACAGATAAAAGATTCCGACAGACATAGAGACAAACCTACAGACAGACAGACAGACATACATACAGATAAAAGATTCCAACAGACATAGAGACAAACCTACAGACAGACAGACAGGCATACATACAGACAGAAGATTCCAACACACAGAAAATCAGACAAACGGACGGATGTGAGTGATGTTTCGTGGAATATGATGACTTAAAACTATAGAGAATGTATAAAATCAATAAGCCTTACAATTACACGCTTTTTTGTATCATTTTAGAGTTTCCATTAGTCCGGACACAGGGCTGTATCAATAATACCCTGGAAAGGTCAGTGTTTGAGAGGACATGTTTGTACTGTATCAATGCAATAATAACCATTATTTCATTTAAAAGTCAACAATCTACTCTGCATTCTCTGTTCTATAAAAATTGCATTTGATTAAAAAATAAAATATTCATAATAAATCGAAGTGAAAATTGAATTTATGCACGTACGTAAATATTTCGTCAATTTGTGTTTTTACAGAGAGAATAATACATACCCTTTTCCATATCACAGCCAGTATCAGCCCGATACTCCAATATCAGCCCGAGGGATGATATTGGTCGAGGGCTGATACAGGCTGTGATATGGGAAAAGGGTATCTATTATTATATTTATTACATACTTAGTAATTAAATTAAAACAAACATCAACTTTAACAAATTGATTTTATATATTATTTGAAATTAGTATGTACATGTATTAAATAAAAATATAAGATCTAATTGTTTTAAAAAACCTGTATCTACAGAACCGGAATTTCCTCAGGTTTTAAAAGTTAACTGCACCAAAACATTTGCTAGCATTTATAGTTTTCAACTGCACTTAAAACTGTCGACTGTAACAAATGTTTTATTTTTCGTCTGGAAACATGCACAAATTCCGAAACGGAAAAAGGCAGAGGAGTTCCGCAAGGGGTGTGATACGGATCCGTATCAGCCCTACAGGGCTGATAACCTGTATCAGCTCCGGAGGCCGATACGAGTTTTGTGATGTCATCTGTATCACATATGCAAAAAACCTGTATTTATTACTAAGTATGTAATAATTTTTTTATATTTAATTAATACAATTACATTTGCAAAAAACGCGCGAGAGACTTGTGCGTCAATATCATATAGTAAACCCTTACACAATATCAGGTTTTTGTGAGAAAGTTCATTAGCAGCATTTAGTTTTTGTTGACATCTGAACACTGGCAGAGCTCGACAAGACTCGTTAGCAAACTCGTTACCCAGTAATTGACATCAATGAATTCCACAAAGACGTCACAGGCCGAAGTACAATTTGCGTAACAATAAAAAAGAGTTCCCCGCTACTTTCCATCTTTTCGAATCATTGTATCCGTTGAGCCACGCATCAGTCTCATATGTTTCATTACTCTTTTTTAGAATATGAACTAAGTGCTTTCTATTGTGTTTGCTGGAACGTTAAAAAAAAAAGAGAACAGATATGAGAGATTTGTTCATTTCCGGCTTCAAACAGGTGCTGATGTTAGTGGTCATAGAGGTCCATCTAAATGAACAGCCAAACTTGACTTCTTCATACAGATATCTATGCAAGGGATTGTATGTCTGGGGAAAATCAATTGTTTAAGACAGTGGGCAGCGTCAAGTCCATAGAAATAGTCTTCTAATATGTAAATGCAAAGTACTTCGCCCTCAAAAGATTAAATGGTATAATGCCCTTCAACCGTAATTACAATAATGTAGATCTTTGACTCGCATTGAGGAATCTTTTATAATGTTACTTTGCTAAAACTACAGTGAACAGTCATAGTACACATTACAATTTTTGATGGTTGGGGATCAGAAATTTCTGATTAATACTGCTGTATGTACGATATTAATATGCATCAGATGAAGTTTCTCTTATCAAAAGCCAATTTGATTCTGATTAAACTGGGTATAATTAATTGATTAAAGTAACTTTTCATTCTTGTATGCATAATAATGTTATCAAGTCTTACATGTTTTCCTTTAGTTTTTAAATTAATTACACGTACAATGTTGACTGGTGTGGATTTACATGTAATTCAAGGCCACCCCACCCCCCCCAAAAAAAAAAATACAGAAACATTCTATCGACCTTCTATACGCATTTACATTGTGATTTGAATGTATTAAATAACATCGACGTTTTTCACAAAATCCACGAAAAAGTTAAACTTAAAATGAAACAGGAGGTGGTCATTTTTATTGACTTATAGATAATTTTTCTCTATTCTAAACTTTGTGATGTATTAACATTAAGATCCGTGTCATCCGACCCAGCTCTATTTATGCAAGTTTGTATTGTAACGATGATGCTGAATATTGTTTTGTTAAGGCGCATCAACGCATCAACAATCATTCATCGTTATCATCGTTATTTATAGATTTTGTACTTTGATATATCCTGCGTGTCGCAACTGACGCCTATTTATTTAGTTGTCAAATGTTATCCTTATTTCGCTAAATGTCATTCATTGTTCTGGTTTATCTCATCTTTTGAAAATTTCAGTCGTAAATTTTCGTCTTTAAATAGAACTACGGTACACATGCTTGTAGACCACGAAAAGGCAAACCGAAAAAACTCCACTAACACAGGGATTTCATGTTACAGAAGAGGCAAAAATGTTGTAGAAAGCTTAAGGTGACCTGTTGATGGCAAACTACAACTGCAATTAGCATTTCTTTGATATCACAGAGGAAATTATCGTGCAAAATTATACAATGGAAATGAAATCAAATGTCAAACTTATTAGAAGTGCCTTGTTCAACCAAACTATTCGATATTGAAAAATTCGACACGGGATGTTAAACTTCTATACTGGCACCCAATCATCAAACGTAAAGATGCATAACGAGTGACATTAAATAGCATCAAGCCTGGATTTCTTGTTGTTTGAGAAGGGTTTAATTTTCTTTCGATATCGTACAACCATTAATATATTTATGGACAGATTTTCCTTGAAAACAACCGAAAATTACAGCGATTATCATCGACCATTAACAACATGCGCAAACAAGTTGAATTAGCTATCTCTTTTGGACAAAAAAAAGAGATGCAAGATACACCGACTGTGATAAACGCAGAAAAAACTCGATCTTGTTAGAATGCACAATAGAGTTGATCAATTTTTATAGTTCTGTTAAATTCAAAATAAATGAAAGAAAAATCGATTTGTTGTTATTTCCCAGCTTTAGTTGAACCACTTCAAATGTATCCATAAAACTTAGGACGCGAAAACTATAGATAATTTTTAAAGGTAACGCGAATAAAAAACTTTAATTATCATCAAATGAATATCAGCATTATACTGTTAGGTTAAAAAAAAAGAAAGAAATTAAATACTTACATCTAACAGAAACTCGTGTTGTTCTTTCCATCCGAGAACAGAGAGAAATTGATTCCGGATTGTTCAACTAGAATATGATGTATGCACCGCTGACACGGTTTCTTTGCGCATCATCAATAGCAGCGTTATTTAATTCGATAAAACGGCTTGTGTTACAGAAACCTACCACACTATTACAAAAAGAGGGGAGTCCCGTATTGACGGAGGTATCATGCATTGGACTCACGCAAACTCGCCACTCGTCCGAATCATAATTTATTTTTTTATCGGGATCGGTGATTGTTAAATGAAGGGGAGGAGGAACGAAAGAGATATCTATATCACCAATTGAAGTTGGTTTACTGTCGATAAAAAAATGAACAATATCTGTCCATTATTAAGAGACGCATTTACTTTGGCATTTAAATTTCGTTTTTATAACTAGATTTAAACACTTAATTGAAAAATAATACCGCTTGGGCGTATTAATTATTTTCCGGGTAACTATCTTTCTATCGATACCATTTAATAATAAAATCCATCGGGATGAAAAATAAAAAATATAAAAGGTTATAAAAGTGCATCGGGTGTCTCGCTCAATGAATTCAATTTTTAGGGAAAAAAAGTCATTTATATCAATTTTTAAAGAGTTCTATATCTAGTGTAAATGAAAAACTGATTACACTCTACGAAAATAAATGAATTATAAAGTCTAAGCCAGAAAAATGATCCTGCGGATTTTCCTCAAAAGCACCATACCGACATACAGTCAATATCCTCACCAAATATACCTTGATCATCACTTTTGTTTTAGAACCTTTTTAGAAATATAATAATTCATCATATTCAAAAGCTATATAAACTTCAAAGCTTTGTTTCATGAATACAAAGAGACCACGAATGCTAACGGGTATTTTTTTTTAAACGCACTGAATACATGTTGGTTTAATTGTTTATTCCTCGTATTGACAATATTCTATACATCACCTATACGATTTGATGCATTCTCTGGGATTATTGTAGAAGTATGAAAAGATGCGAGACGGAATGTGACTTCAACATCGCTTCATTAGGCCTTTATTTCATTCTCCCTCTCTCCTTCTGGTTTGCTTTTACGTTCATGTAGTCTAGTACGCTTTCTTTTATCACACGTTTTGATCATGTAGATGTAAACCCGTGCTTTTTAGTCGAGTATATTAGCTTTCCGTGTTTCTGAACACTAAAATATTTACAGAAGCAAAGATAAAAAGCATCATTTTTTCGAACCTAAATATTCTATGCTCTATAGTCTATTATCAAAATTGATTCTGCTAGAAAGGTACAAATTCATAACAAAATCATTATTTGACCTGCTTTATCAGACTAAAGTTTTTCAAAGCATCTGTGTTTGAATCTGCTTTACCCGTAAGAAGTACACTGCTACAACACATTATTTTGTATCCAGAGGCTCGCTTTGCTTATACAACATTTTTCGACATTTAAAATACAAATTGAGTGAAAATATCAAACATGGTTTTCAAGAAAAATGACATTCGTATTACATGTAAATAAATATTGACACTAAGCAATATTTCGTAGGTGACGTCATAGTCGAGGAGGTTGCGTTGTGCTTCAGATATGCATTCCATGATTAACGTTACAGGTAATTTTATAATATATACTTATTACAACAATTGAGAGCTAAAAAGCATGGCCTCAAGAGCGAGTGGGAAAAATATTCGTTGTTTTGAAATGCGATAAGAAAGTATTTATCTATCCTCGCACAATGTATCGCGTCAATTGGAGAGTGCATTGGTTCAAGTTTCGATGAAACGAAACGGCTACGATTGCAAAGGGAAATAGTTCTAGAGGGAGACAAGGGGAATAATAATAGAGAGCTCGTTCCGAGGTTGATAATATCAATGTAAGCTAGTCGGGGTTAGCGTAGATGTCCTGGAACTACGGGCTTATTGGTATGCAATGCGACGTTGATTCGACAGCAATGCTTCAACGAAACAGAAGGACACCGCAAAGATTATACAGCGCGTCCGGATCAATACTCATTACCCAAATATATACTGTCAAGACATATTTATTTTGGAACAATGTTATCTATTTTCTCGAGTATATCAAATAAATCACAACTCGTTCTTTGGGGATCATCTCTAGGCGGTCATACGTACATTATTCGCATGAAAAGTCAGTCCAGCAGACAGTCTCCGAGGCCATTGGTCTCGCCTACTACATTATCAGAAGCAGTGGTCAATTCGCATCATCACCGGAATGATTAACAAACAAACGAGTCCCTATACTGCACTAACCCACGTATCAAAAGTCCTAAGTTCAACAACTGGCATTGATTTGAATTCTATGACAACAGAATGGAAGAAACCGTTGACTTTACTTTGAAGAATATAGTGAATATCCTGTTTATAATTTTGTACACTCTCCTTCATTTCCACAATCATCGATGAATTGTATGCTTAAATAAAGAGAGTATTTTGTCACGTCAAAGCTAGCATGTATTAGATGATACACGTCTCATTATTTCATTATTTTTATATTGCCACAAGTGTGCGCCCATTCGAAAAACAGATGGAATTAAATAGAATTACTTTTAAAGTAATTAAATTGTTTTGAGCGCAGTGGTTTCGTTGAACTAACATGTTATATCCTTGATTTCAAAGACACGCTCAAGACACGCGTTTATTCCGGCTGCGGATGACACAAATGGTTTGATAAAATGAAAAAAAGTGAAGTTAGTTTTTTCGTGGTTTTGTGATTGGCCTTGATCAGTTATGACGTAACAATTCAGTTTACTCTATAATGAGAAAAAAATCATCTAAAACTTGTACAATCTAATGTGTAAACTGGAAGTCTTCTCGAAACACTGAAAACTGTGTGAGTAATATTGAAAGTAATATTGAAAGTAGACTCTAACGTACATATAAAAGAACTTTCCAGTATTAGGCCATTGAATGAATAGTGCGTTTCCGATTCCCAGACCGAACCTGCATGTTTACTCTTAAAAAGTCTTTCCGGAAAAAGTCTTTTTGGGTTTCACTTGAAAAGTCATTGTCTTTTATTTTCACAAAAGAATGTCAAAATAATGTATATAATTATTCCCTTACCAACCGACCGTGGTTCCCCCCCCCCCCCCCCCACATTTTAAGTGTTTGATCTGAAACTAGATATACCCTACATGTTACAATGCATTACATTGTGTTAAATTTTACTCTATACCATTGTCAAATTTACATACTTTTTGATACCAATATTCTTACATTCTCATAGTAAAATGCTGCCAAACTTTTCTCGATACTTTTAACTAAATAAGGAAGACAAGACAGGGGGTTTTATCGTTATGGGTTGGTTTTACTTCACAGTGTGTTTTTTTTTCCAATTAAGTTTCAAGCCTGACAGATGGAATTGCTAGAGAAACGCGTGTCTGGGATATGAAAGAATTCACTGGCTCCCGGGTGGCGTCGCCATCACACGAATGTCAAATCTCTTTAACAACATCATCTCGTGGCAGCTCAGCTATCGAATATCTTTTATTTTGCATTATTTTCTTAGGAATTCAATCATTTGCACACCAAGATTTATGCTTTCTGAACATGTTTCTCTCACTATCGGCTGTCAATAGGAGACTCTTTCTCTCCTCAACAAGTAGAGTTGTCACAACGTATTACAAACATTACAACCTTCTTGGCTTTTGCGTAGCGAAGTATTAGAATGGGGTCAACGAGTGATTATTCTTGAAATGTGTGTACCATATTTATTTGGTGTTTTTTTTGAAAGGACCCTGACAGGTTGCATGTTTATATTGATCTACACCGAATAACAGCCAACCACAGGTAAACAATAAAAAGAGACAATTTTACTAATACATATCGTACAATTTTCGCAATTTTCGCAATTTACAGGTAAATAAAGTACATGCCATTATATTGCATTAATATACTTTAAGGCCGATCAATGAAATATTAAAAGTCAGGACCTTTATTTCATGATACATGTATTCATTAACACACAGTTTTTTTTCAAAGATTATATTATATAAATAGTGCCTGTTTGGGAGGGTAACAGTTGAAATTGACACCCCGAGAAACCATTGTCAACCGACGCGAAGCGGAGGGTAATAGAACGGATTATAAACTGCGTCTAAACCAATCAGGTTTCAGTATTTAACATGAAAGTATAATAAAATAAACTGGAAGTGTACTAAAATTCTTGACTAAAAACTACATTGGTGTTTTAATTTACAGTATACAAGTAGTGTGCTTCGTCATCCTTGTTAAAAGAATAATAAAAATTGAATATTAACTGGAATCTCAAATTAAATCGAATATTAATATACCCGACTTAAAGCTGTGTAAACGAAGCATTTAGTGGCAAAGCCTGGTAGATTAGCTTAATTAACCAGTTATGAGGAATTACGCAAGCTGTGAACTAATTCAATACACAGTTTCAAATCAGCTTACAAAGATATCGAACCAGCAAGGCATTTGCCAAAACAAATCAGAGGTATGAATTTTTGTAAAGCCAGATGTAGTAAAGTGTTAGATTTTGCTAACCTTCTCCGAAGGATGGAACACCAACGAGTCACGACTGGTAAAGTCTATCAGTCTTGATCTAGAAAATAGAAAAGAGAATTTATTGTTGGGGACACGCTGGGGCACCTTATGTTATCTGTTACATGTAGCTCTTACATCATCTACACATGTATAGAAAGGATACATTGAGTATCTCCAAGATCATGGCAAGCTGTAATTGACAAAAACAACCTGGAAAATTTGAGAATTGTTGTCATTTCTGTAGAATTATGACAAGGGCAGACGTTTTTGTTTGCGGTCCATGCGCCTGTTTTGGGTTTGGTTTTTGGGGAGGTTTTTTTTTTACCAAGAAAGAGGCAAACAACAAAACACTGTGTCGTTTTCATACGCAGCATTTTGATTAATGTGTTTAACTAGCAGTTAGATATTATAAGTTGGATATATAATTTTTTTTAATTCATTACAGCACAATATCATAACGACGATCTATAAACGCAACTGCACCAAACACATAGCATTAACTCGAAAAATAGGAAGCACAGATAGTAACTATATTTCAAAATTTTGTATGAGTCAGGTGTTTTGTGTTCAAATTGTTGCTTGGCGAAAGTGCCTCTGAAATGAACATGGTTTAATTGCTTGTCGATGAAATTGATGAAATGTTTAAAAACAACGTTCCTTGCAGACCAGGATGTAGAATCGTACATGCCATTCATAATCTCTATCGAATCTTCTAAAGATGATGGAGTCTTTCAGCAAAACCTTTAAAACCCGAGAGGTCGCGCCTTGTATAATTATCGTAAATTGTCGGGATACTGATCGAGACAGATGTATTCGCGAGTCCGGATTTCGCACACGTCGAAATGCACAGTTAATTAAACACATCTTCAATAATAGATTTACTGAAACGATAGAAGAGACTGCCTTAACAAAAAGTGACACTGTATTCAAATAGGCAGTCTCGACTTATACAAAAATATACAGCATATAATTGAATGATCCATTTTGAATAATTAATAGATATCGGAGGAATCCAAGTATAGCTGTCTATTACATTTTAAACTAGTCGGAAATAGATTTCAATTCTAGAATTAAAAATAACAATTTGGTAATGCTTTCAGGATATCTGTGGTATAGGTTTTCATCATCCCAATCACAATTCTAAATCTTGCAAAGCCATTTGACAAGGGAGCCGAATTACATATCGTATAAAAAGAGATATCAGATGTTAACACAATTAATATTTTAAACAAAAATGAAATAAAAGTTCTAGTAAAATGCTCAGCTTTGCATGTTGAAATAAATGTTTAACATGGATTTACACCGACTTGAGAGGTTTTCTATCTAGACCGGTGTTTTCGAAAATGTCAAGGTCATATCTCAATCTAAACATAAGGGCATTGTATTGGTAAAAGCATGAACCCAACTTTGCATTGTATTGGTAAAGTATGAACCCAACTTGGCCTATTGAAAAGGAAATATGCTCTGAACAAATGAAATGGGACTTTTTCTCTATATGACATTGGCAGTGCAAGGTTTTGCCAATATAAGGGTTTAATTTTTTTTATAGATTCCAGAACTCTGCGTAAACAAATGTACGGCCAATGGTACCACATGCCCCGGCCAACACAGTTTCAGGACGGCGTTCTTTTTCACCAAAACCAAATACTGCTAAATTAATCCCTGCAGTATCAGTTTCTTCCTGAAGGGATTAGTGTTTTTGCAGCAATGCCAAAAATTTTCCCCGAAAACGAGTTTCTGCTATGATTGACTATGAAGAATTATTTTCTCTCTCTTTGAATAAGATTGATTGCTTGTAAACGCTGTACGTATGAATAACCCGTGTATGTTCGTCTTTTACCTGCTAAGTGTGGATTTGGACGTCTCCATATAAAGAGGATGAATTTGATATAAGAAATCTTTTATTAAAATCGTTACAAGGGCTAAAATAGGAATAAAAATATCCTCTGAATTCATATACATGTATCATTTTCTTTTGATGTTCAAATTGAAATTACATGCCCAATTTTGTTCTTTTAAACAGCCAGATTTGGAGTTATCATAATGATTTAGTTCGCATGACATAACAAACGTTATCAGTAAATCGCTTGAGCTTACAAACACATGCACGGATCCAGAACATTTTTAGCCCCCCTCCCCCTCCCCCCATGCCGTTTAGACCAGCGCATGACCAGCGCATACAATTTTTACAAGTTATTATTTTCATTTCGATGAAAAGCTTGGTAACGAATCTCGTTTTATCTTGTTTTCGTGAATTTAAAAGTTCTTCTTATGGTTTTCTTACAACATCCGGTCTATGTGATCATGAGGAATAACTCATCAAGTGTCAAAGTAAAATGTTGAATTAAATCGAAAACACTGAAGAAGGCAAAACCAAAA
Organism: Magallana ariakensis; assembly: GCA_020458035.1. NCBI lineage: Eukaryota > Metazoa > Mollusca > Bivalvia > Ostreida > Ostreidae > Magallana > Magallana ariakensis. The sequence continues at coordinate 10,252,054 of CM035815.1, forward strand.
GAAATAGTAAAAAAAAAGTTGAATATATATTGTAAATAACTAAATACATCTTATATTTAAGATTGTTTTGACAAAATTCCATTAAATAGGATATCAGTGATTAAAGGTGTACTTTGACTCGGAATTAAATCAAGATAGAATATCCATATCACCATTAGTTTGAGCATGCGTGTGATGCATATCCTCGAATCTTTTAATTCGGTTTGAATGTATGATATAATCGAAACCAATCATTTTCACTACAAATGTTTGCATGGCAAACAACGGAATTTATCAAGAGAATTGTGATCAAATCAGATAATAACAATAGCCTTTTATGTCCATTCATATAATACTGAAAGATGTGATAACTTTAAAATTTAGTAATTTAACTCAATACAAAAAAAGTTGACGTATATGGATCTAACTCCATCTTATTTTAAAACAATTACAATTAAAATCACGCCACATCTTGGAGGGCCATATTGCTTCAATTGATCAAAGTTTTGTATAAAATTGTTCACAAAGTAGAGGATGTTGCACGCAGAAAGGTTCTATTGACTTATCTATATGATCCCTTTGTCATCTGAATCCTCTGACGTTCACTAAACCCTAAAGCTCGCAATCAATTTGTAGAATAAACAACACATCATCTTACGGAATATATTACTGTCATCCTTATTATTATAGTCTTGGTAAAATTTGATTGATAGCTTTTCGCGCCTGCTAGAGAGCGAAAGAAATTCCAAATCAAATGTCGACTTTGTCTGGTTCTTGAACGAAGAGGAATTAAGAATAGTAAAGTGTATTACGCAATCAGCGAGTGTGTGATTTGTAGTGTCAACATCATGCTGAGTATGAGTTGCAAGTTGAGAGAAATGGTTCAGATGGTACAATGTTCAGAAAAAAATTCTTATATCGATTTGTATGAATGTTTCATTTTTTTTTCACGTTTCCCGATTCATTTAAAATTATGTCGTGAGTTAACCATACAACGAAATTCCAAGCCAACCATCGCGTAAGCCTATGCCCTGGCCTGTGTTCAAATTTTGTTTCGCAGTTCGTACACATGCTATAGGAAAACTTTGATTATTGAAACATTTTATCTACGTATTTTCTTTTTTTTTTAAATGCATGAAAACAACACTAGTAGTATTGCAAAAAATAGAAAACTATTAGTATTACCATAAAATAGATGTGACGAACTACAGACTTAATGCTTAAACACAAATTAATAAGAATAAAAAAGGATATTTCCATCTTGCAGTGTTCTTCATTCATAACCAGCTACGATATGCAAACGATAAAGCAGAAACATTCTCTACGACAGGTGTTAATATTACGATTTAGTTTATTCAACACCAGAAGTCCACTACTCCCAATGTATAGTGAAAGATAGATAGACGTGATTGTCTGAAATAATCAAATATGGTGCCAAAAATTGCTGTAAAAACGACAACTGGGTGTATGCAGTTGTGAACTTAATAATTCTTTGGGGGGTTTCTTTTGTCGATAGCTGAATGAAACACAATCCGCTAACGTAAAACTGAAAGTCACCAGTAGCAGAATGGTAGGCACCTTCCTACTTTTATGGCATACGCTAAAACTTGAAGTGGCCGCAATGGTTTTGCCCGATCCCAACATTGACCAAACCTTTTAAAAATAAAGTGTTGGTCTCAAATTAAATACAAAAAATAAAATTCATTATAATTTCTGTTATTTTTTTTTTTATAGATTTCCATTGATATTTCCATGAAATAGAAAAAGAAAACGTGTCGGCTTTTACTTTTTCACAAATCTTTCTATAAAAAAATACTTGTATTATAATTGATTGTCTGAATGATTTTTCATTTTATTTCAAGTTTCATATAAATAAATAATTAAGAATACATGCGACATGCATTGATATAAATTAATTTGCAAGAGAGGGATTTATGACATACTTAATAATGCAGTGTAGAGCTGCAAAAATGTTTTGCAATGATGAAATGTTTTAATTATACATATTATGATCTGTTAACATAAATCAGTGTTTTAAGTTATTGAAAATAAACGTCATTTAACCAAGTATGAAAGGCTTAGGTTTAAAAATCAAGTATTTTTTTTTTTTTCAAATAAGAATTAAAGCAATACACATTGATCGTAGGATTGTCGAATTAAGTTGCCTTGTAATTTTAAAAGAGTCTACACTCACACATTTTTATTTCATTTAAACTTTAATAAATGACTTTTTATTGTAATGTAATTGATAAATCTATAGGTCTAGAAATGGCTGTTTGATTTGTTGGTTGCAAATAAATCAAATAAGATGTTAGCAAAATTAAACAGGAATCTATATTTGAGGTCAAGCTGTGCCAAAGTGAAACCGAAAGTAACTGCCAATTTTAAGACCAGGTTGGGCCAATTTTGACGTAAGGCCAAGCCAATGAGTGCAGGTTTAGAATATGCCATCGTCATTATAGATAATTGCAATGCAGCAAATTATGTGGACGCGTTCCATATACACGCAGAGTCCGCAACGACAAGACAGCTCCATATGTTCCCTGTTTGATTTGTTTAGTGTTCTACTCCAAATTAAAGAAATCGACAAACAGGACTCACTAATTAGTCGTGTTATGATTCTGAAGGCGACCGAGGGCAATAATTCTGAACATTGGCGACATTTCCTTAATTGAAATCTGTACTTTATGTCTTCCCCCGTTGATTTGGATTTGACATATAACAGTCAATCAACGGGTGTTGCAACGATTTGAAATTGCTTCTACTTGTAATCAGGACGTTTGTACTTATCAGCTATGAAATATTTAAATTATCTTAGTAAATTCCGGAATAGTTTTGTTTGTTTGTTTTTCATTTGCTATCAAACCTCTGGAAACTATGTCAGTTCCAGGTAGGTATTCTTGCACCCATCAAAGGTGCATTTTCTGATGAAAAAGATAATAAAAAAATATGCATGTGTCACAAGATAAACCCTTTCTTTAAAAAGTTTATAATATCCTTTGTTATTGCTGTATCTCACCTTTCGATTTTTTTTAATTCCATGCCGGACTACTTGGCTTCCTGTGGGAATGTAGATTCGGTAGGATATGATCAAAAGTACTAAGGAATTCTATATTCCCGAGAAAATTATACTTTTCCAAAAAAAATACGTGGCCGAATTGAAAAAATCCACTGGATTTCAAGCAAACCTAATCAAAATATTTACATACATGTATCCCTTTAAAAATATTTCTCTCTTAAAAATTTTAAAGTAAATCTACACAATCAGGTGAAAAAATTATTTCTTAAACAGACGATGGTGTTATTTCGTAAGATTCTAAATACTTTTATAGTCAGTTTTGATACATGTTATTAGCAAAGTACGAACCAGTTCACTCTATAGGATATCTATAAATCAGAAGAAAACATTATGTAATACAATGCGTTTCCCCTCTACTTCTGGTGTTTTTCAAAATCATTAAAAACATTTGCAGCCAGAATAATTGATAATATCTTGACAAATATCTTGACAAACTGAAATTCCCTGTCAGCTTCTCGGGACGGGGGTCTTTAGATGTAAGGTTTAACCACCAAATTAATGTGTGTTTCTCTGTAGGATTGCAAGAAAAAATAGAAATAGTTAAAATTAACATGAAATTAGACGTCTATCGTTTTTCGGAAAAAAGGTGACTGTAATTTTTTAAAATAAATCTTTCTGATATAAATTCCATTGACTTCATACCAATTGTGTGGTCACTAATTCATCCAGTAATTTCTTATCTAGAAGTAGCAATGGATTCTGCAGAACATATGAAGCCCTGCACGTATTACAACTGGTAGAGAATGGCAATTACTAGCACGAATGAAGGTTACTTATTTAATCAATTCATGCTTGCATGAGTAAAACGGATATAAGTCAGGATTGCCCGAAAGGTATTTCCATGTGAATGAAAAAACTGTAATTAAAATGTACCGTATGACTACTGTGCTGGCTGCGTTGTGTAAGAAATACCGACACTACACATTTCATTTGTTGGACACAAGACAAACAACAAGTCTTACATTTATATATTTTAACAACACGTCGGTGAGATAGCTGTAGAAGATAGAAAACATGGTGCTGGCAAATTGTCCATTGCTATATCTTAAACAAAGAAAAATAGTTTTTCTCGAGGTCAAACATTTCTTTGAAATTATCGGAACTTAATACATAGTGTATCTGCAGCAACGTTTTCACTGATGGGATTTTGCCAGTAGTGTTGATTAATAAATTGTTTTTGTTGTTGTTTTTTTTTTATCATTGCACTTTTAGCTGTATGGCCGTGAATACAGCTATGAAAATTTAAATAGAAGCTGTGCTTATTCTAGTACGCCACATTTTCCGATTCATTCATGTTATATGTTGATGAAGCGTAACATTATATAGGTTTGTAAAATAAAACTGTCATATTCCAACTTTAAAGACAAGACATTAATCAAAACTAAATGGGATGACGTCATAAGGACTTACACAAAACTTTTATCTCCATAATCAACAGTCTGATATATGACATACAGTCCAACAAAAACAAGGAAACAAACCAATACATCGATAGATGGTCCGAACCATGTGGATCCCACTAATTAATGTACCTGTTACCAGTTTGTTGAGAGAGAGAGAGAGAGAGAGAGAGAGAGAGAGAGAGAGAGAGAATGCAGCTATTTCTTATCACTATGCCTTGTCTTCTTTTTTGCAACATTAGCCGTGATTTTGTCGATACATCATACTGGCTAATGGTTTATTTTGGTTATGGAATGTGTATCCCCCAAGAAGATAGCGTGAATTAGAATTTATGACGATACAATATGTCTATGACAAAGGATCTTTCATTTCTTTTTCGTTCAGTTAACGTTTATAAACGCTCTGACCGCAAATTTCACAGTGTAACAGTATTGTGACTCTGATGAACTGACAAACCAGATTTTTTTTATCTATTTCATCAAAGCTTTGGCAATTGTAACGGTTTTACACTAGCTGCAATAGCTGATAACCTCACCTATCCATGGACAAGGTCAACTTTAAAAAATTGATCGTTTGCCCTTTACTGACCGACTGACGGAAATGTATTTGACACTATAACAACCCAAGCCATATTCTTTTTAGATATCCTGTTTTATTTTTTTTATAACTATTTCATTTTATTTTATTTTTTATAACTAATTAATAGTTTGTGCAACTTAGGGCAACATTTTATGAACATAAATTAAAGTTGTAAAGCTTCAATCTGAGGTGTTGAAAACAATTTAAAATAAAAATGTAATACTGTTACAGTGCTTTGCAGTTTATTTCCGTTTCCGTAGTGTTATATGATAGCATGATTACAATGAAGATCGAGTCTTATCTTTGTAAGTTTAATTTCTGTATCAAAAATAGATCTTTTATGTCATTTATGAATAATAATCAAATTAAGTGTCGAATCGCAAATGCATCATTTATATGTTTTTTATTTGTCAGTGTTAACATAAAAGGAAGTACGTAGGTTGTTTTAACATTCTCGAAATGGTGCATTTACACACACAGATTTATTTATACACCATCATGGCTAATGTTGCTGATATCACTAAACCCATATTTTTATGAGTTTTACAAATTGGAAAATTTGGTTCAAATCGGACACTGGGGAGAATGCATTCCAAAATGGGTTGGAGATAGCCGAATAAAAATATTGCGTCCATATTTTGGTTATCAAGATGACTTTCTTTCAAACTGATGATAAATGACCCTGGTAAGACAACTGTTCGCCTGACTCAGTATCATCTCATTTTTGTTTTCCATGTTAACATTTACCAGAATACCCTCATTGCTTTTCCATTGGGAAATTTAGATTTACATTTATTGATGGTTAAAATCAAACATGCACAAATGAAACTATTAAAACCTAAACGCTGTTTACCCAGACGTTCTCTAACCTCACAGAAGTCATTTTTCTTCCTTCCTACGTCAGATCGAGTTATTTATCCTCTTTTAATGGACGATCGGTGATAAGATTCGAATGAAACAATTAATCTGATTTCGTGTTCGAATGTTTATAATTATTAAATGACCAGTTTGATAACCTTTGCTCTCAATCTTTCTCTGTCTCAAACAAAATTGCTTGGAAAGATATCACGTTTTCGCAATTAGACGCCGGACATAGATACAGAGACTTCGTACTGTGGACAATTGCAGTAATTGGATCTTTCCACTTCGCATCTTTTTTTCGTTAAAAGATCGCTGCCACTCATTTATGCATCACACTGCCCCTAGTAAAGAAAAATACTAGTAAGCTGATTAACTTGTTCAAGTAAAAACAAAAACCCCGATAGAACCTTTTGCAATTCTCTCTTGAGATATAATTAAGAAGTTAAAACTTCACCTATCCATAGAAGTGGAATGGTGCTCTCTTAACACAAACTGCACTCGGTCTTTTCACAGTTTTTCAAGTGGAACAAATTTTCCTGATTCAATTGTGTTCATTTAGAGAATAGTTAGCTTTGAAACATCGACGAAAACAGTTCCACACTTAATATTTCATTATACACGACTAATCAGTATTCAAATTTCCTTCGAAGCTCGAGTAGCGTGTATACATCAGAGCATATATGTAGACGTTTCATCTCCCCAATACTATATACCGAGAACGTCATGTAACATTGTGTTTTTAGCGTTTTAATAATTCATCTTTAAACTTTAAAAATTATATTTAGAATATGTGTCATTTTACCATTCTTCAAACCAGCAGGTAAGACATCCGGAAGCATTAAGATCAGTTCTATGAAATTTCAATTAACTGTAAATCTAAAACAATAGGAATCTACTTATTATAGATACGTCCATATTGCTGCTGTCAAACGCCCATAATGGGCTGGAACGAGAAAGTATGGCTTGTTACTGAGTACAAGTTTTCATTTAAACAGAAATGAGTTGTACTGTGTGAACATTATGTCATATTTAGTAACTTCCTCTTTACATTTTCTTGTTGACTTGAGATTTCCTGAATTGCTTTCCCTCTTTTTAGTAGATCGTCTTAAGTATCATAGAGCTCTCTTAAAGAAATGAAATGTTTGAAACATCGTGCACTATACACTGTTCGCTGTACAAACAATTCACATTCAAGATTCCTGTATAACTGTAGTTTTTGTAATGAATGCATTTTGCCTATAAATGTAGGTCATGATTTATAATGCGAGCAAAAGCATTCTGTATTCAAAATTAAGAAAAAAAGGAGATTAAGTTTATTTAATACATAGTATATTTTATACATCAGACAAGGTACGCCCCCCCCCCCAACACACACACCGATGGACACCAGTTTCGTAATTTTGTGTGGGAGGTTTTAAAGGGGTATGGTCACGATTTTCGTAAAAAAATTATTTTTACGATTTTAATGTTTACAATTTTTCAGTAAGGCATTTTAAATAGGCAACCAAAATTTGGGAGTCATTCGTTGAGTTATAAGTGAGTTACCGAGCTTACAATTCTTTGCTATGTAAATGATGCTTTTGTTTACATTTTTTATGTTGAAGTGAAAATTCCAGTTTTAGACCTAAAAAGAATGTCAAACGTTAGGAACTGTGTCTATTTAAGCTTAAAATGAATAAGAAGATAGACAAATCAGCCTGATGGTAAATTGAACATATGTAAACAAAAACAGGGCACGAATGTGAGTTGTGAGCCTTGTATTTTGCTTATAACTCTACGACTGACTCTCAAATTTTATTTGATCATTAGAAATGCATTCGTTAAGCATTGTAAATAATAAAATCAGAAAAATAAAATTTGACCAAAATCGTGACCATGCCCCTTTAAAAATAAACATTTCAATGCTCGTAACGCAATTAAGAATTTCGAATGCCTTGCAATTTGTGCAAGTTTTATATTTCGAAACCAGCATAAATTCTTAATGCTTTTAAGAATGGTTTTCATAGAAATTGACAAATGCACTAAATGTTTTAACGATTTGCAGAACAAATTGTTGTCAGTTTTTCCTTTGCTAGCCAAACATATACTAGTAATTATATGCGTGCTATATACAGAGGCAACCCGGACGAACTTTTACTCACTATAAACGTTATTGAAAGTACATTATACTTTTGCTAGATGTTGGATGATAATCAAATTAACGAAAGGCCTCGATGAGTGCTTTAATACATAATAGAGTGACAGCGGGAACAGTTTTAAAAAGACATCGTCTTTGCTTATAATTGATGAAGCAATTTCAAAGTGTATGGGACAATTATGTCAATAGCAATGTAAACAATACAGCATGTCATCTACAAATAAATCATAACTTGAAGAGAGTTTCAAGTTGCTGCACAGATGCGTCTTCATTCAAAAATCAAAGTATAAATTCTACAGCGACTGTATCCTTCATTGTGTTTTTTCTCCACGAAAGTCAAGTCTCCCCGTGAAAAACAAAATCCATATATCAAAATAACTATCCGCATTGCTGTTTTTTTTAGTTTTAAACGCGATAGATGAACATTATCTAAATGATTTTGCTAAGCAACTATTTCAATCCAGTAACTACAGGCATGATAACATTTCGTTTTTGATGAAGATTACTTTTAATAATGACAACCACGCTATAATACTTGACATTAATTCGAAGACATTAGCAAAAGGCTGTCTTAACTAGACGCTAAACGCTCATTTTTTACTTGTAAGTCAAGTCTTAAACAGCATCGAGTGTCATACTTGGTTTACAGATCCATTAAATGCATCGATGTTCGTGTCAGGATCGGTTGAAGATTGTTGTTCAATTTTGACATTTATCCTTTTTCTCTCTTGGAAAAAGCAATGGATTTCAATACGATGATTTCTATATCATTTATTATTCATTTATGTTATATGTGTTCTTTTTGTGATCGAATATTTTTTATGTTATATGTGTTCTTTTTGTGATCGAATATTTTTTAATTATTTTGTGTTCATACAATTTAAGCAGAACTTCCTTGAATATAGTAGTCTTGTTTTAATATTTTTGTTGTAGGTAATTCCCGCGAGGAATGAAGCAAAGCTAGCGACGTTGTGAGAAAACAGCAGCTCTTCACATTAGCCAGATATCTCTAAACAAACGAGTTTTGATGACCAAGTGTCCCTTGAAAACATAAAACACTCCTATGATACAGCATGTTAGCGATTTAAGCTTTTACCAACACTTTGGTATTGGCCTGTAGGCGGCGCTCTTACCTTGCAAGCAGCTAAGGAAAACGAAGGATCCAATGCAACTTAAGAATGAAGAAACTCGGCCTCAAAAACTGTCCCTCATTATTTCCGTTTCAAATTAGACTTAAAAAAAAATAATAATATGCATTATTTTGTTTCTGTTGACTAATTTTTATTCGCGGTAAATTAATTTCGCACTTTACCCATGATAAATTGGTTATAGCATCTCTCTGTTTCGGGAATCCGACCGTTAGATAATCTGAAACCAGCACTAGACTTTATAGTTACTGATCATGAATAGCTGATTCGAATCAAGAATCCTCGTTAACATCACATTTCCCCCCACACAAATAAATGTTGTTTTCAGTTCCGCAGTATTCATACAGGAAGGGATGCAATACTAAAATAATATGCTTTTGAAAACGAATATGATAATCAAAATGAGGTCTTTTGACTTAAAAAGACGAAACCCATTAAAACTCTCTCGCCTTGATAAGAGGAAATGGGAAGTAAAATAGCGTTTGATCTTGGTTATGAAACTTCAGGATGTCAATACAATTTCTGTTAATTACAAAATCTTTAAACATTTGCGCTATCCAATATGGTTAATAGCGAAGATTTGAATATTTTCGCACAAGCACTATCTGTCGTGAGGTAATTTGCGATAATCTGTTTCAGAGGACGATGATATATAAATGGCCAACAGAATTGTAAGTAGGCCCTTGTTCTAATACAACAATGATCTTCAATATCTTTTGACAAAATATTCAAGTCTTTCACGATTCGGTGTTCCGCGGCCTGCCTCGCGATAAATGAAGTTTGTCCTTATCTAGCCTTTCTTTTATTAGAGATAGGGAGATGCAAATTGGGGACTTCGCTGGTGCTATCTCATGAAAATGTGTGTGTTCGTTAGTAGACTTCCTGAAAAAGCGATAATTGTGTCTCGTGACGACATTGCTTTCTCGGCATAGTTATGCTGATCCAATAAAAAATTATAATAAAAACCTTGGAAAAACAATCAGTAAATGCCTTTATATTAACATGTTAATACAACAGTGAATATTCAGCCGACTTGGGGCTGATCTTGATAATGTAATTTCGCTAACAAGTTCAGTGATATCATACTATCATAGACTGTTTCGACCGCTTCCTGCTGCTGTTCCAGCTTTCTGCTAGAGACTTTGACTTTTGTCAATATGACACAGAATCGATATCTCAAGTGCAAGAATAATATATCTATTGCAAATGTGTATAATTTATAATAAATCGTTTTGTAAGCTGTTGACAATACCATTACCTGTCAGGTGTACGTCAGTCGTACTAAGCAGGTTGTAGTCTTAAATGAAACTATTTCCTTATTTCTAATAAAGTCAAATCAATATGTCTACATCTGTCAACCTTTTTTTCAAATATCATTTATTTTTACTTGAGTACATTAACAAGAGTTAAAAATTAACGTATGTCTGTCTACGTACATGGAAATACAACATGTACCCGAGCTCAAGTTGTCTCCCTTTTACAAACTTTCAATGATTTATGTTTATCTAAAATTTTGGCCATGCATTGAAAGGATATATGGCGTAAATTAATTTACATTTCCATATGATCTTGAGTTCAGATTCGTAATATGTATATACTGTCATAGTAGGTGTGCTCTAAAATCTTTGTATCTTGCTTGTTTGAACGAGAGATAGCGTTTTTAGTATCATTACACTTTGCGCGGTAAAGAACAGCAAATACTAGTATACAAAAGTTTCCACATTTTATTCTTGTAATTTTCCTTCCGTACCTCCTCAAAATATTTTTGATCTTTTTCAATAAATATATTTGTATTTTATCTCCCTGATTATTTCAGTCAGTTATCTCCATCTATCTGTAGAATCACTTGACCAATTAAAGGCGGAGTTTATCCCGAGTTGGAAAAAAAATGAGATTTGCTACAGTTACTCATGAATATCATATGGAGTAAAAGGCGTCTTTGTGCGAAAATAGTTTGATTTCTGTATTCATGTAACGGTATGGTCAAGCGAATTTAAGCTTTGGCCCGATCCCTCTATATCGACCTTGCCTTATCGTTGCAAGACATGGGCAAATGTTTTTTAAAGTTTTTTTTTAGTTCCTGGATAAGGTTGACTTTTAAAGCATAATCAAGATCCCTGATTAAACAGAGTGATCAAGAGAATAAAGACACATGTACATAAACAATCGATGCATCGGCATGTATGAAACGTTCTCGAGGGGATGTAAGCCAACAAAACAAAAGTTAGCAAAACGAAATGATTGTACTGTTTGGCGGACAATGAGACAATTTCTCGCATAATTACCAGTGTGAGATCGGTTTGGCCAGTGTGAGATTTGTCTGTCTTACACTGTGTATTACTACGCCGCTGTAAAATGTAAACAAGTATATGTATCGTCTGCTGTAAGGAAATGATGGAATGAACAAATCAATTAAGTAATTGTTTTGCTAAACTGATTACATTTTGAATTTTTTTTCGTATGGTCTCTTCTTTAAATGCACTTTTTGTAGCGCGCGCGAAGAATTAATCGCAAAGAAACTTTTAACGTCACAGGAGAAAGTTGTCAGACATTGTTTTTTTTTAATGTAAAATAATGCGAGAATAATAATCATTCAGTATATATTCGTGTGGGATAGTGAAATTCCACCTCGGGGCCAAGATTCACGGTCCATAGGACTCGGGAGAGCCTCGTCCTAGACCGTGAATCTTGTCCCCTCGGTGGAATTTCACTATCCCACACTCGTAATAATGACTGATCTATTAGTCTCAAATGAAAGTTGCAGTCAAAACACTGCTTGTATGTACATGTGCAATTCCTTTTGCTCTTGTAGTATACAAATACCTTTGATAGGCTGATGTAAGTGAGCTTAGCATCAGTCTGATAGTACAATTCATATTAGGCAGGAACAGGTCTGATATACTTCAAAATCATACTATTTCAGGAAAATGAACAAATTATCAAATAAAATATTTGCCTCATACACGTTTGTATAAAAAGATCAGGGCTTTTTTATTTGGCTCTAACGGGCCTCGCACACTGATTTTTTTTAACATAAAAAACTGTTTTTCGGCATATTCAATACTGAATGCGTCAAAGAACCCCTTGGTATTACAAGAGGGGTAATTAATAGCATGGCATTCCTTTAATGTCAATGAAACATGTCCTCCAAAGATTCAACGATCTTTAAATTACATGTTTTAATATTTTGGCCTTCAGGTTGAATCAAGCCTTTATAGATATTTAAGATTTGATAGTACCATTTGATAATAATTAATTTAGAGATTTGGGCTCTTATCTGACATTAAAGTCAAATGATCCTCATATCAAATTTCCGTCCGGCCGACCAATGTTACAGAATGTACAAGCTGTTACGATTGGTTCAAACTGGTGTATTTTCCTGGTTTGCTATTCGGTTAACCAGAAACCGTGTAATCCATAAACACTTGGTAAAAAACACATATAAACGATAAATTACGCAATGCAATATTGATTGATTTGTAATAAAATGAGAATTCTATCATTCTCTCATCGTCTACAAGAGATTTCTCGACCCTTTCATCAATACAATGATACAAACCTCTTCAGAAGCAAGGCTACAAATGGCGAAAAAAAATATTTAATTGCGTTTGTTGAAATCAGAAAAAGAAATCACAACATGATAAGTGGCAATAAAGTAGTATTTATCGCCTTCAAGGAGTTTGTCTAGATTTGTATTGCCCTGTTGCACCTTTCTGCATCTGTTTACATCCGTTCCAAACAGGTGCTTATTGCGCAGTTGTGCGTAGTTTTGTTCCGTGTAATACATATTGCATAATTCTTTTTGCGCCTTACGTTAATCTTATTAATCACGTTTGAATTTCTTACTGTATTTACTGTTCCATCCGGGTTCAAATACTTTATATAGTAATTGTTTTTGCATATACTGTATATCAAATATCTCTTATTTTGTCTCAATTTGTTAAAAAGACATGGTGACGCACAAGCCCTTGATTTACCAAATATCGAATTTTTACAAATTTATATATTATATAAAAAGATGAACTTGTGATTGTTAAAAAGTACGATATTCAAACGTAAATAAATCAAACTAAAAAGAGAAAAATAGAATTAATCGTTGGGTCAACAAATAAATATTGAGTCCCTTCCGTTCCATAGCCACGCAAGCGCAGGGAATGTAAATACTGCAGCGTGGCATATATCATGAGTCAGTGCCCTCTCTGTGAAACCCGGTGTCTTCAAGAACTATATATTATTAAGATGCACTCCCTATGAATGCATATTTATCACTAAAGACACGGAATAACTTCAAATCATAACTCTTTTCTCAAAGTGTCAATCCCACTGTTACTATTTTTTTGACAGCAATCACAATCACGTGACACTCAAATCAATGTTCTAAAGAACTCGGTTTGTATAATAAATACGTAATTTCTGGATAAGTTTTTACAACTAGTAAACTAGACGATAGGTGATCACTTGTAATGCGTGAAACCTTCCGTATGATGAAATGTTGTAATTAAGGTCTTCCGTTTTCCAACGGAAGACCTTATTGTTTTCGTACGGTTTCTTTTTAAGGTCTTCCGTTTCCAACGGAAGACCTTTTTGTTTTCGTACGATTTCTTATTATTATTATTTTTTTCCACAAATTTTGTGCACGCGATTTCTCGAAAACTATTCGACCGATTTCAACCATTTTTTCACAGAAGATGAGACTTGAGATAAACTTCATACATTTTTAATATTTTTCCTGTCGTCACTTCCGGTACCGATTTATCGGCCATTTTGCACATTTTTACGACCTTTTTTGTGCAGAGTTGATCTCAGAAACTATCAGAGATATGAATATGAAACTTTCAGGATAGGTAGTCCATAGTTTGAAGTTGTGCCTATTGTTTTCGTTTTACGCAAGTGGCGCCATTTCTTGGAGCTCGCTAGGGCTCGAAAATTGGGTACGAATTTCAAATCAAAATTTTCACACATTTTGATCTATATCTTTTTATCAGTTGATATTTTGTTAAGACATATATAACAAAAGTGATAGAGTACCAAAAGTTCTTTCCAACAAAATCAAGAAAAAGGGGCTGGCCCCTTTAATTAGGGGCCAATAGACTCGTAAACTCTATTACAAATAACTTAAAAACGATAAAGATTTTGTAATGCATTATAGAAGCAAAGTTGTTGATCGTAACAATATCTATCAGAAAAAATCATTGCCACGCCCATTTATGACGTAATTAGGGATTTTTAGGGGCCAAAGTTCTCAAACTTTGACACAATATATCTAGAGAACGAGACATATTTTGTTAAGCATTTTAGAAGAGAAAATGCTTGTATTGATAATTTAAATCGATTCCACTAATCAAAACACAAATGGCTGTCCCCATTAAGGATCTACAGGGCTGGCCCCTAAAATATTCAATCATTTGTATCTCAAAAATGAACAACAATTTGAGATGGGTGTAAGAACAAAAAATGTTAGTATTATTGAGACCTTTCATATGAAATTAACAAAAAGGGGCTGGCCCCTTAAATTAGGGGCCAAGACACTCTTAAAGTCTTTTACACATAACTTAAAAACGATCAAGATTTTGTAATGCATTATAGATGCAAAGTTGTTGATCGTTTGTATAAGTTTGTAAAACTCATTGCCACACCCATTGATGACATAATTAGGGATAATAAGGAACTAAAATCTTAAATCTTAAATGTGCTGAATGTGAAAAAGCAAAACACTTTGTTAAGCATTGTAAAGGATATTGACAATCGTATACATTATCTGAAAGGAAGGGGTTGAGGGGGAATTCTGAAATTTCATTAATTTTGTAAATGTGTCGTTTAAGAAATTGAACGGAAGACCTACTCGTTACTCGTAACGAGATCGTATCTAGTTCCCTATTATTATTATTTTTTTTTTTCTTACAAAATTTGTGCACGCGATTTCTCGAAAATGGCTCGACCGATTTTCATGAAACTTTCAGATCTAATAGATAATGATCTGAACTTAATATATATTTTTTTATTTTGATGACGTCATTTCCGTTTTTGAGATAATGACGTTTTAGCGATTTTCAGAGGGTCGGCTTGTCACTCGAACTCCTCCTAAACGATAAAAGATATCAAATTCAAATTTTCAGGAATTGTAGACGAATGATTGTAGTTTTGCATAAAGTGAATCATTTATGTCTGGCGCAAAAGGCACCGAAGCTCGCCTGGACCCGAAAATTGAGATATAAAAAATGTAGTGATTTTTCTTGGTTTTCTTTATTTATCTCTTTTCTCGAAAATATTTTGTTAAGACATGTAGAACAATTAAAATTTATTTTTACAAGATCTTTCATTCAACATCAAGAAAAAGGGGCTGGCCACTAAAATTAGGGGCCAAAAGGTCTCTAAAGTCTTTTATTGATAGCACTTAATTGAGAAATATTTTGTAATACGTTTAAGAAGCAAAAATGTTCATCTTACAGTTATTTAACTATAAATTATAAATAAAAATTCATGCGTTACGTAATTAGGGGTTTTAAGGGGCCAGAAGTTCCAAATTTTGATCACTTATATCACAAGAAGGACAAATATTTTGAAAAGCAATATAGAATAAAAGATGCTAAAAGTGATGTTCTAAACAATATTCAACCATCAAAATTTCGTTCTGTGGCCCCTATAAGGAAATAAGGGGTCGGCCCCTAAAACGTTCTTTCCCAGATAGCTCAAGAACGGTAACGAATTTCTAAACACTTGTTGGACAAAATATGTTAAATATCAAAAGACCTTTCATTTGACATTAAGAAAAAGGGGCTGGCCCCTCAAATTAGGGGCCAAAAGGTTTTTGAAGTCTTTCATTCATAGCACTTTACTGAGAAATGTTTTGTAATACGTTTATGAAGCAAAAATGTTCATCTTACAGTTATTAACCTATACATTATGAAAAAAAAATCATGCGTTACGTAATTAGGGGTTTTAAGGGGCCAGAAGTCCAAAATTTCGATCACTTATATCACAAAAAGGACAAATATTATTCTAAGCAATATAGAATTAAAGATGCTTAGAATGATGTTCTAAACATTATTCAACTATCAAAATTTCGTTCCTTGGCCCCAATAAGGAGATAAGGGGTCGGCCCCTAAAATGTTCTTTCCCAGATAACTCAAGAACGGTAACGAATTTCTAAACACTTGTTCAACAAAATATGATTATTATCAAAAGACCTTTTATTTGACATCAAGAAAAAGGGACTGGCCCCTCAAATTAGGGGCCAAAAGGTCCCTAAAGTCTTTTATTTATAGCAATTTACTGAGAAATATTTTGTAATACGTTTAAGAAGCAAAAATGTTCATCTTACAGTTAAATAACTGTACATTATAAATAAAAATTCATGCGTTACGTAATAGGGGATTTAAGGGGCCAGAAGTCCAAAATTTCGATCACTTATATCACAAAAAGGACAAATATAATGAAAAGCAATATAGAATAAAAGATGCTTAGAATGATGTTTTAAACAATATTCAACCATCAAAATTTTGTTACGTGGCCCCAATAAGGAGATAAGGGGTTGGCCCCATAAACGTTCTTTCCCAGATAGCTCAAGAACGGTAAAGAATTTCTAAACACTTGTTGAACAAAATATGTTTATTATCAAAAGACCTTTCATTTGACATCAAGAAAAAGGGGCTGACCCCTCAAAGTAGGGACCAAAAGGTCTCTGAAGTCTTTCTTTCATAGCACTTTAATGAGAAATATTGCGTAGTATGTTTCAAAAATGTTCATCTTACAGTTATGCATCCATTATTGAAAAAAGTTTTCTCATAAGTTACGTAATTAGGGGTTTTAAGGGGCTAGATATCTTTTGATAATAGCTTTTAATTGTGAAATATTTTGTAATAAATTATAGAAGCAATTATGTTTATCAAAACGTTATAAACCTGTAAATGACAATTGTTTACTCCTTTGTTACGTAATTAGGGATTTTAAGGGGCCAGAAATCCGAAATTTTGATCTTCAATATCTCAAAATGGAGACGAATTTGAAAAGTAAACTTTAACAAAAGATAGTTAAAATAATGTGCTTAACAAGATGCAACCATCATGTTTTTTTAACCGGTCCCTTAACGGGGTTAGAGTGTCGGCCCTTAAAATGATCTGTTCCAGATATCTCGAGAACGATATATAATTTGTAAACACTTAAACATTTGTTGAACAAAATGTGTTTGACGTGAAATGAGCTTTCTTTTGACATCAAGAAAAAAGGGTCGGCCTTTCAATTTCAAGATCCAAAGGGGATTATAATTCTTCATCCATCGCACCTTTAGATCCCACCCGCATTTCCTGATATGTTTCGTTGATGAAGATATAAGGCAATTTCATTTCCTCTTTTAAAAATCGGACGGAAGACCTCCTCGTTGCTCGCAACGAGATCGTGTCTAGTTTTGTTCTTATTTTCGTTGTCATAATCAAAAAGTAAAACATCTTTTTTTTAAGTTTTACAATACGTCTACCTTGTTACAAATAAATGTCTGATTTTACTGATTTAAAAAAAAAACCATAAACACGCAAACTGGATATTGTTATTCTCAGTGACACATGCACCTGTTTTAAAATTTTATATAATTGTAAACTTTATTGGATATTAAGTTGCTTTAGGGAGATAGAATGGCATTGAACATCAGAAACCGTGCATGATAACTGATAGTGAAACGCACGATATTTCAGGTGTCACAACTGCAAGAGGTGTATTCAACGAAAGTATTAGCTGTTTGTATTTGTGGATATTTGAACGGGGGGAAGTTGTGGTAAAGCAAAGTAGCTACACTGTATATATGCTCGGTGTGCTCAAGATTTTAAATTATCAAATTGTACATGAACTTGAGACAGATGACATTGAACAAGACGACATTGAAAAACATGTATATCAGAAAAACATACAAATAAACAGAGAGATAGACAAACAATTAAACAGACAAAGGTAAATGATTCGATCTTTGGTCGCAAAATGTTACCCCTGTATGATCAATAAAAAAACATAGATGTCGAAAGTTGTTTGCTGATTGATTGGATATTATGTTAAGATTTAACACCCCATTTAGTTAACGTTTAATCATATATCACGATGGGAATTATATTTTTACGCTCAATGTCTTTCTCATGATGTCTGGTTAAAACCCGTATCTAAATTTAAAAGAGCACTCCGTCCGGAAGAGCTCTCTTATTTTGTACAATAACCTAGTCAATACCTCACGATTACTCACTGTTCGCATAATACTATTTAATCTGTAAAACAATAACAGAAAGGTAACGTACCTTCTAACCAGGGATGACAACAGATGGAGACTTAGACGTGCTCTTTTTATGTCTAGCTCCAGGTTTTAATATAATGTATTCCGTGCTCTATAACTTCCTCGTTTGGATGAAATAGTATTAAGTGTGGACTACAATGGGAAACATAGGATTGTTAAAGCTATCCTAGGAGACATGGCAGTTTAGTGTTACTGCAAAAATACGATATTTAAAAGCTGATGGGTTGAGGCCTTTCATACAATTTAAAAAATCCCACTAGTTTATTTGTAAATTATTTATGACGCAATACAGCATATATATTCGGGTTTGTTCCCATGAACATTTTTAATGATCTCTTGCTCTGGTTACAGTTAGGTTGTTTAAGGCAACCGCTCGAAATCAATAAGATTATGTCTTGTTTTCCAACTAAAAAATTGCTTAAAACTATTTTAAACTTCCAACCAATGGTGAAATCATTTGATTTTTTGGTAGGCCATAGAAATTTCATTAAAGTTTCATAAAAAAAGGTCAAATAATTTTGGTGAATCAGGTAGCTTTGCGGGTGCAGTGTTTACGTACCATTTTGTTTCCAATATACCATTCATGATAATGAGGAAGTTGAAAACATTTCAGCTTTTTATGTCGCTTATTGGCGCTATCACGTATTCATATTTTTGCAATTTGATATCTCAAAGGTCGACAAGTTGCGATGTAGAACGAACGGCCTTGGATAAATAATATACTGGTTGTATGATAACGATAGAATTGTAACCAGTTTTTACTGTTGTTGTTATTAAACTAATTATTTGGCTAAGTAAATTTATATAGAGTACATCGAAACAGTTAGATTTGTATCTAAAGCTATATTCAGATTAATGCTTTACCACAACCGATAAAAAAAACCATCTTAGGCAAAAGTGACAGTTCGTAAAAATATATTTGATCAAGTGTTGTTTCCGATCCATTCGAGATTATTGTACTCATTTAGAATGAGATACGTGTATAAATTTATGCAATCAAGAAAACATTGCTCAAAGAAAGGTTCAATTTTTAATGCCAACAAAGGGACCCGTGTTGATAACGTATTATAAACCAAAAGGCCCTTGGGCCACATTGCTCACCTGATGTTTCTTAATTAAGTAAGTTATAGTGTCTCTTACTATACTAGTATTTTTCACAGAAATTGCTAACCTTAGGAAAGGGAAAAATTGGGGAAGTGGTTTAAAAAATTGAAGAACAATATATATCTAAATCAGAATGCTTGAGTAGTTATTAGAAATGTATAATTGTATATCTGGAAAAAAAGGATTTAAAAGATGTTTCCCTGTATGCTATGCTGAACTTCGCACTCTTTGTGTGCCCATTTAATGGTCATTGTCATGGGTTCAACGAATTTCAATCAATTATACATAATTTGCTTTCGAAGTAATATTATGAATAGTAGCCTAAGAGTTCTTAAGACGAAGATTTTAAAGTTGTCGCCTTAATATTTGTATTGAACATATTAAATTTCTCAAAGGCCCCAGGTTTGGTCAAAGGACTGCGGTTTATTGTTTAAGTACATGTACATGTAATATCAACAGATATTTAAAACTTTCCCCCTTTTCTCCGTATGGTTTCAACCTCTTCCCCTGGGGATCACGGTCTGAATTATTTAGTGAACCTAATTTGAAATTATAAAGATTTCCTGTTGTTTTGGGCCAAAAATATTTTTTTCTCGTATTAGCATCAATACTAAACAACAAACCTATACATTACGAAGTATCAGTTGACAGTTGCAGACGAAGCCTGAATCGAAGAGGCCATATCGCCCTTTGGCACACCAAGTTGACTACCGCTGTAAAACATTTTAAAGTTAAAAATTTAAAATATCATTCCAATCAAATGGTTTTTTACTAAGTTAAAAGCCTAACAATATATTTTCTGAATAAAAATTGCACAAACTTTACTACTATAGTATCAAGTGTCGTAACGGTTTCAGCACACGTTTTCTGATTTATTATAGTTTTTAAAAATATTTTCTTCACACTAAACCATGCAATGCCACACGTAATTTTTTTACACTAAGTATCAATTATAAAACCGTCCAAACAGGTTATTCATTGCTTCAAACAGTGGTTTAAATAAAAGAGTGGCCAAATCAAATACAAGTAGGTTTGAAACTCCTATCTAGTTTTTTCCATAATGTTTGAGTAGCGGTACAAAAGTGAGATTTATCAAAAAATCTTCTGTGTTTTCTTTAATTAAAGTGATCCTAACTAAGAAATAAAAAAAAAAGATTTTTTAAAAGCGAACTATGCTTAATAGTAACAATGGGTGGCAAATTGCATAACCATATTCCGGGAGCTTTGAAATTTATAGTTAAAAATGCTACGAATAAATCTCTCTCTCTCTCTCTCTCTCTCTCTCTCTCTCTCTCTCTCTCTCTAACAAACAAACAAAAACAACCGATGTATTACTCAATTGTTACAAAAATGAATATTAGTAAATGCTACATTACTTTAAAAGACAGTCGCTTTCGAATTGTCCCTTCGCAACCTTATAAATTCGATAAATTCTCTCGAACGTGTTGTTCAAATAACCTACTCAGACAAGTTATGTGCAAAAGAAAATACGACATTACAAATTCCGCGCTAAGTTTTTAGTGTTTTTTCCGCCTGCAATGAAAAGGCAAGAAATTATCGTTTCACACTGAAGATCAGTAGCATGTTAACAATAATGGAGAGAGCTTTCTTTCATTCAAACTTATTACTTTTTAAGGGAAAAAATACAAAGTCATTGCAAATTGGTGATCTGCCGACGCGTGTGTTTTTCCATATTTCAACTTCCCGTTTACAGGTAGAAAAGAGATGGTTTCTTCCTCCTAAAGCGCAGTCGATCGTTAGCTAATTGTTTTATTCCTTGCTATAATGATTGTGTATTACTGCTCATGCAATAAAACCACTCTTCAAAGTTGCTATTTATGTTCGGAGTTATAGTACAAACGAACTCTTTAGTAGTCACTCTAGTTCGTTCAACTTGCATCTAAAAGTTTCAAAGACGCGATGTAAAGAGATCAATTTGCATTTCCGGTTATACTCTGTACGGTTGCAATTGAACATGATCTTGGATCGTTTAATGAACAATTGCTATAAATTTACTTTTAATTTAGTTATTTATAATAAAGACCTCTGATTTGACCTTGACGTTTACCAACTGCAGCAATGCATGACGGTACATTCTGTTATCTGTATATTGTCATATATATCGCCGGTGACAAAATATGCCGAGACGAACCCGGCCCACTTCTACCTCCTACACTTTTTTGGAGAGACAGTGAGAGAGGGTGTGTACCGTAGCATTCTATTCCTAACAAAAAAATTGCATTTAATTTTGTTTTGACAAAATATTCTTTTCTACCCTGTCTTTATTTGAGGATGAATTGTGACATGTCATGCGCAAAACGTTTTCCCGGATACGTGGTCGAATGTGTTCCACCTTAAAAGTTCAAGATTGTTTGATGAGAACAATCCTTTCTATGGAAATGCAGCACTGTTTGAAAAATCCAAAAATACGAGTCGGAAGACAGTCATTATCGAACGCCTGCTGTATTTAAGTCGTCAGCTAACTACTATGCAGTGTCTTAAGGCCCACGTGAATTTCTTGATTATCGATTTTTTTTCTAAATGGAACTAATGAAGTGTGGTATATTTTCTTGAATAAACATATCTGATAAAGATAAAAGTACATACCTTAAAGCTTTTGGGGTTTTTTTTCAGTAAATACCAGTAACACTTGAAGTATCACCCAAAAAGAAAATCGCTTTGAGGCAAAAAAGAGGACATAGAAATATATCAGGGTATAATCATTAAAACTTCATACTCACCAAGCGGAAAGTAAAATCCAACTCTTAAACTACCAGACAGTAATAATTCCTTAATCTCGACTCCGGTCTCGAAAGTGGAGCAAGCGATCTTTTTAAGCAAAATGGGTTCATTTTGATGTTTATCAGATAGTTTTATACAATAGTATAAAACATGAACTGTTTGGCGCTTTTCCTTGTTCACTGACGCAGGCTCCAAAGATGAGCGGCCAGGAAATGCCTGTCGTCCTCCATCATTTCTTCTTTCTCTCTTTTTTAACGGTTGGCCAAACTCCAACAAAAATTTGAATATTGTGAGAAATAACGACACCTCACTCTCTGTCTCTCTCTCTCGCTCTGTCTCTCTCTGAAAAGATCACGGGTCCCTAATAGCTCACAACCTTTCTTTTTATTTGGTAGTTGACAATGATTGAAGAACTCAAGAGGTTTGTAATTGATGGTGATTTTGATTTCGTCTGTTAATTTTGTTATATTTTTATTCAAAAGGAAATTTGGATGCTGTTAAAATGTCACAGGATGGGTTTTCCGTTTTATTTTTACCACCTTTTGACGATGTAGCTGAAATAATTGCCCATGATTATGTGTTTGTAAAGAAATGTATATGCACATGTTGAAATACTGAATTTGGCTTTTTGACTTTTTTCATTCATTAACCAATGGTTTTGTAAGCTAAAGAGTAGGTAACGTGAAAGGGGGTGGGGGGTATTAAAAGAAACATTTTATAGTTTTTATATCGATTCAATAGATGTATTGAAGTTTTCTATTTGAATTTCTGTATTTCTTACTTTGTACGTCTTAATGCTTTTGACATGTTTCAAATTACAAGTGTTTAACATACCACGTTCAGTTTTTCCTGCTAAAAATTTGTTTACATCGTATAAATAAGCACAGTATAAATCCCTTTGACATGGTCTTCGTCTATATGATTAAGTCGTGCATTTATGATCAGAAGGAAATTAGTTGTTATTCTAACACTAATTGCACAACAAACAAGACGCAGTATACAAACTCCATCTCTTCATTATTTTTCTCCAGGAACTTTTCTTAATTATACTACGGACTTTTTCTGAAAACGCTTACCACTAATTACATATTGCATGGATTGGAATTTTGAGCATGCTTCAGATTTATTCCCCTTGATTCGTGATTATCTCCCTTGGATTGCTCCTTCTTTCCTTAATCACTCTCCACTTGCTATATAGATAACATACTTTTATGATCTCTGTGTTTTATTTCCAGACTCTGCGTCTATCCAGTGGGATAAATCTGTTTCTTCCCACTATTTCGTCGTATTCGTCAACAGTCTCTGGGTTTATCGGGGGAAATTTTCACTTCATTCGGTCAAATTTAGCCGAAGTGGCTGGGTCTGACTAGTAAATGCTCTGAACAAGGTCATTTTCTTGTCTTTTTATAATAAAAGGGAGATAGTGACCTCAAGATTGTTGGCACTCGTTTTTATTGCTGCAATAGTCTAAAACGAAATATCCGCTAAACCCTTGGTCCCTCTGTCTCATTACGAGGTAAACACTCTAAGACAGGGCTTTGTTAATGGCTGGAATGACGATAAAAGCGCGTTTGCATTAAGTACTCGTGCTTTTTATGCACTTTGACAATGATTAAAACTTCGTATAATCTGCCCTAGCACTCGAAACTTGTCGTAAGCAAAGATTAATTTTCGCCACAATATCTGATATCAGTGATACTGTATCCTCCGCGTAAGTAAGATTGTGAATATAATCAGTCACTGTTCGATGTCTTTTCTGTATGTTGGTGGTTTTGTCAATGTGGCAATGTTGACACAGATACACGATTGCGATCATCTTAAGATAATCATAGATCTCTCGTAGTGACGAAAGTGATTAAGATAATTGTAAGATAATCTAAGATTTCTCTTAGTGACGAACGTGATATATAATATCTATGGTCATGTCCTTAACAAGGAGTTTGATTCTTGAGAATCAAAATTTTTGCAGTTAGAAATATAAAAAAAAACATACTTTGGCACTAATACCTGTCCTTTACAAAAGTTTAGATTCCTGAAGATCAAAATTACATGATAATTTATCTTTGCACTAAGTCAGAGTTGAACTTTTTAACTTTACCAAGTCTTTAAGCTTTCCAGAGTTAATTGTAAGCATAATATGAAACAATCTTGACGAAATGTGATGCAACAGATATATAATTGTGTCAAATTCAGTATGGTAGAAAGACTGGTCGTGACTCTACTTGTAAACCTGAGCACTTCTGGTAAAATTGAACAGATATATTTGATTATATGATACCAAAAAAATGACGCCACTTATAAATTAATCTATTGGGTTGGTGTGTTCCAGGGCAATAAATTTAATCTTACAACAGCAAATGTTATGACACCTTATGACTTTTTTAGAAGTGAAAAAAAGCCTGAAAAAAAGTTGCAATACAATTTTTTATCAGCCCTGGTTTTATGCCGTACTAAATTAGTATAAAAACTAAAAAAAAATTGGTTTAGAGACATTTGATTAACTTAGTACATTAACGCTAGTACTGTTTGTGGATCACAAGAAATACACAAGATGAAACTGTGTTATTCAGTCAATTGAAAGGTGATTGAAAAGTGACTGAATGGCATAGTTGTGCCATTCAGTCACCTTTCCAGACCATTTAGTTATCATTCAAGTGACTGAATGGCAGAGCATCTTGTGTTAATAGCAATAAAATGACCCTATACATACGTACAGGTTACTTAATTAAGGCCTCTTTTGGCCACACTGTTCAGTGAGCCAATTAATTTTTAAAAAATGACAACGACCGCTTTACAGCTGTGTTCAATAAACTATTAGATTTATGTGACAAAATAAAGAAATTTTGGTGAAGTCTTCGTTTTTATTTTTTTTAACCATGAAGGTGCTTAAATTAATCAAGTAACTGGCATTTGACTTTGTTTTCTATCAAAACTTGGAAGAGTTTCTTGTTTCTATTACTCAGTCATGTTCCTTAGCGCTATAAAATCGGGATTTACACCTCATGTATTAAAAAGCATGTAGTCGTAAATGCACTCAGACAGGTCTATATAATTTTTTACGAAGAAAACTTCTTTTCTTGTCGTGCACGTGGAGGCTCGCGGAAGTAAAACAAACAAAATCTCTAGTTTATTTTTGTGAATACAGGGGAATGCTTTCCCTTAGATGAACAATATGCTTGATTTGTTTCCAAAATATTCGGTATCCACAACATCTGCCACAGTTCCCTGGCCGCTTGGTTTATTATTGTTGAGATAACGAAAGGTTTCGTCGGGGTTTTTTTTGTAGGCATAGAAGAATTCGCTGGAAAATTGGTTTATATATATCTTTCTATCAAATTATGCAAATTCTCATCGGGGTATTCACTTCATGCGGTGAACCGCAGTTAGGAAACCTATGCAAAAACATTACCCGACTTCAAACAAACCATCGTCTCACTTGAGGATAATTGCACTACTATACATGTATCCAGTATCTACAAAATGAATTATAAAGATTTTACTATTTGTAATTTTCAAGTTGATTGAACTGTCATCATTTATGTGCTAGATATTCGCATCATATTTCTAGATTATGGTAAACCATGGAGATTTTGGGTGTCAATGAGGTTTTAATTTATTTCAGATAAACGATAGAGACTCAAAAAGTCCCTTATAAGTTTGATACAGTGTACAAGCACTAATTAATTGATTTAAACGAAGATGTGGTCACCGTGGTTTAAAATAAATGTGGTGCACTTTAAAAGTTTTCTTCTCTAGAACCAGATAGCCATAAATATCAATTTTTACATAAACTTCCTTAGACATGTTATTGTGTATATTATGGGGGATGTGCGGCCATCTTTTACATTTGAGAAGAAAAATGTAAACATTTCTTGAACTGGCTTGTTTCTGTCCAAATCTTACTAAAACTGTTGTCAAAATATACAAAAGCAATAAATATGACGTTTAACATGTTGTTTTGTATGCAAAGTATGCAAACAAGGGCAGAACAATGCATTTTTAAATCACTTTGAACTGCGCAGCTACAGACTAAAATTATGAAAAAATATGAAAGGAGGTCATTAGTGTCTACTCTACAACCATTTGTTGAGAAAAAGGTCAAAGCTTGCTGATTTAAGTTGTCACTTTGTCTCAAAAGAGGGTACCCCATTCTTAAAATGAATCTCAAAAACCATTACATGTAATTTGCACGAGATATTTTTGTCTTTGTCTATGGAGGTACATTAGAGTTATATTTTCATTGAAAAATATATGTATATTTTTTCTTTAAGGCAACTAATATTTTGGACCCCTATCCTACTTCTAAAAAGAATTTAATTTAATTTATACTCATAGAACTAAAACAAAACAATTGGAACTGGTAGAGAGATGTCTGTCACATTCAGTCCAGATTGTTTTAAATTGACATTTATTTTTATCGATGAAAATATAACGTCAGTGTGCCTCCATAGACACGGGAGTTCTAAGTATAGCCTGGAATTTTCTTGTTCTAAAAATAGATGCCGACTGATAAAAATAGGGTACCCTATTTCTGAGACAAAGTCTCTACATTTATGTGCAAAATTCAATCTTTTTCTCAACAAATGGTTGTAGAGAGAACATTAATGAACCCCATTCGTATTTTTCAGATTTTTAAATCTTCAAAATAAGTCTGTAGCTGCGCAGTTCGACAGCTGTTTTAAGTGATTAAAAAGGCAGTGTCCTGTTCTTGTATGCATAATTTGCATACAAAACAACCTGTAGAATCTCATATTTATTGCTTTTATATCTTTTGGCAACAGTTTTGGTCAGTTTCGGGCAGAAACAAGCCAGTTCAAGAAATGTTTACATTCTTATGCAAAAATGCAAAAAATCCCCCTTATAGTAAATATATACAGTAAGAGGGGACAACACGGTTACATTTTAATAGAAGCATGCTTTAATGAATAATTTTTAAGAGTTCTGCAAGGAGGTTGTAATTATCAAAATTAATATGGAAGCAAACTAATTTAAAGGATTTCATTTTTCGTTTTTATACTGTAATATTTACATTTTCATCTGTCTTTGTCTGTGATAACATTACAAATCAATTTTGAACCCTAAAACCCAATAACTTCATAAATCATGAGTGACACAAAATGGGCGTGTCTTATAGCATAACCGAGAAACGGTATTGGCTGCGCCGCGCAGTAATATACATAGCATGTGCTACATGAAAAAATAGTGGTTTTAAAATAATGTTGTTTTAAAGTGTATAAATTGGAAATAATATAAATATAAGTAATAAGGAATTATTCTTTGAATATTATGAGGTGATAATTTCGGTCGGAGCGTGGTCAAATCTATCATAAAGCCCTTCGGGATTTGACCACGCTTCGACCGAAATTATCACCTCATGATACTCAAAGAATGATTCCTTATTCCTTAAATCGTCGGGGGATATAAAGGGGCAATGATTGGAAATTCAATCCAATCAATTTACATATGTACAGATATAAGAAATACTGAGAGAAAAAATTCTGAAAAATATAGTGGCTACAGTTTGTTAAAGTAAATAGAATGAGGTTATAGGTCACATACCACTATTTTTACCCCGTGCTCATTGACCACGCAAGTAGTTCCAATCTAAAAATGTATGTATTATTACAAAAATTCCCAGGGGTGCTAACTAGGCGAATTTGGTTCCTTTTAGGGTATGGATGGAAAGAAGAAGGCTTGAAAAAAAATACAGGCAGGAAAAAATTCAGAAAAATTATCTTTAAAGGCGCAATAGAAAGGGTGTAAAGAGGCCAATGTTTACACGTATTCCAAAGTGAAAGTGGATTTTTCATGGTAGGGGTTATTTTAGGGGCCATATCTCAGTCCCCTCTCGATTGATTTTCCTGTGGTTTGGATATGTTGTTGGACTAGTGTCATTCTATAGGTATGCTATGTTTGAATTGATTTGAGCCGGTGGAATTTTTTATATGATTTTTTGTTGTATAAAGGAATAAGAGGGAAAAATAATTGTGGTCTGTGTCCTATACATCTAACATGTATGCACAACGCGAGACAATCCAATTCCAGTCGATTGTACTATCAATGATGCCAGATGAGAAAACTTTACTACGGACACTTGATTCTGGTGTCTACAAATTTGAACAGATCTACGTTGGAGGCGGATGCATGCTTCATGTGTCGGGGGGGGGGGAGAGAAAGCCAAAGGGTGACATGTATCTAAATACAGTAAAACACGCTTATTTAAAAAATAAACAGCAATTTAAAAAGTTCACCGGGATATGAAGTTGGTTGGTCACGTGATCAAATCCTGTGAATCTTTTACAATTTTATTCTCATCAATTTAACATCTTCCATAAGCTCTATATTGCTATATTGACTCTAATTCAAAGTGTCATTTTAAGTTATATAATCTTGACAAATAATAAATGTAGTCTTGCTTCAATCGGGGCATCTAAATATCTTTTTCTACAAAATTATGACAGACAAAAGTGTATAAATCATTTTATTTTTGTGTCATTTAAGTAGAACTTTCCAATTTCAAAGTAAAAAAAATGCTACATGAAAATTGCAGCTTATGTTGCTTAAAGACAATTTTAAGACAATCAGACAGTTTTTAAAAGCCTGAATTGAAATGGTGTTTATATATAATTAATTCAAAGTTTATTTGGTGTTTTTTATAATTAAAACTACAGTGTATTTGAAGGATGTGGATCTTCTTTATTGCTATAGTAAGTGAATTTTATTCTGTGTGAAGAACTCAGTATTCATGTTCACAACATCATAGATTCCGTGATCTACAAACTTCATCAAATACAAGCGGTGATTGATCTCCGGTGCTTTTTTTATGCCAGTGGCAATTTATAGCAATCTGATTTTATTTTTTAACTTTTTTTAAAATTTGAAATACATGTAGCGAACCAGTCAATTTTAAAAACTTTCGAGATTACGTGACACTTATGTGGTTACTTTAGATAAGAGAGAATTGGCTATAAATTATGTTACTTATCATAAAATGTCATAACTTATATGATTTCATTTTTACAGAAACAGCTCACAAAACACATGATACATGCAGACACTTATAGTATTTGTCAACCGCTATTTGTGATGGTTAAGGTCTATAGCTTCGTAGCATTTTCATTTTAGAGATTTTTCTCGGTAGCTAAATTGCTGGCATATTCATTTTTAAAAAAACATTTTATTGCCTAAGTTTAGATGTACCGTATATACATGTATGAGATGAACAAAAATGATGGTGTCTTGATTATCTCTACTAAGCATGCTAAGTATGTTTTATTTTAATTTTTTATGAAAATCGACAATAATACATGTAAGCCTGAGGAAATTGACAATACATTTCGACAAAATCTGTTTACACCAGGGAAGTATATATGTCCTTTTGATCTGCACACACCTCAGACACCCACATCCCTCTTGTGTATATACACAAGAATTGGGGTTAGACATCGTTAATTACAGCCTATTGTCTACATGACTGTTTCATTCACACCTTTTGTATATCATGTATCCACTATCAATTGGCC
Organism: Magallana ariakensis; assembly: GCA_020458035.1. Taxonomy (NCBI): domain Eukaryota; kingdom Metazoa; phylum Mollusca; class Bivalvia; order Ostreida; family Ostreidae; genus Magallana; species Magallana ariakensis. The sequence goes on from CM035815.1 coordinate 10,281,878, forward strand.
TAAACTTTGAGTACACGCAGACTTGATGAAAGCCATACAGAAAATATAAAACTTTTAGAAATTTAGCGTATGTTAGATTTTCATTTAATTAAATATAAAATATATCCATAATTAAATCAATTTGGAACGGTTTGAATATTATGATATAACTTTAGCTGTGTTAACTCTGGTATTAACTGAATTTGTACTCAAAACATTCAAACTATATAAAATGAAACTACAAGCAAATAAAATTGCCACGCTGTGTTTTACGCTATTAAAATAATTTAATATGGTACACCTATTCTCCATTAATCCGTCCAATTCACAGAAAAGAAATCTTAAATTAAGTTATGGTCAAAATAAAGTCAAACATGTTCTAATATTTAGTTTAAATAATCGACAAAATTATGACTCAGTTTCAATCCGTCTTTATTTCACAGATGTATGTAAAAGGGGCCCCATAGGACGGATGTAAGTTACGTGAAAACTATGCTTCTAGGGAAATTTTAAATCTGGAATGAAAATCTTTATCAATATAATTTTTTTGAATCAGGTTTTTTTTATCCGCTTTTGCTCATCGATGTTTGCTGAAAAGATTTTGTAACGTCTGATGCATTACACTGAATCCCTGATCTTCCTCGTTTGACTTGCGTGAGTCAAATTTCAACATACTTGACTGTTAAATAGAATGCAAAAGTAGCAATGAAGATTTGACTTAGCGGATGTCCATAGTGTATTGTAAAATGTACTCCCGACTACCATTGTAGAAATTATCTTGCCTTTCTATTGAGTCATAGGTTTTCTGTAAGGATTTTGTGTGAACAGGCTCAAAAAGCCATGTATGGGGTTATAAGGAAAATTAGAAATTTTAATTTACCATTAAATTGTCAGTTTGATTTGTTTGATAAGGTTGTTTTACCAGTTTTACTGTACGGCTGTGAAATTTGGGGTTTTGAAAATCTAGATATTATTGAACGTGTATATTTGAAATTTTTGAAAACAGTACTTAATTTAAGAAGCACAACACCGAATTTTATGATATATGGTGAAACAGGGCGTTATCCTTTGTATATCAATGTCTATACAAGAATAATTACATATTGGGGGAAAATGTTAATAAGCCCTGATAACAAAATTGTATATACAGTGTACATATATTTATTTTCACAACATTTGAATGGTGATTGTAAAAGCCCATGGTTAGACTGTATTCAAAGAATTTTGAACATGTGCGGGCTACAATATGTCTGGCAGAACCAAAATTTTGTCAATATAAAATGGTTAACTGCTACTGTAAAACAAAGATTAAAAGACCAATTTGTGCAAATATGGTCAAACGATATAAATTGTTCTTCCAGAGGTCATGTGTATAAAATTTTAAAACCCAATTTTTGCTTCGAGAAGTATCTCGATATTTTACCTGTAAAACTAAGAAAAAAACTAATTAAATTTCGTACATCAAACCATCGCCTCCCTGTAGAGACAGGCAGATGGTATAACATTCCTCGGAATGAGAGGCTATGTCTTTTGTGTAATAAAGGTCTCATTGGCGATGAATTTCATTATATTTTAGAATGTTCGGCCCTAGAAGAAATAAGGAAAAAATATCTAGACAAAAAATATTGGAAAAGACCAAACTTTTTTAAGTTCTCTGATCTCATGACCAACAGCAACTGTAAATCGCTAAGAAAACTGTGTGTGTTTATTTCAAATATTTTCGATGCTGTCTGTTCCCCTTAGCTGTTTTCCTATTTTTATCCTTTATACCATAGTCTTAAATAAGTAGTGATTCTTTATATAGTTTGTCTTTTTTCATATATTTTTCCTGTATGAAAATTTACCATTATGTATGTACCTCTGACGATTTATATTTATGTGTATTGTATATATATGTTCCTCTTGTACCAAATGATTTGGTTTGAGCGAATAAACTGAACTTGAACTTGAACTTTAAAGGTAACGTAGCTTGCAAAATAATAAAATCGAGAGCACAGTAGATTATATGCAGCTATATGATATAAAATTATGTTGTATATTTTGGTTCATTTATATATTTAATTTGGTTCAACAACACATATACATATAATATTATTTAGGCAGACTAGAATGATAAGTTAATTGTGTACAATAGCCGAAAAGGTCATGCATGACTGTATATTTGACAGGTATATACTGCAAAATACAGATATATTTTTTATTTGAGCAATGTAATGTCATTAATACCGTTATATATGTGCATATCTGGGTTAGCCCTAACCATTTTCGTATAATTAATACTCATCTTTTATTATGGGGAGATGAGTCATTATCCATTGAAATTAACAAGCAATTATTCTCATTAGTTCAATTGTATATCAACGAAACTGGTAGATTTGTTTAATATAGTTTATGTGCTTGTTTCTTATTCTCGTATATATCACTTATTTTAAATTGTAATAACATTTTAATATCATGTTATAACAGTTGTAAGTTTTGTATAATTTTTCTATTTATGGTAAAGACCTAGTAAGTTGTCAGAACTTGTGTCCGAACCATTTGTATATGTATCCTTATATATACAATAAAATATGTTCAATTCATGTGCATATCTAATCTAAGCTACGAGCAATATCAAAATGAATGTTATTCGAATACGTATTAGATTTACATTCACGATTACGTCAAAAATTAACGAAGACATTCGATAGACATGTGAAAGAAACGATTCCTTACTTCCTTATTTGCTTCTAACTATCAAACCTTTTTCAAATGGAAACAATATGCATAGTTGTTTAAAAAATATAGTTTTTATTATAATTATATCAATCAATTATCGTAACCTTATCAATATAGAAGAATGTGGTGGAATAATGTTTTTTGTTTCAAACTTTTTGAAGGTGAACCGTAGAGAAGATTTAGAACCTTCTGATACTGAAATTATTTGGATAGAAATACCACAAGTGAAAGGGATCCTTCTAGTATGCTGTATTTATCGTCCACCACACTCTAGTAGTGCTTTTTGGCAAAAATTGTCTTGGTCTTTTGAAAAGGCTACTGATATTTCTAATAATATTGTAATACTTGGTGATCTAAATATTGATTTTTTAAAGGTAAATAACTCACATGAGATACATACAATAATGAACAACTATAGACTGACAAATATTATACATGAACCCACAAGAAGTACACACAACACAAATACCCTCATAGATCCCATTATAATTAGTGAAAATATATGTGTACATGATTCTGGTACTCTAAATGTATGTAATGTTCTTAGTGATCATCGGGCAACTTATATCTATATTCACCAGAAAACAAATACAAACATTGCATATAAACGCAAAATTTGGGATTACAAGCATGCAGATATGGAACTTTTAAACAAACTCATACTTGAATGTGATTGGTGTAAAATCATTGATGACACAGATAACATAGATAAGGCCACAACAAATTTTACTAACAAACTCCTTTCTTTTATTCATCAATGCATACCTGAAAAAACTGTAACTATAAGGCCGAATGATAAACCATGGATGGATTCTCTTCTTAGAAAAACCCTGCGAGTTCGTAATAGGTTAAGAAAAAAGGCACAAAAAACAAGAAGAGAATCTGATTGGGTTATTTTTCGGAGAATAAGGAACAAGGTTAATAACATGAAGAAACATGCAATTGCAAACTACTATGACAATATAGACTCTCATCTTAAGAATGCTAGCTTAAACAATCAAAAATTATACTGGAAATTATTGAAAGATTGTTTCCACACTAAACTAACACACGACATCCCACCTATAAGGTATACCATGGACAATGGTAAGGAGGGTTATGCATTTTCAGACACTGACAAGATTGAATTACTTAACAATTACTTTACATCTATTACTTTCTTAGATGACAGCAACCATGACCTTCCAACTATAGGGGGGTGTAGGTTTAATAACTCTTTTTCAGAAATAAGAATACAAGAGCATGAGATTACAGATATCATATCTATCATTCCAGTTAATAAGGCAGTTGGTCCTGATTGCATCAGTCACAAAATGTTAAAATCATGTAAAGATACCATCTCAAAACCACTTTGCATATTATTTAACAAATCATTATCACTCAAAATTTTTCCAGAATGTTGGAAATTAGCACATGTTCTTCCATTATTTAAGAAGGATGACCCTTCTATCACTTCAAACTATAGGCCAGTTTCTCTTTTGTCTTGTATAAGCAAAATTTTTGAAAGAATTATTTTTAAACATGTATACAATCATTTACATTCGCAGAATCTCTTTTACAAATATCAAGCAGGTTTTTTACCAGGCCATTCTACAATGTATCAACTATTAGAAATATACCACTCGATTGTTAAAAGTATTGATGAAGGCAAATTTTGTTGTATGGTGTTTTGCGATCTTTCAAAAGCGTTTGATCGAGTATGGCACAAAGGTCTTATTTACAAATTAAACATGTATGGAATTAGTGGAAACATGCTGGATTGGTTTGAGAGTTATTTAAGCAACAGAACACAAAAAGTTATGTATAGAAATATTTTTTCTTCTGTAGGCCATGTTAAAGCTGGTGTTCCTCAGGGCTCAGTACTTGGGCCATTATTATTTTTATTGTATGTAAATGATGTAGCTGAAAATATGATATCTGTATGTAGATTATACGCTGATGACAACTCTTTACAACAATGTTCAGATAATATTTATCTTATTGAACAAAATCTTAATCATGACCTCAGAATATTAGATGAATGGTCAAAAAAATGGTTGTTGAAATTCAATCCACAGAAAACCAAAGCTGTATTTTTCCATTTGAAAAATGTACATCATTTTCCTAATTTATTTTTTGAAAATTATCATTTGGAATATGTTACTGAACACAAACATCTTGGTATACAATTATCTTCAAACTTAAGTTGGTCAGAACATATTGATAACATTGTTAAAAAAGCTTACAAAAAACTGGGGTTACTTAAAAAGCTAAAATTTTCTGTTTCAAGGGATATTCTATCACAAATGTATGTATCTTTTATTAGACCACAATTGGAATATGCTGCCGAAGTATGGGCTGGTTGCACACAGATGGACATAGAAAAATTGGAAAAGGTTCAATTAAATGCCGCAAGAATAGTAACTGGGCTCACAAGTTTTGCTTCAAGAAACTCAATTTATTTTGAAACAGGTTGGGAACCTTTGGAACACAGAAGAAATAGAGCAAAATTAATAACTATGTACAAAATGCACAATAACTTAGTACCTACTTACATACAAAACATTGTACCATATACAAGAGGCAGTGTTTCAAGGTACACAACTAGAAACTCTCTTGATTATTCTGTTCCAAAATTTAGATTAGAACTATTTAATAAATCATTTATTCCTGATACTGTCAGAAGATGGAACGCCCTAAGTCTTAATACAAGGGAGGCAACCTCTATTAAAATATTCAAAAAATGTTTATACAATGATAAGGTAAAGCCTCAGAAACATCTTTCATTTGGAAAAAGATTTTTAAACATAACACATACACGTTTGAGACACAACTGTGTTTTAAATTCTGACTTATTCCGCTGTAACTTAATAGCCAGTCCAAATTGTTCGTGTGGCTTACCAGAAGATGCATACCATTTGTTTTTTGTCTGTAAAAAGTATACAAGAGCTCGGAATTCTCTAATGAATAAGCTACTGACATTACGTTATGTACACATTATAGATGCACATTTACTGTTATGGGGGGATGATTCTTTGACAAATACACAAAACACTGAAATTTTCAAGACGGTACAAATTTTTTTGAGTGAATGTGGTCGTTTTTCAAAAAATGTCTGAATTTATAAGGTGATATTATATATGTAGCAGATTGCTTATTCATGTATATTTATGTGTATTCATATCTAACGTTATTACTGGCAATATTTATAAAATTTCATTACTAGGAGAAGACTATCTAAGTTTTAGAACTTGTGTCTTATCCTTTTAATTTATTCAATAAAATATGTTCAATTCAATTCATAGAAGAATGTTATAAATCATTACGGTAATAATATTTTTCCATGTAATTATCGCCAATGATTTAATCATTTCAATTTAATTGAATTTAGTTATAATTCGTAGATAGTTTTTGGAACGTATTTATTTATATTTTTTGTTTTAATTTGTTTCAGTTTTGTTGCAAAAGTATTATTAAAAAGCCAGGTCATATGAGGTTTTATAGCTAGTAGAAAATCATCGTCGGATACCCACGGGTGATCGCGTCTTTTAAAAGACGCGATCACCCGTGGGTATCCGACGATGGTAGAAAATAGTCCATTTATTTTGTAAGCAAGATCGAACAGTCACTGTCACTCGCTGATTAATCTATCTTCATATATTATCAATGTCAAAAACATTGTCATATTTCAATAGTTTGTACCTTATCTATCAATCATTTGAATGTTATGAGATTTTTAGAACCAAGAGTGTAAATTAAATAAAATGATATAAAACGTAAATAATTGATAAAATATTTCCCTTTTTAAAAAAAATCCAACCCTTTAAAGTCAGCATGGCACTGAGCGACACGCTGATTTTGGCCTATTTTAGCCGTATTCTTTGCTGTAATCCCAAAAAGATATATTTGTCAGTCGTTATCTTTTGTGTATTTCATTCCATGTTGATATTTATTTTTTAAAATGAATGCAACTGAAAATTTTCTCTCTGCAAAACAAAAACCAAAGAAAATATGTTTTGGACGAGTTAATGGAGAATAGGTGGGAAACTTCTGACTATGCATTTATTTACATGTATATTCTTCAAAGTGAATTTGGTCGTAAGGGCTGACTCCCATCAAAATTATCAAATGTAGTCTCTCTGTGTGTATATTTACGTGCATGTGTAGAAAAAGATTTCAATGCAATAGTTCGAAAGTTTAAGAAATTATATCAAGAATGTAAGTCACGGTCCAGTAGTCCGAAGGTTCATTATTCCGAAGGTCCACTAGTCCGAAGGTTTATTAGTTTAAAAGCATCCCATGTGATTAGTTTGAGAACTCTTTTCGGAATTATTTCCATGCAGCAATTTTTAACGTAAGAATTCGTCCTAACCAAATGCAAAAAGTAGCTAAAATGATTCAATTTTAACCAGGTATTATTAAATTAATTAAATTTTAATACCAAAATTTAAGAATCTTAAAATACATGTAAAATTACGTTTAACCCCCATATCAAATCTGTATTTTCTACTTTAGGATAAACAAACTTCCACGTTACTTCTAAAATACAATGTATATTTTCCATTCTAAACATTTGTACATTTTTTTTTATTATTTTGTTTTTCACTTTTTAAAACTTTTTTTTAGTTATTTATTTATTAGACTTGAGTTCATGCAGATTCTTTAGAATTCGTTTTGTTTCCTTATTGTTTTTTTTTTTGTCCCACGCTTTTACTCTAAATGGGGAATATACATTTAGCTTTGTCCGTTTGTTCGTCTGTGTGTCATTCTGTTTGTGTATTTCCGGTTATCATAAATTATAAATTTAACAACGAACCTTTGAATAAACAAATTCTGACTCCTACTTAGTTTTTATTCTTACGGATTGACAACTGCAACTTACACTGCACTACAACCCCCTACTCCCTTGTTTTGTGGGATATAAATAAACGTTCACACCAAGTGGCAGACACAAATTCATTGAAAAAGTCCATTAGGTTTTGTTTCAATATGATTTTGTTTCGCATTTTAGGTTAGGTACTAAGGCGTGTTAAACGTTCCATCATTTAACATTTTTGTTATTTCTATTCAAAATCTTTGCTTTTCTTATTCCTAAACATACAATTTTTATTCAATAAAACATGATTTCTATTTGATAAGTTGATGTTTTATGCAAAAATTTACGCATACTCAAAATATTATTATTCTAACTCCAAGATGTTATTCTTAATTATTTTTTATTGCAACTCTTCAACACATCAGAATATTTGACGTGAAATCTTACAAATAGATAATAAATTAAACGTACAAAAGTTTCTTATTTTCTTTTGAGAGAGAGAGAGAGAGAGAGAGAGAGAGAGAGAGAGAGAGAGAGAGAGAGAGAGAGAGAGAGAGAGAGAGAGAGAGAGAGAGAAAATGTTAGATAATTTTTTAAACTTTATTTCAAAATAGGAGATGCCCTTTCGTTGACTCCATCTTTGTGTTATCCGCAAATTGTATCAGTCTTATTCTTAAGTCATATGATTTATAAGCAATTATGTAACTTTTTATTCCTAATACTTCGAAAACGTATCATTCCTATTACGGAAATTACGTTCATGAGAACAATTCAAATTGAAGAGTCAGAAATCTGTATACCAGAAAAAAAGTTATTATACATACTGGTATACGAAAAAAATTTGGCAGATCTTTAGAGAGATAACAATTGAGATTATAGTACTCTATTTTCGTAGTATTATGTGTTCTTAACCTCCAAGAACCTGTTAAGGAGAAAAATGATTTATCAAACATGGCCCTTTTAGTTACTTTAAACTTCACAACACATTTATTACACCGAATTTCGGACTAATGAACCTTCGGACTAGTGGGCCTTCGGACTAATGAACCTTCGGGCTACTGGGCAGACCCCGAATGTAAATGAACAATATACTTTCCTTTTTTTTTAAATAGCATGAATTCCTTTTCTTACGGCTGATCCGGTACTAAATCTTAGTTTCAGACAACAAACTTGGGTAAGTGGAGGATCAGGCTTCAGGATTATGAAACTGTCTTAAATCTTGAGTTTGACTTAAGATCATAAAGCATATAAGATGTGTAATTTTAAGAACATCATGCTTTTTAAGTAAATAAAACAATATACTTCGCTTATTTTTATTTCTCAGGGGAGTTCTAAAGAGTCAGACGACACTTAAACGTGAAATTTGACGTCACAATAAGGGGAAATTACGCTAACTGAAGTTATTGTAAATCTGCTGAAATTACCAAAATCCTTTCAAAATCTTGCAAAGCTAAAGAATGAGGACATTTCTTCAGATATAGGAAACAGTTGTAACTTGCACTCATTTGAATGACTGCTCACATTTATTGTACATTTATTGTATTCATTATAATTACGGTAATTTCCGGGAACGTACACGTAGCATCGGTTTTTTTAAAAGGGGGTGGGGGGGGGTGGATGACAGCCTCATCCAAAAAATCTTTACAAGCAAAAAGATAAAAAAAAGTTAATTCTCAAAATTCTGAAAATTCTAATACTTCAGCTCTTTAGCAGTTCGATCGATGGTTTCTTTATTTTCATTTCCATTTATTACATGCTCCCAATCCCAAGTGGGGGGGGGGGCAACTCCATCTTACTTTAATATGATAAGCAAATATTTTTAAGCGTAAATAAAAAAAAATTAATAATTAAAAAGAAAAAATGTCGACTGCAAAAAAGGGGATGAACTGACTTAAAAGAGGAGATACAGTGCAATGAACATTTATATTAAAATCTTTATTATTCAAAAACATTGTATCTGAGATTTAACTATTGTTCTACTTAGGCTATAAATAAATAAATAACAAATCCTATAACATATGAAATCTTATAAACTATAGATAATGGAAATTTACTGAAAAAATAGGTATGTTTTATTTTATTTTGCAATCAAATTTATTTACGTTGTCAATTTCATTTTTATTGATTTATCATAATTCATGGTTTGATCACATGCTGCGCTCGCCCCAACGGTCGCACCGTAAAACATATTATTTGTCGATTTCGCTATTCTACAGGTACAATAATGATCGGGCGCGGGAGTCTCTTTATTTTAAATCCTAGTAATGGCTGTCGATTTTCTCCGCTTATGATCAGAAATTACGATTAATATGTTTAAAAATGCTTGAAAAGTATTCAAATCACTACAAATTATGAATATAATTGTATTCTTTTTAAATATGAAAAATGATTTAAAGTAAATGCCTACATTTGTTAGATTTTGCTAGATTTTTGGAGTATTTCGGTGATTACCGCGGATTTCGGTTATTCGATACACCCAGCCCGAAGGGCTTCTCAGTAGATTTGATCACGTACCAAGCAACTTCATATCCCGGTGAACTTTTTAACATATTGCTGTTTATTACTTATATTTACGTTTGAAAAAGGCAAATTGTTCAGAACTGTTGAAATAACCGAGATTTTATGTTTACAATAATCCAAGCGACAAAGCGATAAGTGCGTGCTATGATCATTGTGACGTCATGAAAACGTCCATACAGAATTGAACGTTTTCGCTATTCTGTAGGTTCATATAAGGAAACATATTTGCAAATGTAAATAGTACGAAGTGCCAGGGACGGTCTGCGATTTTATTTCGTTATAAACGTAATTCGTTATATCCGTCAACTTTACAACATGTAATATAGTCTCAGGGAATGAAAATCACTTCGCTGTAAGCGTCAATTCATTATAAAAGTGTTTGCTATAACCATGTTTTACTGTATCAAGTTACCATATTCATTTTCTGGTTAATATATAACCACTTACTATTCATACAAGCTATACATTTCGACTGAATCATGATTCATTACTACGAACTAGATGTTATACTTTTGTTGGAAGTCTGCTCGAGAATATTTACGGATTTTATAAGGAAGACATCGGAACGCTATTTCTTATAATGTGCATCACATTCACATAGCTGCCGATCCAGTATTTTTACCCAGAAATAGGGGGATACCCACAGATAAGTACTCATTTAAAATTCATTTTTCTTGACAAGCAAGAAAATAAAATTTTTGATTCTCTTATCTCTTCCGCAATTATAACACCCCAACCCCTGCCCCCACACACCCCCACCACCCCGATCTGATATTTTTGGTCGGGTTTGGTATTCTTACCAAATAAACCGGAAGCACATGTAAACAAAGAAAGTTGTTTACAAATTGAAAAAAAAATTGAACAAGAAAGCTCAGAATGGGTAAACTCTTATCATTACTATTTGATATAGCCTAAAGGTTTTATTTATGTGTATTTTATTCAATTTCAAACTCTCAACAATGTTTAAACAGCATAAAGATGAGGCACTTTGTTTTCATCCGAAAAAATGTGTGTAGGCCTACTTGTATATTGCTATTCGTTTAAAACTTATATTATATTCAGGGTTTAAAACAATTTAACACATAAGTTGGCTATTCATCTTTAATGTCTACAAGTCTGTAAAAAAGTCTTCAAGCTTGTAAAAAATGTCTTGAATACTTCTCGCTCTTGCTTTTTAAATCTGGCGTTTTATATACAACTGACATACACTTGGATTGCTATAGTTATTGGCAGTTGACTATTTTAATATTGCTTTAGGACTTGTACAATATTCAATTCCGACTTTTCATTTCAATAATTTTTTTATATATATTGATTTCAATAAATACATCTGTACATTGGTGATCGAACTACAATGAAAAGACTTCTATCTCATATCAGGGACGTATATACGTCCCTGCTCATATCAGATCAAAAAAAAGTTTTTAAATACTTAATGGTACAAATTTGATTTGTTGGTAATATTTACATTACATAATCCATCTTTATCTTCTTCAGCCCAGGAAGCAATTGACCAGAAGAAAGATATGGATGAGGAGGATGAAGAAGACCGAGATGAGAGCATGGAAGATGATGAAGATATGTCGGAGGAGGATATGGAGGAAGACAAACAAGGGTCACTGGCCAAGGCAGCCATCACTGGCCGCAGTGTCACATTACAGATGCTAATATCAGAGAAAATCATTGAACCTGGCCCAGCATTGCTCTCTCTGAAGTACCTGGTAAATGCCTATTGTGTGCATGTTACAGTTACAATCTTTTCAGCTTTTCAGGAACCCTATATTAATATGATACAGTGTATCATCATGAGTTTTAAATGACATCCTAAAAATGCCTACAAGTACCGGTATAAGTTTAGCTGCATATAATTATGTTGTCATAATTTGTGTATAGCTGTGATTTGGGGTTTTTTGGTGATATAATATAATGGTATATGACTCTACAAACTGAATGATTTTGTGTTTCTACTTGTTTTGTTTACTTCCAGGGACGAAGATTCATTGCTGATTTACTGCCTGATGGCAAAATTCAGATGCCTGGAACAAAAGAGACTTTCACTTCTCCCAGCGCCTGGGCCATTCACTGCAAGAAACAAGTCAACCCTCACAAAAAGTCAGGATGTGGCTGGGCTTCTGTAAGCAGCAGGAATTTTTTTACTTTCAATTTCAAAAAGAGACATTTAACCTTTGATATTGAATTTTATTGTTACCCCAGTATCAACATATGTTTTAACATGTAGAAAAAAATCAGTTACTTAATATTCAAGTTATTTCTTTTCTGATGCATTTGCGTCAGTAGTAATAGATATTTGGCAAGTTACTGAAAGGCACTGGTTTAAATCCTTTTGTGGGCATTTGATCTTGAAAGTTCTTTATATTTTGAAAATTGGACAAGGCACTTTATCCACATTCTTACAGTGCACCAAACTGAAAGTAGGAGCTGGCTTATACTAGTGATGGAATAGGTTCCCATTCAGGGTGTACTCAATTATACAAGCTTAACACCATGCACATATAAAACCAAGAAGCTCCTGCCTAACAAGTCTCATTGAAGGACAAAAATAAATGACTTACTTTAATTTCTTTTATTTTAATTTGAGGTGTGTATGAAGATAGATAATAGACAGAAGATCACACATGTACTTTAGATGATAATTTATCATTAAAGCTACATGTCAATGTCTTTATGTCTTGTACTTATTGCTTAGGTGATGTACAAAGAACGAAAGCTTGACATCTGGAAGGCAGCATGGTTTCGTAAGCACAGATCATCCAGTCCCGCACGGAATAATCCAGAAACTTCAAATTCACAGGTAAAGAAATTAACATTGTACTCAGTATCATCTTCACAACGTCAAGGCTTTGTGATTACGGAACTCCTCACAAACCCTTGACATAAGTCGCTATTTAAAAGTCGGGCTCACGCTCAACAATACGTAATAATTTTAAAAATAAAATGTCCAATGAAATAACTCCTTTTGAAACGTAGTTTGGGTTGAGCACAAGGATGGCAGATCTCGAACGAAAAATTTGCGAAAAATTCAATATTAATTGTCTCACTGAAAATCAAAAGCTCTCGATATCATGTTTAATAGATACTCGGGACATATTAATTGGAACTAAGCACATTTGACGTACGTATGGTGTCTTTCCATTGTTTTCCAAAGGTATGCAACGTATTTATAACTTCACAAAGCTGTTCTAACACAGTGAACGATTTAAAAAAAATTAATCAGCGATATTTGGTTCGGTTATTATCCATACAAATGCGACAAGAAGATCGAGAACTTGCTATTTTCAGGGATCAACATGTGCGCAGCCACATTTGTTTACATCGTTTCTGATATGAATGAGAACCGCACTCTGATTGGCTCCAAATTGAGAATTGGAACCAATGAAATACGACGGCCTGAGCCCGACTTTTAAATAGCGACTTATGTCAAGGGTTTGGGTGGAGTTCCGTAATCACAAAGCCTTGACGTTGTGAAGATGACTTGGTATAGGAAATACACTTTTAATAATTGTTTAAACAAATTCTTTATATTTTCAAGCTTGTTGTGAGTTTCATGATACCTGAATGCAGGTTTAACTGCTTATAAAAAGGAAAATAGAGTTCCACTCTGTCAATATGTTAATTTATTAGAATTTACAGACGTATGGATGAATATAAAAATTTTCGTCTTAAATTGTTCACATGTCCACATAATGAGCCTTACTATAGAATGAAAACAAACTACATGTATTATATAAACAGAAGTAAAGTGTTATATGTATTGTGCAAAAGTGGTCCTTTATAGAAATCTCCTACTTTTACCAGTCTCCCAGGTCCCCATGGAGTGCGCGGGAGGACACGAATGATTCCCGCCCAGAAACAGACGGAAAACTGTCCGTGACACGCTTGGTTGAGGAGAGACTGACAGAGGATTCTCAATCTGCGATGCCCCGCCCCGCTCACACCAGCACACCCAATCAGAATGGAAAAACGGAGGCGAAAAGGCAAGATTTCACATTTGTAACCTAACGTTTAAATGTTACTTTGAAATGTCATGTGTTTGATGTCTTTTTCTATGCAAAGTCAATACCATAATAATTATTGTGTCAGTAATGACTCTTATTACTCTGAGTTGTGTAACAAGGATTATTTAAGCATTGAATGCTTATTTTTGGATGTCGTCCGTCCTATGACACACCAATGTGGTGTAGACAAATATAATACCGCGCGTTAGCGCGGTATGATAATTTGTCTGCACCGCATTGGTGTGTCATAGGACCGACGACATCCAAATATAAGCATTCAATGCTTATATATTTTTATTCATACTGATGTTTTTTTGTATGAAATATATGTGCATTGTCACTGTAAAGCCATTATATACGCTCTCAGTCAGGGATATGAAACATACATGGAACAGCCATATTCATACTGATGTTTTTTTGTATGAAATTTATGTGCATTGTCACTGTAAAGCCATTATATACGCTCTCAGTCAGGGATATGAAACATACATGGAACAGCCATATTAACATGTTATTTAGTACGCTTCCATGGCTAAAAATATAGTGCTATAAACTTTGTAGAGAAAAATCTGTTTAATTAAGGAGTAGATATAATTTAATGATTATTTTTCAAAAGTACATATCAAATTGGTTATGTTAGGTTGAACGTTTCATTTAATCTTACAAAAATAAATATACTCAAAACACGTGGTGACATTTATATTTGTGCTCATGGCGCATGAATTAGCAAAGGTGTATTCACAGGAAATTGAACGTCGCAAATTTCCAATGCAAACATAAGGAGAAATATACACTGAATGTAAATATACAATTATAGATGACGTTCACATTAACTAAAGTTGTTTCCCTTTGTGGAGTGACTCTGTGTCAATAAGTGTAAGTCATTGCTTTCCCTCTTTCAATTTACTACCATAACTTTCTGTGGCTATGACTGACAAATGAAAACTAGAAGTAAAGCAGAAATCTGCCAAGAAGTGTTTAGTTTATAGTAAACAAATATAAAATAAATATTATGACATGATTTTGTCTATATTGAAGGATTCATGGTGAAACTGTTGGATTTCAAGAGGAGGGTAAGTCTGGTTTAATTAGTCCAATTTCTTCATTGTACATAAATATACATGTAGTTAATCTTTAACATTGTCTGCTTCTCAACAAAGACAGTAATTGTTTATTATCGAAGAATTCAGTCATTATGTCAGAAAATGTATAGAAGCCTGATAGTGTTTTCTGTTATATGGTGGTAATTTCTAATTTTGTGATTGTAAATACTGATTGGGTTAAACCTATTTAATACAATTTGTAAAACTTAACACAGATCTCCACTTTTCCTATATGTTCCATCATAGTTCAGCTGAACAAATATGCTCTCAAAGTTTGTAAAACACTAAACATTTTTGGATTTTTTAATAGAAAGAATACAAAACTTTAAAATTTTAAAGTGATTGAGAAACAGACAACTAAATTATTACATATAGATGTACTGGCAATTCAATACATGTACAATATGTACAAGTTAGAATAGTGATCTTTTTTGCCCCAAAAAGACACAGAATTCCTTATGGCAAAACAATGTGGAAGGAATATTGAATGATATGCATTTCTGTTGACTTTTCAGCCCTGAATTTATCATTAAAGACACCAAAATCTCCTCCCAGAAGAGATTCTCGGAACAACTCTGAGTCTGAATCGTTTACCGAGAAGAACAATAACCACAGCGAGAGACAGTGTATCAGACACGCCTCTCTCAAGTCTCGCAGTCACAACATGTGAGTAGTAGCAGAGATATTTATTACTTGTATGGAAGATCTTTCATAGGAAAAGGTGCATTACTGGTACATGTAATAGGAAATTGAATTGAAAAAAGAAACATGATTGTACAGTTTGTATTTGGATTTATAATCCAAGTTTTTTATCATGAGCTGGGACAGCTAAAATACCTTTATGATATCAAAAGATTCAAGATAAAAAGGTTAAAAAAAAACCAGTGTTTGGGGCTTTTAACTCACTTTTTAAATACATGTATTTTTAGCTCACGGAGACGAAGTCGGGGGGAGCTTATGCTATACCCTCGGCGTTGGCGTCGGCGTCCAGACCTGGTTAAAGTTTTTGTTGCAGGTCCTGTATCTAACTTATTACTTGTCCTATCTTCACCAAACGTGGATGAATGATGCATCTGGACCTACTAATGGACTTGAGAGACTTGGATGCTGAATCTGGGCCATGAATTTCAGATGCTGGAGGAGGTTAAGGTTTTTGGAGCAGGTTAAAGTTTTTGTTGCAGGTGCCCTTTGATAGCCATTTCTAAGTTACTACTGGTCCTAACTTCACCAAACTTGCATAGATGGTGTGTCTTATGATACTGATGCACCTGACAGGTTTTTCGAGCAGGTTAAAGTTTTTGTTGCAGGTGCTGTTTGATAGGCATTTCTAAGTTACTACTGGTCCCAACTTCACCAAACTTATGATACTGATGCACCTGACAAGCTTGAATGCTGAATCTGAGCCATAGGTTTTGGATGCTAGATGAGGTTTAGTTTTTTTGGAACAGGTCACATGTTTAATACATGTAGGTAATAGCACTATTTCAAACTTGCATATACATGTATGATCTAACTATAATATAAATGAATGGCAGAGGTAGCTTCAGATGCAGAGCCTGATCTCCATTATCGAGGATGCTAAAAAATATTTATTAGTTATTACTGGTCCTAACTTCACCAAACTTACGATACTGATGCACCTGACAGGCATGAATGCTGAATCTGAGCCATAGGTTTCGGATGCTGGATGAGGTTAAGGTTTTAAGAGCTGGTTAAAGTTTTTAGAGCAGGTGCCCTCTGATGATTATATCTTAGTTATTACTAGTCCTTACATCACCAAACTTGCATGGATGATGCGTCTCATGATACTGATGCATCTGACAGGCTTGAATGCTGAATCTGAGCCATAGGTTTCGGATGGATGAGGTTTAGATTTTTGGAACAGGTTACATGTTTTATAGATAATAGCTTGCATAATTGATTTAACTATAATATAAATGAATTGCAGAGGTAGCTTCAGATGCAGAACCTGATCTCCATTATCAAGGATGCTAAAAATTCTCCTACCTCCCTCAAGCCTGTTTGATAGATGTGTTTGTTGTTAAATGATATAACATGATTCCTATGATTTAGTATTCTATGATATGATACACTATTGTTTTATATGATACAATGTAATATCATACATTATATTGTAAAATGTTATATGATACGATATGATATTGTATCATTTTTTTTGGTACATTATTATATGATATTGTATTATGATATTGTTATGTATAGTATTGTATATTATTATACAATATTGTAGAATATGATATTGTATAATATATTATTTTATCGAATGATATTGTTTCATATTATATTGCAATGTATGATATTCTATCATATGATACGATATTGTATATTATAATTATATCGTATCATATGATACAATATGGTATAATATGATATTGGTTTATATAATATAATGTTATATAATACATGAAATTGTATTATATGATATTATAAGATATTATATAATATTGTATAATATGATATTGTATCATATGATATGATATTGTATAAAATGATATTGTATAATATTGTATTATATAATATATTACTGTATCAGATGATATTGTATCATATGATATGATTCAATGTTTTATCAAATTATATTGTATCATATGATACAATATTGTGTATCAAATATGATACAATATCATACAATACAATATTATACTATATTATACAATATTATATCATATGTTACAATATTGTGATGTATTATGTGATATGATATAGTATCAAATAATATATTGTATTTATATTAGGTATTATGATATTGTATTATTTGATTAAAGACAATAATGTATAACACGATACAATGTCATAATATATGTTAAAATATCATATTGCATCAATATAGTATTATATTGCATTAAATGATATATATTGTAAGTATCATTGGATGCAATATCATATTTTATATTATTGCATTGATAAACCGTACATTGTATCTTATAATATTGTATGAAATGAACATATGATTATCATACAATTTTTTTACATATGATATACGATATTGTGTCAAAACAGTATCCATGAATATCCAAGATCATTAACTATGATTTTTATATATTATGATAAAGGTAGTTTTATAAAGGTGATGCCTCATAAAGTTGATGCCTCGTCTCGGTGAGCTTTGTAATCTGTGATTACCTATGTTTGTATTCTTATGAAGCAGAATTTATTCAAAAACTTGTACATGAAAAAAATAAATCACTCGCTGTATCCTTCAACTCAACATTCAGGTAACAATTGTTATTTCCATACTTAATACGTCGACTCGATATATCCCAGTGAACTTGAAATAAAAGATACCACAGATTCTACGTCATGTTTCATATTTGGATATTTTACTGGAAATGGACATTGATGGTAACCTAACAACAAAACTTTATGATAAACGCGATGACTTCAATTTTTCTATAGTCAACTTTCCTTACTTATGTAGCAATATACCTTCATCACCTGCTTATGGTGTTTTTGTCTCTCAGTTAATTCGATATGCAAGGGCATGCTCTTCGTATGAACAGTTTCTAAGGCGAGGCAAGCTACTTACATACAAGTTGATCAAACAGGACTATCAACAGTCTCGTTTGAAGTCATCTTTTCATAAGTTCTATGGTCGATACAACGACCTGGTCAGCAAATACAATCTTCCACTGGGTCGCATGCTGACTGACGTTTTTCATACTAATTGTTAGACCATAATTAATCACCTAATTGTCTACGGACTTCTCCGTTTTTTTTCCCTGATTACGACAAAGAGCACACGGCGGTGTGACCGATCAGCAGAGGATGCTCACTCCTCCATGGCACCTGATCCTACCTCTATCTTTTTGGAGGTCCGTGTTGCTCTGCTTTGAATTTGTATTTCGTTTTCTGGATTTTTGAAATGGTTGACGGTTGGTTATTGTCATTTTTTTAGCTCACGAGACAAAGTCGGGGGGGAGCTTATGCTATACCGTCGGCGTCGGCGTCCGGACCTGGTTAAGGTTTTTGTTGCAGGTCCTGTATCTAAGTTATTACTTGTCCAAACTTCACTAAACTTGCATGGATGGTGCGTCAATGATACTGATGCACCTGGCAGGCTTGAATGCTGAATCTGAGCCATAGGTTTCGGATGCTGGATGAGGTTAAGGTTTTTAGAGCTGGTTAAAGTTTTTGGAGCAGGTGCCCTTTGATGATTATATCTTAGTTATTACTGGTCCTAACTTCACCAAACTTGCATGGATGGTGTGTCTTATGATACTGATGCACCTGACAGGCATGAATGCTGAATCTGAGCCATAGGTTTCGGATGCTGGATGAGGTTAAGGTTTTAAGAGCTGGTTAAAGTTTTTGGAGCAGGTGCCCTTTGATGATTATATCTTAGTTATTACTGGTCCTAACTTCACCAAACTTGTATGGATGGTGCGTCTTATAATACTGATGCACCTGACAGGCATGAATGCTGAATCTGAGCCAGCTGGAGGAGGTTAAGGTTTTAAGAGCTGGTTATTAGTTTTTGGAGCAGGTGCCCTCTGATGATTATATCTTAGTTATTACTGGTCCTAGCTTCATAAAACTTGCATGGATGATGCGTCTTATGATACTGACAGGCTTGAATGCTGGATATGAGCCATAGGTTTCGGATGCTGGATTAGGTTAAGATTTTTGGAACAGGTCACATGTTTAATAAATATTAGTACTATTTCAAACTTGCATAGTTGATTTAACTATAATATAAATGAATGGCAGAGGTAGCTTCAGATGCAGTGCCTAATCTCCATTATCAAGGATGCTAAAAAATATATCTTAGTTATTACTGGTCCTAACTTTACTAAACTTGCATAGATGGTGCGTCTTATGATACTGATGCACCTGACAGGCATGAATGCTGAATTTGACCCATAGGTTTCGGATGCTGGATGAGATTTGGTTTTTTGGAACAGGTCACATATATTATATATTATGATTTTGTGTTATGTGATCAAATACAATAATGTATAACACGTTACAATGTCATATCATATGTTACAATATCATATTTCATCATTATTTATTACAGTATTTTATTGTATTATATGATATATATTGTAAGTATCATAGGATGCAATATCGTAATTTATATTATCGTATTGATAAACATTGTATCATATAATACCGTATGAAATGAACATAAATTATGATTATTATACAATTTTTTAACATATGATATAGTTATACGATATTGTGTCAAAACAGTATCCATGTATATCCAAGATCATTATTGACTATGATTTTCATATAATATGATAAAGGTGGTCTCATAAAGGTGATTCCTCATAAAGGTGATGCCTCGTCTCGGTGAGCTTTGTAATCTGTGATTACCTATGTTTCATGTATCCATGGTATCTGAATGGGTTTTTTTTTAATCCATTGACAGTGATCCTCAGACCCTTGTTGAATGTGAATCTTTCAAGGAGCTGGAGAAAGTTCAGCCTTTTACAGTATCTATTGCCAGCAATGCTCTGCTACTGATGGTAAGTGCTAAATAGACCTTGATACGAGAGGAGGGCTTGCCCTGCTAACATTGTCTCCTTTGTCTCCTGAGTAGTCTCTCAACTTCTCAAGATAATTTTTTATGAAAATAAGTATCAGAACAGTTTGAAAATGATGTGGTAATTTTGTCTTTTGACGATTCTTGTAATCTCAGTTTTAAGGCATTTCCGCTTTATACTTTACCTTAAATACTGTAGGATTTCCATTGCCACCTGACTACCAGTGAAGTGGTGGGGTACCTCGGGGGGAGGTGGAACCAGAAGACACAGCGTAAGGATAGTTGGGATGGGGGCTTGAGGACCCTTGGCTTAAAATAAAGTTTAGGAAAAAGTATAAAATGCATAATAATTGAAAACACAATGTGTTACATCCTGAAAATTATTGTATAATGGAGAATGGATCCCGGAATCGAATGGGCTTAATGTGTTGGTTTACCATTTCATTTTACTTGTAGCAGAGTCATTAATGTTTGTAGTTGTGACTGTTTTTGTTGTACCTTTTGTAGATTTAACCATTGTAAGTGCCTTTCCATGCAGATGTAGACTTGCTGATAGCAAGAAAGCACCCATGATCGAAGAAGAGGTCAGTTTTGTTCATTATTCAGGTTTCACCCAAAAATGTTTTCTGGACCTTCATACCTGTAATACAGAATTACTGAATTTACAGTTTAAAAAAATTGCTTGTTGGTATTACATGAACTGTACAGATCCGCCAGGCCATAAGTGCCACGGGGCTGATCCTTGTGGGGTGGTACCACAGCCATCCCTTCTCCCAGGCCAGTCCATCGGTCAAGGACATAGACTGTCAGATGTCCTACCAGCTGTGTATGAAGGGCTCAGGCTCCAACTACTTCCCCTGTGTAGGAGTCATCATAGGTGAGCAATGTTTACAAAACATGTACAAGATTATAATGTATTGTTAGATTGATCAATGTATAGGGTGTCTTAGAGAATCTTAGTGTTAGCTGTGGAACTGAGCTCTCCTAGAAAATTTTGTGCACAGTTGACAAAATTGATTTCATAGTAACTATTGATTTATACAACATGTACTGTAAATTTTGTCAGTCAGGTTTAGGCTGTGTCTCAATAAGAAGTCTGTTGTGTCACAAGAACTTGTTGATTATTCACGCTCATGAGTTTGGTTAAAAGAATGATATAAAACAAACACGAAAGCACTTTCTACATGGACATGTGTTTCAGTGAATTAGATAGTGATAGATAATCTTTTATATACAAGGAGCAATAACATTGATTGTTATCATGTTATTTTTGCATACTTGATTGTATTGTTAAAAGTTTGAACGATAGCATATGTTAGAGTAGTTATGAAATTTTGTACACTTATAGCTCCTTACAACAGAGAGAGGACGAAAAAGGAATCAGCTTGCAGAATGTACATGGTCATGCCGCCTTTAGATGTAAGTCTTTAGACACAAAGTGGACTAAAGAAAATTCTTAATATCAATCAATTCAATCCCTTAAACCTGTAATATTTGTACACGAAACGTACCTGAATTAAAATTTTCTCATTGCTTGATTGTGATATAATGCATATTCTAACATTTATAAAATGATCCCAAAACATTGAAGCTTACATGATAATACTTCATTTTCTTTTTTGTTAGAACAGAAGTGGTTTTATTTTTAAAACTGTGATATTAATAACAGATATTACAAACAACTTTTGGTTTGTTCCTTAGGATCAGCCCTCTGACTATGGCATTCCGATGATTGTGAAGTACTCCTTACAAAAAAATCTGTCAGTGACAGAGGAGCTGCTCAGTGAAATGGTCAGGACCTTAGTAATGTTAACGCAAATTAACACTTTATACACGATGCACTATGTAAAAAAGGGGGAAAACTCCTATTTTCAATATATTCGATCAGTGTTTACTATATATTCAAAATATATTACTATAGTCTGGTACTCTTTACACAACTGTGCTGAAAAATTTAGTTCTATTAATGATCAGCAGATACAACATTACAACAAATGTTTAGAATATTGATTTATATGTAAGAATGTTTGTTAGAAAACAAAATAAACATAAAATTAATTTTAAAAAGCACCTTGTCCCAAGAAATGTGAATGTGAAGTGATCATATTCCTACGTTAGCTGCTTCCTCAGTCTTTTTCACAAAAATATAGGTCATTCTTTGATTCTTTGATTTTTCACTAATGAATATTGCTTATATTATAACAATAATTATATTACTGTCATGATTATTGTTCGTTAGTTATCACACATTTATTGTGTATGAGTGTGTGTTTTTTTTCTTCTTTTTTTAAATAACGGAATGGTTATGCAACACCTGCACCATATTTCTGATCACACTTGTGTAGACTCTGTTTAAGTATGTGTGCAATGTTTGCTAGTGATGCAAGACTGGTGGCAGTATTTGCTACATACATGAAGAACTACAGTTCTTAATTAGTTCAGTGATTTTGAATTAGAGCTCGGCTGAGCACAGTGAAAATTTAAGTTATTAAAAAGTCTAATATCTTGGATATGGGGTAACCCATTTCTATTCTTGTTCAAATTTAACTGAAATTTTCTCCCTAGGACATTGTTTGAAATGGGTGAACCCATGATAATATGTTTACATGCATTGTTCTCTACAGAAAGCTGTCACAGATTTTTATCGCGGTGGACCAGATTGGATAAAGTTTCGACAATCTTGGCAGCCCACCCTCACCTACCTAGACAAATTGAAGGTAACAACAGGATTCATGTTTTATTAAATAGCATTGACAAACTAGCTCAGCAAATAGATACAACTGTTCTAAAACTGCTATGGTTATAACAACTGTTTTCAAGAGTGCTATGGTTATATAAATTCTGCATTTAACGTCACCTTCAAAATACAGAACCTACAAGAAAGGGTCATAAGATTTAAACAAAAATTTCAAGACATTTTTATTCACTTACATTATAGTAAAACAAATATTTGAGTTTTTTAAGTTACATGTAGACTAGTTGTTTAATGACCTCCCGCTGTCCTGTCTGTTATAATGATAATCCCAGTGAGTATCTGATATATAATCCATTAAATATTCATGGATCCACAAAGGGTCTCTCTCTTAGGAGATCTTTGACTTTCTTAACTGTTACCTATGCAAATGTATACACTAGTACCAGCAATTTTTTTGCAGCTTTTCTCCAAATTACATTGTACATATTTTTTAGGGTTCCCTGGTCTCTAAACTCCCTGAAGATCAGATGGAGAATGGAACATTTTTGGAATTTGTTCAGCATTTAATTCTAACAAAGTAAACTGAATAATGGTTGGACATTCAGCTTATATGAACCAAATTCGAGCCTCATACGCAACAAGGATAGAAGGCTGTAAATTATTTACTATGCAAAAACTGTCAAAAATTGCTGTTTCTTGAAAAAAAGATTGCTTGAAAATGAAAGTAGATGCAAAAAACCAGAATAAGGTGGGATTCGGGACTGCATGCTGCAAATCCTGAGTCTGGGGATATTATATTTAAAAGAAAAGCTCCCAATCAAAAATTGAGGTTCTGTGTTGTACATGTATGTACAGGTTTTTTTTTTTTTTTTTAATCAATTTTGAAATACATTATGAATAGATCTGTCTTCCTTTACACAATCAACCAATAACAATGTGATAGTCTCAGGTCATACAGGGGTTTGTGATTGGCTGTTCTGCTGATTTGCTGTTAAAATGGACAATTAAGCATGTACTTAATACTGTTAGTTCAAGTTTTCTGTTTCTAAATATCATTGTCTTCTCTTCCTTTGTTAAAGCATTAGTCCTCTATGCAAAGAATTTTGTAAAGTGTTCAATAACAAATCTTATAATGATTTATAATGATGATACATGTATAGGAAACCAAAGTATAAAACAATTATACATTAGATGCAGTTATAATACATGTATGATATACCCAGGCATGACTATGGCATAGAGGAAATACCTGTATTTCATCTAGTCAAAAATATCAATATGAGGAGGCTGGGTGGTCAACAAATCAACCATCAGATCTACCTTAACATTTTAGAAATGATCTTTTCAGCTATACACTTTATTTGGTTAATAAAAAAAAAAAAAAAAATATATATATATATATATATATATATATATATATATATATATATATATATATATATATATATAAGCTTAAAATCTGAGTTTTCCTCTATACTTATATAAAGCTCTTCTTTTTAAGGAGATCAATATAGGCTAAAAATGGCCAAGCCCTCTTAAATATGTAATGTTTGTTAACAGCCATTTCATGTCAAGAAGTAGACTTAGGATAGTACCGGTAAATATATTGCAATTTAGAGTGTATCGATATTATTTATAAGCTACTTGTAGTAAGGAATATGTACTTTAATATGTATTGTACCATTTTTATATATGCACATCTAAGTTTGAATCAAAAAATGTCTTAAAACCAGATTTTGATATTCGTGAAATTAATGTTTGTTGAGTGTATTAGTATTTTGACAGAAATGAAATGTGCTCTTTACATGTAGATTTCCTTCAAGATCTGTGTAATAATTTTCCATTTATATATACCAATAGATTAAGTAGTGAGATTTCATTTTTGAACCTAACTTTGTGTATAAACTGACAATTGAATGAACTGACCATTGAACAAATTGGGAAATAGCTGAGTGGATAATATCAATCTACTGACGAAAACACAGTGTAACTTTACATGTATATCATATTTATAAACAGAGTTACTGTTCTGTATTATAGTTGTATTATGATGGTGTATATGTGTATATATATTCATTGTTATTAGCAGTTCTGGACTTGCATGTACTGACCAGTAGTGAAGAGTTGAATCCTGATTTTTGTTACACCTATACACTTTTACTACTATATGTGTGACTGTAAACTATCAAGGCATCACTTAATTCTCGTTAACGAAGGCAGCAGACATTTACCTGGTATTCAGGTTTTTGGAAATAGTTTTAGAAGCAATATACATAAACCAATATGTGATTTCATTACTGATTTCCTTACTGATCAAGATGTTGTGTTTCATTTTTCATTCTTATATTCAAAAGTACTATAAAACAAGGATATAGCAAAGTTTTGGGGATGTATGCATGTGCAGATCTAGAAGGGGGGTCAAGGGGGTTCGGATCCCTCCCCCCAACCTGGAAACTGAAATTATATTAAATTTACTTATAATAAATTTATCGCAAATATTTCACTCTACTACAGAAGTACTGGTACTTTGTTATATCTGTTGAACAAATTTTATGAAAGTTAATGTATAAACAAATTCTCAGTACTTATGAAAACAAAAAATGGTAAGTGATGCATTGAATTCCAAACCAAATGTTATATCAATGTTGTAAATTATATGAATTTGTAGGATAATTTTTATCAACATAATGTTTCCTTTATGTGGAGCCTAAAAAATCATTATAAAATTTGTAAGGAGTTATTTGTTGGAAAACAGATCAGGACAAAGCTGTAGACGCGAGCTCATTTAAAGGCTTTTCTAGGTGGAATAGAGCTGTTTAAAAAGCATTTTTATCGTTTTTTAGTTTTAAAATATGATATAAAATAACAAAAACATTTTTTTTGAAAACGTGCTAAAAACCCTTTAACCTCAGCAAGTCACAAAATTAGTTTGTTATATATCAGTTTATTTTTTGAATCGGGAGATCATTATGTAAACTTTTTCAAAGAATTGTTCAAAGTTTTGCTGGGGACCCAAAAACATTGCTTTATCAGCGATTTTGCTTTATTGTGTATGTACTAATTGTGTTTTGCTATTTTTATATTTATCTATGGTTCTCTATTTTGATTTGGATAGTCTACAATTTACATGAGGACATCAGTTTCCTTATTAATATCACTAAAGCCCTTGAATTTATATGAAGAGATTTTTATCAAAGAATGAAACTTAATGGTATTCATGTACTTGTGTGAAGTTAATTATCAATTATCAATAAGGCATTAGGAAGTACAACAGACAAATCCAACACCATTTCTCTAAAATCATCAAGTGTCATTGACCTGCTATTGATTATTGGATCCAGGGGTTCAGTTTACTCACAATTGTCTATTTCATCCAGTTTTTCATGTACAGTTTACTATATATACATTGAGGATCGTATTTGTGATTTAAGCATCTGTCTTTGATGTTGAAACTAAATTCTGATTTCATAGTTTTAAGAATAATTGGGAAAGCATTTTTTAACCTATTTCATTGTCTTTGATCTACAATGTATTACATATATTCTTAAAAGTTGTGCCTTTCTTGTATTTGATTGTGATTGAACTGAATATACTGTTGAAATTGATATACCGGTAATTGTTATAAATGAAAATCGTGTATTTTTATTGTGTCTGAAGTCTTACACATGTATTTGTATATATTGTACACACTGCTGAATGAATACTAAAATCTATGCAATAAATTACTGGTATGCATATGTTCCTGAGTTTCTAGATGTAGGTCAGCTTTTGACAAATTGTACTCTGTTTTTGTAACATTCTTACTGATCTCTTACAAACTTACAAAGTATTGTTGGTACTTGTTTAGCATTGTTTGTACTTCCTTACTGTCTTATACCGACTTATGGTGGGTATAAAGTTGCACTGCTTGAGCGCCCGGCAAGTTTTACTAAACGGTGCAACTTTGTACTCAACTACAGATGGATACATTATATGTTTTGATTTTTATATAATTTTTTTACATTTTTCAGTGTCTTTGAGTGTGATAACACTACGTATTTTGTATTATACAGCCCAATAACTTCAAATGACGTAAATCGGTGAGCCAGCGGGGTTTGCTTATTTATATTTAATTATTTAATCGTACAAGGGCTTAAAATTATATAAATATAAGTAGATGTAATAAGGAATCATTCTATCATCTATCTATCATAAAGCCCTTCGGGCTTTATTGGATTTGATCACGCCCCGACCAAAATTATCACCTCATAATACTCAAAGAATGATTCCTTATTCCTGAAATAAATGTATACAAAAAGCAGGAGATGAGGTAATATACCGACCCATGTGGCCACGCCAGCGTGCATATATATCTATGCCCACATTGGAAAAATGCAAACACGCTAGCGTTGAAGGCGTTATAGTTTTCAACCCATTACGAGAAGGCAGCAGTACGGAGGTATCAGTTGCCGTACGACTAGTTTGAACGAGATTTTGGTGTATGCCTAAATTTTTAACCATTGAACGCACAATAACCTTATTCAAGTTAGTTGAAATTTGAATGATTACAACGTGTACATGTACGTGTAATGCAAGTTCATGCAAAATCACGGTTGTTTATGTATTGACTTACGCCTGCAATTTGTGGAAAAATTGTTAAGCGTAGATATAATTAGGGCCCGCTCAGCGGGCGCCCTATAGTGATCAGTCTGACCGTCCATCCGTCCGTCTGTCCGTCCGAAATCATTTGTGCGGTGCATATTCTATCTCCCCTTTGCTCAACCTGGCTCATATTTCACCTACAGTACCTTTGGGTAAAGGGTGTGTGTGACCTTGATCCAAGTTTCTAGGTCTAAGGTTAAGGTCAAAGCAAAGTTATTTGAAAAATATTTGTCAGGATCATACTGTAAACCAACTTTTATATTCGTGACAACTTTATTTCGTAATTTACCTAAGATAACTGGTTCACAGAGACTAATTTTCACGATCAAGATATAGATAATTTTTAAAAATATATACCGGAGACAGTTACATGTAATAGCTGGTTCGCGGCGAGAAATATTCGCTCTCTTGAAACTCGCAAAATCTCGCACTGGAATAAAAGTTGGTTTATAGTATATTCTCTCTTCTTGTTACAATCTGGCTCATACTTCACCCACATAGTGCCTTTGGTCAAAGGGTGTGCTGTGACTTTGAATGACGTTTCTAGGTCAAGGTCATATCAGACCACACACAAAAAAAAAATTCAGAGCATATTTACTCTCCCCTTAGCCCTATCTGGCTCATACTTAACATAAACAGAGCTTTTGGGAAAAGGGTGTGCAGCGACCTTTAACCAAGGTCAAATGTGAAGGTCATAGCAGATCTCTTTAAAATCCAGTTTTAGACCACAAATTATTTCCCACTGGCTTAATCTTGCTCATTTTAAGCCAAAGAAACCTGTTGGTAAGGGGATAATGAGCTTGACTTAAAGTTCTATGCCAACCCGAACATTTCTAAGTCATAGGTCAATGTCAAAGCAAAACCTGATGAAATGCTTTTATCCTATTTTCCATTATTTATGGGGGCCCTTTGAGATGGTCACATCACGATGTCTTTTATGTCTGTTCTACTAGCTACTCTTGTCAATCTAATTAAAATTAGAACTTCCATCCGCTCCTCGGTTTTCGCGACATATCGAAAACCGAGGAGCGGGTGGATTTTCTAATTTTAATTTATAGATTGACATCTTGTTAAACTATTATATAGGGAAAAGTTCAGCATGTGCAAGAGTGCTTGAAATATACGATTTGTTCTTGCATGTTACAGTACTTCCCTTTCCTTAAAACTATTTTTCGATTATTTAAGGAGTAGAAACATGGACAAGCAACTGTGACATATATTTATAAAACTGTATACATGTTTATATTTAATATTTTCTTATTGAAATATAATGGTATTTTATTCTGTTACATGTCCGACCGTAAATTTAATGTTATGGCGAAATATTCGAGACAATTTGTTCACAGCGAACTCTTGAACGAATTTTATACATTACACAGGCAGATGTCTTTTAAAAAAACCAGGTGAAACAAACATGAATACTATTTGCACAAGTTACGTCGCTTGCATTAGTCAAACCAACTCTCTCTCTCTCTCTCTCTCTCTCTCTCTCTCTCTCTCTCTCTCTCTCTCTCTCAAATAAATCCTTGGTAAAGTTAAATTAAAAAGTTGAAAAGGTCACAAGAATGGAAAGGGGGTGGATAAACTCCTCTACACTCTACCTACAGTCTGTAGTATGGAGCCTGGATTCTTTACGACCTTGTACGCAGTGCACGATCCGGCGGCCGCGCACTAGAACTTCTTCACATTGTAGTGCTGACAAAATCCTCTTGAATAAAAACATGATTTTTCCATCATTTTGCTGTCAGCTAAAAATTCGTGAACATAGTCTGAAAGAAGAATTTTTATAAGTATACTATGCACATATTCAAAGTTCATCCCGTGCTGTTCTACCATTGTGTATTTTTATTGTAAACCAAACCATCTCAATAATTATGCTTTCTCCATTGAGACTGCAGGCTCCATATAATCTACAGAAAATTCTTTTTTCTTCAAGGTTTGACAAGCTCGTGCATTTTTCATTTATGCAAGGTGTTGTTTAAGTGTTCCGCTAACATCGTTCATCTAAATGAAGTTTACGGCGTTTTGCATTCTTTGTTACTTTTTAACAATAAAAAGAGAGAGACAGGCTCTAATGGTGTACAATTTTGTCATTAACCTAATCACGGTATATATCTATTATTCGAGCATTGCACGCAAGGCACGGAACAGATTTTAAAATTATCTTTTCATAATTGCAGTGCGGCGTCAATTTCAAGTACTACGATAAATTTTAAAATGACTTTTTTTCCTCACAATTACAGAATATATAACTAATTATGCATACGTGGGGCCATTATCATTTTCATGTATATAGTTGACAATGATCAATTAGGTCAAGGCCATTGAAAATGTTATCGTTGTCAAGGCAATGGTTTAGAATCCACACCTCTCTTCCCTGACCATAGGGTCACTGAAACTGAGTCGTATCACAGTTAGTTGTGGAAAGAAAAAGAAAAAATAGAAGATGGGGTATCATAATATATTCTTTTTTATTATTTTCTTTTTTGATTGCCAATGTGTGCGGTGCTTTTCTACTGACAAGCTTGCTTTGGTAACCTCATATACTCTGCCAAGCACACGTTGTTCTGTGCATAATGACTTTTTTGCACTGTATGAGTTCATTATCCACAGATGGCGTGTTGTTTTTTAGTCTGTTTTATTTCACACAATATGATTCTTGCACATACTTGTGAAACCTATGACACATTAGAGTTATCGTTACTCGGATCTTCTCGGGTGGCTTCCCTCGCACGGGGTCTATCGAATATCTTTGTGCTTGCCTTCATTTCCTTGTTGAATTTGCTTATGAGGAAGGCAGTTTAAAAAGAACAAACATATATATTGCCTTGTTCTGGCTCAATCCCCATGTCAATAAAACCCGGAACATTAACTAACGACAGAAAAACACAATATGCCTCCGAGCTGTCCTGAAATATGCAATCAATACCACTAACTTCTCATCTTTTATAGCTCGCATGAGCAGAAGACTCGTGACCTATTTTGATCCGTTGCCGTCGCCGTTGTCATTGGCGTTAACTTTTCACGTTTCCATCTTCCTTTCTAGAACCATTGTGTCAATTTAATTAAATTTGAAAAAAGTATTTTTAGATACCTTTTGTTCAAACGTTACCCCAAGAGATATGATGAGTCGTAAGTAGGGCTGCATAGTTATATATTACAATGGAAACAAAAAAATTAAAAAATCTTTGTTGTGAGATTACTATGCAAGTATCTTGTGTATGAATGTACATGTATTAGGTAGATCAAGTTTGCTTAAACCTCGATCCCTTGTCAATAATGTGACTCCAAGAAAGATGCATATGAAAATCTTGGGGGTATCTTTAACATCTTAAAGCATCCTTATGTGATATAGTTTTATTCAAACTGAAGTGCTCAGAGTAATCGGCCACTTAAAGAATGCAAAGGTAATATATATATATATATATATATATATATATATATATATATATATATATATATATATATATATATATATATATATGGAAAAATCCGGAAAAACATTATCCTCACAACTATGGGTTTTAATAGTAATTAATATTTACCAAATACATAAATGGTTCATGCAAAAAAAAACCCTCACTCTAGCCAAGTTGTGGCTACAATGGATGTTAAAATGATTTTGATAGGAAATATTGTTACTCAGGTGAGCAATGTGGCCCATTTATATTATCGTGCTAAGCTAACGTTCAACTAACAAGAGCAGACAATAATGTCTCTTTCTCTTTCTGATCAAGACCGTGCAGATTTGTTTATTCACTAAGAAATCAAATTCATTTTAGAGGCGAGTCCAATTGTATCAGGTATCAGACACAATTCATTGTATCGTAATCTAGGGGAGGGACAGACCTATCCCCAATAAATCTTAAAAGCAAACAAATATGAAAAATATAATGAAAATTAACGTATCTTCGCCAAACCTGCAATACATCAAAAGGGGGGGGGGAGTGCAGTGTGTAAATTTTTTTATTTACTTATTTTTATATAGGAATTTTAAATGACTATTACAAAAAGTGAATTGACCAATACCTTCCTCTCCCATTCCCAGACCTTGTTGCTACGTGTATGAATACGAGACTCTAACTAGTATAACATTGCACTTTGCTTTGCGTACACATTTTCAAGGGGTCCAAGGACTGATTAAACAATGGGCTATCAAGAGAGTTTTCTCGCCTGCGCGTTTAATAAGTTTTGGTTTTTTTTTTCGAAGAAAGAGGTTGGGGGTTAGGATTCACGCAGACTTGTGAAATATTTTAGCGTCATAGTAAATACTTATCAATGCTTCCTACGATGGCTCTGACCCTCGGGCAGTGAAAGAAAAACATGGTGTAGATAACAGACGATATGGCTCTACTCCATCGCTCTCCATGGAGGAAGTGAAGTTATCGCTTAGGTTGCCACATCCTGTGTATCCGCGGAAATGGCTTTATTTGTTTGATGATCTTTCTGAAGTATTGTAAAAAGTAATTATCTCTAATAAATAGAATTTTCCAAGTTAGAGATGAAAGCCATTGTTCTGATGATTGAAACAGGTATTTTTTTTTTAAAGAAATACACGTCGTCATAAAGGGTTAAACCTTGTGGCTCGCTACACAATACTGAACAGCTGAATGCGGTTTTCACGTTGTCTTGACTCCCCGACAGTCTATGATCTCAATGCAAATTGTTCATTTACTTGCACGCTATCATTGATATGATTAACAATTTTTATAACATATCAAAATGTGCTTATTGTTATTTTACCGAATGTTTATGATGTCTTCATAGTTACATGTATATATTTACACTTTCCAGTGTCTCTGTCTACGATAATACTACAAATCGATTTTGTAATGTATAGTCCAATACATTTCATTAATGACGTTTTTAATATTTAATCGTACAGCTGCTGAAAAATATATAAAATATAACTAATGATAAATCAGTCTTTGAATATTATGAGGTGATCAAATATATCATAAAGCCCTTGGATTTGATCACCCAAGAACGTATTTGATCACCTCATAATACTCAAAATATGATACTTTCCCCTTAAATTGTACATGTAGCACATTTCGCGTGTGTTAAAGATGCGACCTTGGGATAATATGACAGTACAAATATGCCGTGCGTCAAGTGTTTGCGTCAGATTGCATTTTGTCTTAAATGCGTTATCATTATCTCTGCAAAGATTACCGCGGAATGCATTCGAGAGCAAGCTGTCAGGGAAAGGCAGCTAAGGGACCAAACGTGAGGTGTGCTTTAAATGGGACATAATATACAATTTCGATGACACAAAAACCCCGTAACCTAAATAAAATAAATGCCACTTACATAAGGTGAAGGATATCATAACAAATGACAATCTCTGTTTTTGTATAAGTCTGTATTTGATACATTACTAAACACCCGCTAAACCAGTTTAAAAAAATGTTACAATAATTAAATGGGAGACCTGAAACGGTCCCTATCACAGTTTTTTGCTCCTCTTCTTTTTGAATGATTCCTCAACTTCTTTCTACAGCTCTTCGTGTTTTGGGCCGCTGAATTCTTCGTGGGAAATTTTACCATCTCCATTTTTATCCTCGAATTTGAACAGGTTGTCGAGAACTTTTTCCTGCTGCTTTGCCGCCAAATCAACAGGGATTCCCTGGGCATGCGCTTGTCTGGCGAGGTACATACTCATCTGCAATCAAAACAAATGTTGGATAATAAAAGGCAACGCCCTTGGATATAATATGATAATCTGCTTTTATTTTACGAGGTACGCTTCAATTACAAAATGTTCTTGAAATATACAAACATGGACGAAAAACGAGAAAGCCCAAAATTCCAAAATTTTTAATTCAATATTGAACTTCTCCATTGCAATTCACAAACATTTAGAAAATAGGTCATATACAAATTCAGTGTGATACATATTTTAAAATTTTTGTCATATGCAACTGTGAACATCTATTATTCATTTAGAAAATAGGCCAATATAAAAACTAAAAAAAATGATGTAGACCCTCTGTCGAGTCGTACAGATGGCACGTAATATTGTCATGAATTTCTTAAAAGAGTTGTAACTTTATCTGTTCGAAGGAAACACAAAGAAAAGACATTTCCTCTGTACCGACACGAATTGCACTTTGGTTTCAGAATCCTGCTGATGCAATTGCATTTCCTGGCTCCATAAAATACTTAGTAATTTTCAATAATATTGTGTACGATAATCAAACTGTGCATTCGAGTTTATTTTTTTGGGTTATGGGTTGTCAACTTGGTTAATATAGCATTGTGAAAATACGAATACGTATATAAACGATTCTTAACGTCTCCCGCGGATTGAAAAAAAACAAAAACAAATGAAGACTCTCTCTCTCTCTCTCTCTCTCTCTCTCTCTCTCTCCGATATTAACGCAACACACAAAGAGGAAAAAACTGTATTTAGATACGCGATCTGTAAACTTTCCAGATGAAAGATATAGGGAACGAGGAACACATCAAAGAGTTTAATGGCCGACAACAAGATCGGGTATTAATATCGCTATGACGGTGCATTATTTTTGTTTCATTACAAGGTGTTTTTTATTTATTTTTACTTAGTTTTTTTTATTGACCAGTTTCTAAATATGATTACAAATGAAAGCTGTGAATATTCTCAGTACAACAATTTAACATGAAATCTGAAACTATGTTGTCAGAATTTAAATCGATACCTGTCTAATGATGAAAAAAAAATCTTCCTTGAAATAGACGCATGCTCCAAAATTCATGTCACCCCGCCCCACTTTTTTAAAAGACTGTTTCTATTATGCTTCTTATTTACTAGCATTAACTTTGTACCCTAGAGCTGATGTATGTACATGTACTTAAAATATATTTGTTGTGTGTATTTCACTATATAAAACATACATATATATGCATATTTGAGTAAATAATGTATAATAAGCATTACCTTTGACAATACTTTCGTCTGCCGTAGTCTATTTATTATTAACTCATTTACAATGAAGTTCGTCGTTAAATTTTAATTTCACTTTTCTTTCACACTCAGTGTGTTCAAATAAATACGATAAAAAAAAAGAATCAATCGACTCCGCTTATTACATGGAAATTAATACAAAAGACTACCTTTTTAAAGAAATAAATATACACCATTTATTTTGATGTTAATTATATTTTGGCTTTTTCAAACTTTTATTGTTTATACGTAATCTTGAGCTGGCCACTTTGTATTGGGCAACACTATTTGTATTAACCACCAAAAGAAGCAACGACAAAAAATCACCCCGCCAAAATCACCCCGCCAAAATAACCCGCTTTACGTACTGTATGTACACGTATATACGCTTTGTAATTTTTATTTTTGAAATACCGCGTTGCTTTGTTTTAATGTGGCCCGCCCCCGATATTTGATCCATCGGTTGGTTTCTTACCTCGTCCTTGGTGAGGTGGTCATCGTTGTCGATATCGATCATCTTGAAGACGTTGGGAGGTTTAGGACCGTCATGTACCTGGATCAGCTCCACTTCAAAAACCAGATCGGAGTTTGGCGCAATAACGGGACCTGGAAAGTCAACGTGCAACATTAGAAGTGCGAGGCCATATTGTCTGCAATTCCCATTTAATTAATCATCAAATTTAATTAATCATCAAATTGAATTAATCATCAAATTTCTAAATGTCTTTATCGGTGGGGGGGGGGGGGTACATGTAATGTGTATTTTTGTTTTGTTTTGGCATGCTATAAAACTCTGGTAAACAAACTATGACATTCATTTTTTTTAACATTATATAAATTGGGACTAACCAAAGTGTTATGCAACTAAATGATTGCCTTTTATGATAAGAAACCGAGTATAAAAGTAAATTGCCATAGAAAATTACGCTTTTAAATAACTGCGCAATTCCTTTTTAAAAATTAATTTCGCAAATTAAAAATGAAATGATATTTTCCACAGAGACTTACATTATTATTTTATTACTCGTTTCCATTAGCCAGGTATTCTTTGGGGAAGGATAAATATAAGATAAAGGAACACATTTGCAAACTGTGTACGAGCACAAAGGCTGTTGCTAATTTGAAGAATTTTCACCATTATTGAATTGGATCAAATTGCAAAATTACACGCAATAAAAGTCTGTTGCCCCAATTCACTTGTGACGTTTGGGAGTTATTTATAGAAATTAAAGTATATACTGCCATGGATATGCCCATTTAAAAGTTCTCGTTACCGAGGAATTTCCGACTAACAACAGTCAAATGAGTGAATTACAGAATTACAATGTACTGGTTGAAATGTCAGAACGAGGCTTTGACAGGTGCTTGAGGAATTCAAATGTCATTGAATGCTCAGTGGATGATGCCTGAATGATAATATGAGGCAGGGGGTTGATAGAATGAAAGATATACAGGTTGACCCGGTCACATTGATAAAGTACACGAAGATGCGTTAAGAGATCATTAACCATTGCGTGTCTGTAATGCTTAACTTATAGTCTCTCTGATTCTAATGACGCTATCAGCTCTTTGCGTAGCATCAATTTTTAACCAGTTAATATGATCACAATATTGGATGTGGAGCTGTACCTGACCCATGCTCCCCGTACGCTAGTTTGGACGGCACGAACAGTTTCCGCTTCTCCCCCTGGCACATCTCTTGGAGGCCCTTCTCCCAGCCCTGGATCACCTGCCCTACTCCCAGCTGGAACTGGAAAGGAACGGCTCCCGGTCGGTCCCGACTGAAATACGAAACCAACAGTTAACGTTTACATTATTTGCAATAGAATTCGTTTTTTTGTCATCATTCTTCTCGTTATTAATCTTCAAGGCTGAAGAACCAATTATTCTCCAATTGGTATGCTCCCCTTTAAAATACAAGCATGTATGGCGGTTTTCTATATACACATATTCCGGTTACAAATGTTGTCCTTCTTCTACTTAATTGTTTAATCATAAAACTCCTGACTCATAGTGTTTACAATATGTTGCTTGTTCTGTTTAGCTCAATTACATCATGTTTATGCCATTAACGTAGTTTGTATTCCAATGAACCCTCTATATGGTTTTTATCCATGCATACAAGCCAATTTTTTCTGTCGGCAACAAATGTTAGCCTCTAAACTGATACTCCAAAGTACCAGTAACTATGATAAAAGTTCACTGCTAATGTTTTGTGGTTGTAAATTGGGTATATTATTTCGTCTTGAAAAAAAAAAACACGTCTTGGATGAACATCAAAGCTAAACGAGAGGTAAGGGTACTAAGCTTTGGGGCGTTGAGTTCATGTTGTGGTGTAAAGTTTACTAGTAATACATAGTTTGACTGTAAAATGTGGTGTTTTTTACTTATTATTCACAAAATGTCCACGGTCTTATATAATATGTCTTTATCAAAGCAAACATTTCCAAATGGAAAGCTGCAGTAGAGGATGTCCTATTCCAGTGAGAGCAAACAGTTACCAAAGGGAAAAAGAAGAAAGCGAAACAACATCACAAGATTTTTATATAACAATTCACATTTATAAATTTTGCATTGCATTTTTAAGATTAAAATGCACTAGAAAAGTGCTATTTTAGAAATGAAAATCCCCTCAAACATTTAAGATATATATTGCGGAAGTGATTTGAAAACTTGCTTACAGCAGACATTTTGCGGTTTGTTGATTGAAGTACGTGAATGTATTCCAGTACACCAGCAGACGACAATGATTCACATAAAGATGATGTATGACGTTGGTATAATCATTTGACAGAAGGTCTTTTAACAATATATATTTTTTGTACAAAAAATGAACGAAAATTGACGAAAACTAGGAATTTGAACTGATCATTCAACATGTTATTAAGATATGCTAAACAAACATTGCGTCAATTAAAAGTTGAAATATACATTAATCTAGTGTCAGTTAGCGTCACAAGTTAAAAAACCCGGATATTAATAGAAAGATATACCATCATTGCATAAATATGGTTTACCTGGAATCGAATTTTGTTCCGTTGTCATAGAAACCTTCATAGTGAATCACTAAAATGTCGGAGTCCTTGGATTTTCGGGGACAATCCGTTGCTTGGTTCAGGACCTCAATCTTCAACTGGGGTTCCCCGGCGCCCGGGTTGCTTGGGTCGGGCTGTTGTTGCTGCTGCTGTTGTGGTAGAGACAGACATACGGACAATAGGTTAAATCCCAGAACTGCCACACAAGCACACTTTACAAACAAATGCATGTTATACTTTTTGTCCCTCGTGTCGACTCAAACTGAACTGTAGAATTAAGATACGCTCGGCTAATGTGATTGGAATATAAAGATGGTCTATTTCACGTGGCCTTATAAGAAGACGTCCACGTGTACTAGTTTGGTTCCTAACGAGGAAGTGATCATGAAAAATAATAAGTGATGCAATAAATGCCCGAGGGGCTACACAGACCAGTCGATGCGGAGACCCCGGGGCACTACATCCTTACACACGACGAGTAACACGCATAAAAAATATTCCCATTTATTGCTTGCAAGTATTTGTGAATAAAAACAACTTGAGATCGTCGGTTTGATAAATCATTGCAATAATTAATCAACAATGGTTGAGTGAATCGCCTTGCTTAACTCCACTAATCACCACAAACTGCATCTGCTGAAAACTTTCTTTCTAGGTGACCAGGGTCCTCTATGTACTCTTTAAGTTACATGATATATAGTAAAAATTTAATATGTTTAGGATATGATTTGTACAAAACTGTCTTGTTGTAAATTTTGAATTTACTGCCACCCGGTAAACTCAAAATTTACAACATGACAAAACTATGTAATATACACTTTGTTGTGTGCTAAATTTCGAAACCTTGAAAATAGTTAAAATCTCATTTAAAACGAATAAAGATCTAATCTGTCATTCAAATGAACTCATCTGTTAATTTAATTAATTCATTAGTTTTACCGTCGGCTTCCAAACGAATCAATTTAAATAAGCATTTATGTCAATTGCAGCGAAATGAATTATCAATTATGAATATTTCTGGGCAGACTAATGGAACCAGAGTTCCAGACAAAACAAGAAATTGTCAAACTATGAATGTCTTCGTTTAAAAAACAGTGTATGAATTCAAGAACTGGTTTTTATCGAGGGTTTTCAAGGGACTTTCTATCTTTTGAATAATAAACAAATGCATAGATCTGAGAGATACACGCAAAGGTGTTTGAATACTAGAACGGTAAATTGGTTTTTAGCAGTTGGTGATCAACAATGTGAAGGTCAAAATCCTTTTATAATGACTGGGTGTTCATGCATATGACCAACAGTGCATTGCATTATTTAGTTTAGAAATTGAACATGTACTCATGTTTGTCTCTGTTATTTATTTTAAATCAGCCATTGGCACCAATAACCCTTTTACATAGTATATGCGCTTAGGTTTCATGCACCAGAAAAACTTATACATAATGTATCTATAATATCCTCAAACACAGACTATTAAACACCGGGTTGATGTGTTAAATAAAGCCGAGAATGATAATGATCTAAATGGTTCCGTTCAGTGTAATAGTTCTAATGAGTTTTGTTATATTCTCAGCCATAATGGATCTTGGATGGGGATTTAGACCGTAGTAACCCCTGAATGCACTCTCAACCAGTCACTAACTCAGCCGAAACACACTCTTTTTCAGAACAATTAGATACTCTCATTATCTTCAGGAACATAGTGTTTTGAACGCTTTTCCACTTCGTGACACAAGCTCGAAGTTTCAAACTTCGTTTTTAACCCGTATGGTGGCCAAACAACCTTGCTTCTCATTGATTTTCACCCATGACAAGATTCTACGTTCATTGTGGTTTTAAACTGGTTCTGTTCATACTTAACAATTTTTTTTAGTCACGAAAATATTTTTGATATTTCTTTATTTGTATTTCTAATTATATTTTCAAGATACCTTTTATACGTAGATATCGGCTGTTACTTTTTCTGTTTATTTCAAATTGCTGTTTTTAAAGTGCAATTGAATTATAACACCGCTGGAGCTCATAGCGGAAATAGAACGTAGAACTGAAAAATTACAAAAGCGATCAATATCGCAGTGCAACTTATCCTCTATTTTTAGTTAAACTCAAATAATGTTGGCCTAAGTGTTACAAGCCAATGCCCTGCTATGATATTTGTAATTGCCACAATGATTTCCTCTCTTGTGCGTTTCGGTCAATTGCAACCGAGTTTACTTACCTCTTCTTAATGACCATGTTCAAGTGAATAAAATCTATTGTATAATTTGATTTAAACATTTGAATGTACTTTATATAGAAAAAACCCATGACCCTTAATATTTGGAAATACAAACTTTTTGATGTTTGAATTGATCCGTGCCTTGGCAGTTTCTAGAAGCATAGTCATTTGCAATAAGCTTAAGGACACCCAGACTTTCAAACTTACCGCCAAATGGTGATCGAACATTGCATTTCTATTTGTTTACACAGTGACATAATAATATGTTTTCAATCGGTGAATACTGTTAGTTGAACATTAATTGGGAAACCGTACATAGGAATATTCGCCCGGTTGACAGACACAATTTCCATTACAACATAGTTTTAACGCATACTGAATAAAGAAAGTAAAGTCGCTTTCAGTGATTTTGCGCACGTTGTCATTTGCGACGTTCTCGTTCTTTTTATTAATTAAGTTGCTAATGCAATATTTAAGTTATTTGGAATAAAATAGCTTTCATTAAATGCAGAAACACACAACAAATATTTACAAAAGAA
This sequence comes from Magallana ariakensis, assembly GCA_020458035.1. Classification (NCBI taxonomy): domain Eukaryota; kingdom Metazoa; phylum Mollusca; class Bivalvia; order Ostreida; family Ostreidae; genus Magallana; species Magallana ariakensis. Next base: position 10,322,574 of record CM035815.1, read on the forward strand.
AATACGAACATAAACATCTTCCTTGTGTCGAAAACTGTTTGCATTATCGAATGAAGAACTGCGGCGTCGATCGGGCGTTGGTGTGTAATTACATCATTCCAGTAACAGGTAGTTAGATTTCTCCGTTTTCAGGGAAAATATACCGTTGTTAGCATTTGACACGAATATTCGACGAATCTATCGAATATCATTGTCAGGAACAATGGCAATACCGGAATGGCTTCAGATTGCTGAGTCAGGATCTTTTGAATAAAGCAAATGCATTTAGTGAACATTGTTGTACGTGCCTAATTGCAGATGTTAATACCTACGAAACAAAGGTTAATTAAATTTGGATGCGCCCAATCCTAGGTTATGCAATGTTTCAAATTAGAAAACCATGTTCTTAAACGATATGACGGAATAAATGCGACTTGTTAGTTAGCTTTTGTTTAGCTAAAGAACATGCATTTTTCGATGCCAAGAAACGTTTTTTTTAAGAGAATTTGTTTTTGCCGACAACAACCAGAAAAGACAAAAGAAGAGAACATGATGATGATCATAATGTTGTTCCGGGGGTGGGGGGGGGGGGCAGAGGGAGCGGGGGATGTGCTGATTAAAATTGTTAAGTGTTAAATTTTGTTGAGTGACTTACAAAAATATTTCTCGTTAAGTTTTTAACTTAGTCATGATAGTACTAAACAATTTCTCGTTATTTATTAAAGTATATGTAATAGTGCAACATTATTTCACTAAGTCACTGTACAATGCATGTTCATTGTTTCTCATAGAATGTATGGGGTCAGTGCTCGGTCGATCTTAAGTGTATGACATAGAACAAAAGATGAGATTGGTACCGGGATCTCTTTGAACAAGGACACTTGTCGACAAGTCACTTCTCTCGGATCCGGAGTCAGTGACAAATGAAATTAAATTTAGTATTCAACTGAATATAACAACACTTTACATAGTAGTTTTTATATATAACAAGCTAGGAGGCTCTCTACTTAAAACCGCCGCGGCTTCAGAAAGGGGAAGTGTTTTCTATTATTAGAAAAACCGCATCGTGATTAACAAAATAGGGCGTTTTCATAAATTTGTGGGCTTATTTCGTTTAGTGCTATGAAAAAAAAATCATAAGTGCATATAAGGTAGTACATTGCTCCTACGAAGATGCATCAATGTATTTGTCAACAAATAATGTTAATGAGACATCTTCTACGCAAGTTTAGTTCGTTCAGGTTTGGCAAGAAATCTCAAATTTTGTCAATCCAACGACACTTTGCCGAGTGCGTTTTGTGACAGTGTTGGATTCACGTTGTTTTTTTTTTTTATAAAATCATGGTGTAATGCGTGCGTGTTATGTAATTATTAATAAGATGACGAGCCCGATGTCCTTCAAAACTGAAGAAACATTAGACAAGCTTAAAAATGTAAGACATGAAATGGATATAAGAAATTCTGATAGAAAATGTGAAGCACACACTGAAATCCCCTTTTCTTAAAAAAAAAACATACAGAAGAAAGCGGATTAGATAACAAACTTGTGAAAAAGAAAAATCTTTAAAATCTGACACCAACAGGTACGATTCATCATTGCATTGATTTATCTCAGTCAAGGTTTGGATTGAACATGTTTGTGAAAATGAATATTTCATTTTATTCAGAAATTGTTGCTTTGCTTTTGTTCCTTGGTGGTCACATATTTCACATCCTTGGTGGTCACATATTTCACGTTACGTACTGGGTAGATTCCATGGATCATACATGTTACTGTTCCGGAAAACTTGTGATAGTCACTAGTGCAATACAATACAAAATGTACTTGCTTTGTTTCACTTGATTAAAAGGTTACCATTATGTGTTGATCCTCTACACTCTACACTTTTTCATCCTATTTTCACTAATCACTCGAACGTTAGGAAAACCCAATAACCCTGAAATCGAGGTCAAGTATAAAAAGGTTCTGCCCAAGAAGTTATCGTCCTTGTGAACGCTGATTGGATGCAGTGGCAGGGACGCAACAGGCTTGCAAGTACTTTAAACACCAATCAATAGCAACGAAATCAAACAAAAAGTGTTTATTTTAAATACAAGATAGGGATTCTTGTTGCGGTTTATAAAGAATTAGAACCGTTTTAACAAGAGCTTGGACTTTCGGTGGGATGTTACTATCTAGTTTGCTCATCAAAACAAGCTTTCAAATATTGACCTCCTTTCTTCTTATTCGCTAAGAGAAGCTCATTAATATTCATAGATTGTCAAAACCGGAAAGTTGTTTGCCTAGATCTACTCTGTTGGGTGAAATTGACGAAATATACATCCCTGGATGAAGTTGGACGAGTGTCACTGCGTTCAATGTATTCATTTCTATTAGCCAATGACAGGACAGTTAACCATAAGTAGACCCCGCCTTCATCAAATCGGAGTTTGTCACGTACTGCCGAAAGTCCAAGCTCTTGTTAAAATGGTTTTATGTATACATACATAATAATTCTTATGACACAATACACAGAGCAGCAGCCCCTAAAAACCACAGGGAAGGTTAGGACACAATACTGTGTTCGGTCAATGACACTGCAAAGGGTGTTGACTGATTATTACACAACAAAGCAAGTTTCAATTAATGCAGCATACAAACGGAGAAAATGGCATTTAACTTTACAATCAATTTTGCCTTGCTCCTTAAAAACATTTTCATAATTTATAACTTTGTCATTGCTTACTTGGATAATAGGTAGATAATTTTCATTCAAAAGCAACACAAAGAGATGAATACTTCGTACAGTGTTTTGATGGGTTTTTTTTGTGTATATTAAAATTTCATAACCTTACCTTTAAAAGTCAGTCACAAGGTATAAAATAATTTTGGGTCGCAAGGTTATAACAAAGTATGTCGCATATAGAAATCAATTTCATCATATCCCTTTCATGTGTAAATAAAAAAGAATTCATGTTCAAACAGCTAATGTTTTAATTTAATACAAGAAATAAATTATGGAATTTTCTTTCGTTTATTGACTGAAACAGACATGCTTAGCAAATTGACTATGGAGATATAAAATGCATAGCGATTATTGTACAACTAGTAAATTAAAAAAAACAAACAAACTGTGTTGTAATTTGTTTTGAATTAAAGCTTTTAATTTCTAAAAATTTTGCAGCAAAAAATAATTTAAATGCAAAATGAAGTTTATAATTCATTTAAAAGAATGCAAAATATCTTAACATTTTATGCATAGAACGAGTCATTTGTTATATATTGTAGCATAAAGTTTTCGCCCGAGTGTATTGCATGCAACTTTTAAGTACATGTATACGCGTTGTTTTTTGAGACATTGGTATATGGGTTTTTGTAGTATGTTAAAAATATGAGCACTTAATTTCAGTGTATGTAAAAAATGACAAAGAATAGACACATTTTATAAATGTCATATAAAACAAAAAAGAAATTTCGAGGAACCTGTTTAGAAATACTTAATTGTCATTATAAGAAACAATAGGGAAAGACGGTTCTCTCTGTATATAAAGAAAGTCCTTGGTCAGGGTACTAGTTTATGGTTTATCATTTCATTTAAGGTACAATTTCATCTGCTGTCCAGACGGGTCTAATAATGTACATGTAAATATCAAATCAAACCTTCAGAAAATGGTACCCCACGGTGCAGTGCTCCTTCGATGTGAAAATGGTATTATAATATCTTATAATACAAATTAACTGATGCCGAAAACTTCATTTGAAAATTTTTATATAAACATTTAAGTGTTATATGATCAGGAACAGATCTTCCAAGTGCATCAAAATATTGTCAAAAATTCACAAAGAACCATTTGTCTGTGTGGAATCTCTCTCAAATCAGATTATGCTGAGGTTCTGGTCACATTGTCTTTATCCGCAGTGCAAAACTTGCATGATACTGTTGGAAAACTGCAATTGTCTCTTAGATTGCACACATTCTTCAGAACTCTGTATTTACCTATAATTGATCGAAAACTGCCAAATTGTGACGTATGAAGTGTATTTAATGTATCATGATTTTATCGTTTCTGAAAGTATTTGACAGTAGTTGGTTCCTATTTGACAGTAGTTGGTTCCTATTTGACAGTAGTTGGTTCCTATTTGACAGTAGTTGTGACAGTAGTTGGTTCCTATTTGACAGTAGTTGGTTCCTATTTGACAGTAGTTGTGACAGTAGTTGGTTCCTATTTGACAGTAGTTGGTTCCTATTTGACAGTAGTTGGTTCCTATTTGACAGTAGTTGTGACAGTAGTTGGTTCCTATTTGACAGTAGTTGGTTCCTATTTGACAGTAGTTGGTTCCTATTTGACAGTAGTTGGTTCCTATTTTTGTCTCTGGTATGTATTATTATTGGTCGAAGAGATTATTAGATTTTTAGAGAAGTACAGCAAACGACCAAATCTCAAATCATCAATTATTCAATCAATTCGTGAGAGTTTACAGTGTATATTGTATATAATTCATGCAAAATTAAGGTTGTTTGATTCTAAAAACTTAAAATCAAAAGTATTGGTCGGGAGGGGGCGGTTTGAACAATTTTTTTTTAAATCTACGCTTTATAAAGAAGTTATATTGGTGATATTAGCATTTCTGGCACATGCGGTAATATTTCTGGGTTGTTGGTTTTTTTTTTAAATATGACCTTTTATTTTTAAATTGTTTAATTTTTATACCCAATTTGCCAAGTTTGGTCGAAAATGGCTCATTCAGTGGCTAATGTGAGCAGTTTAAAAATTGCATTTTTGAACCTACGGTTCAGGCGAGACAGAAAGTAGAGATATCAGAGTGGCGGAATGAAGGGTAAAGCCAACAAACTTAAGAACACTGAATAATCGTGACCATTTCAGACTACATTAATCTCCTTGACACGAAAAGCTTTTTGTAAAAATATTTGAATTTTAAAGCTAAAATTAAATATTTTTTAAAGCTAAACAATCATATCTGAAAATTTAATGTAGATCTGAAGTCTATTGGGTAATTTGTTGAACCCCCCCCCCCCCCCGCCTCATTAAAACGTGTTCAATATAATACTACTGATGAAGTTCCTTTTCTCAACCCCCACCCCCCCCCCCCCCCAAAAAAAAATAAATATCTCCAAAACGAAGACATCTTAACAAGTGATTAATGAATCCTCTATTTTTTTTTTTTCAATACATCTTGCCTCTACCTAAAAAGTTGCCCTTATTTGGGGGCCATTTTCGAATTCCACACGTGTTAAAATAGCATTTTATTTTTTTGCTGAGTTGAAATTTTTCACTAAATGTATGGCGGAATCTTAAGTTTTACATTGAATGGTTGCTGCGATATACTGTTACCAAAAATATCGTACTACTCTACAATGTTATACTTTCTCCCGGACCTATTTTCTGTGCGGATCGTTATTATACATGTGGCGGATGTGGAATACTCTGTTTACATTTGCGGCCAGTAACTGTATAATGAGGTGTTGATCGCATGCTCAGAACGGAAGTATATAAAGTTCATCCTGGTCAAGTAATACAAAGACTTTTTTTTATAAAATCGTTTCTTTCATGAATTTCATTAAAAAAAACCCATTTCTTTTACCATTCAAAAGTTGTAAGGCATGAATGTCGAGGTCCAGTAAAGAAGTTGTCATCAAGAAGCTATCTACTTGCATTGGTGAACGGCGATTAGATGCAGTGACGGGGACGCAATATGCTTGCAAGGACTTTAAACACCAACTGATAACAACGAAACCAAATAAATTAAAATGCTTTTGACTTTTTCTTTTTAAATGCAAGTTTGCATGATATACAATATTTTTATTGCGGTTTATAAAGAATTATGTATGCATGCATTATAATTCTTAAGACAGCGTACAAAGAAGCAGTCCCTAAAAACCAAAGAGAAGCTAAAAGAACTGGTTATTACACAACAAATCAAGATGCAGCATACCTCTATGTACAAAACAGACTTAATGACATTTAAATTTACAATCAATTTTGTTTAGTTCCTTCAAAACATTTTCATAATTCATAACTTTGTCATTGCTAACTTCGATAATAGGTAGATAATTATCATTAAAAAGCAACAAGAGAGGTTGGATACTACATACAGTTTTTTTTCTATTTTTGTGTGTATTAATTTTTCATAAGCTTACCTTTGAAACCCAGTCACGAGGCATAACTTATTTTATATATAATATACGAGGTTATAACAAAGTGTGTCGCATATTTCAATCAATTTCATCATATTCCTTTCGTTTGTAAATAAAAGGTTTTAATGTTCAAACAGCTTATGTTTTAAGGATGACGTTTATTCACATTAAAAAAAAATTTCCACTGATGATAATGAAAAACCATCTGTGTTATAGACCTTTTATTGTAGTGTTATTTTTCACTTTCAAAAAAGTAGGTTAAAAAAGACCTAATTTTTTAGGTAATGGCCATTGAATATTTTTTTGAAAATCGAAGTAAACAACGTCCTTAATAGAATACAAGAGAAAAATTATTAAATTTCCTATTGGTTGTTTGTTCACGAAACAGGAATATGCCTAACAGATTGACTATGAAGATACCGTAAATCCGGTGATTTTCGCGATGATCTAATTTTCACTTTTTTGCGATCTCTTGTAAATCGCAAATTCTTGAATACGCAGAAATTAGAACCATTTTAACAAGAGCTTGGACTTTGGGTCGTTGTGTCAAACAGCATTGTGACGTATAGGCATATCTATTTCATTGTTGGCCACTCAGCCATTGTTCTTTGAAATCAACAAGATTTGTCTGGTATTTGAGCTAAGCCTACGCAATCTGTGTATATTTCATTTCAAACCAGCGTCATTTTTAACTCGTTTTGACCTAGGAAAATGATAGTTACATCCTACCGAAAGTCCAAGGTCTTGTTAAAATGGTTCTATATTCTGTATCATTTTCTATAAGAATCTTTTAAAATCGAAAAAAATGACTGACGCAAATTAAAAATGCTACAAATTTTCACCATTTTCTCAAATTTTGTGAGACGCGAAAAAAACCCGGATATACGGTATATAATGCAATTATTACATAACTTACCGACAGGGTTGAGAACTATAATAACAAAAACATGTGTGATTGGTTTTGAATCAAAGCTTTGAATTTTTTTTTTCTTTAAAATCCTGCAGCAAAAAGTATTTCAAACAAAAATTAAATAAATGACATGCAAAATGAAGTATATGTTACATACATTTAAACGAATTCAAAATATATGAACATTTTATGCATATATAAATGAGTCATTAGTTTTATGTCATGTTGTAAACTATAATATTAAGTTAACGCTCGGGTGTATTGCATGCAACATTTTCCCATTATATTGGTTGTTTTATGAGATATAGATATGAATTCTATTATAAAAATGGGTTGTCGTAGGATTTTAAAAACTTGCGCTCTTAACTTTGAAAAACTGTCAAAGAATAGACACAATTTATAAATGTCATATCAAAATAACAATAAAAATTTCGACGAACATGTTAAGAATTTTTTGGGGGTCATTATTAAGAAACGAAAGGGAAAGACGGTACTTTCTTTACTTAGGAAACTAGCAAAGTAAAGTTATACAGATGGAGGTTGTGTTACTATAGAAGTAGAACTGGGTCAGATATAATAGTTTAAATCATTAAGGTACTTGTTCATGACTTGTCATTTCATTTAAGGTACAATTTCATCTAAGTCATGCTGACCTAATGAACAGATTTATATCGAATCAAGCCTTCAAAATATAGTGCCTCGAGTTGCAGTGCTGCTTTAAAGGAGATGTTGTACAAATTAACTGATCCCGAAAACTTCATTTGAAAGCATATATATACACCCAACCTTGATTATAAAGGTGTTCAATACATAAACACACATTTTCATTTTTATAAAAAAAATATTTTGTTTAATGAATTGTTATAATATTTTTAAAGGGACCTGGACACGATTTCAGATGAAATTTTTTTTTTGATTTTTATGTATTAAATAGTTTACTTGTGTATTTTGAATGATTTTCCAACATTTGAATGTTAGAAGCCGTGTTACAAGCGAGATACAGAGGAAAGAAGTCGTTGTTATGTAAACAAAGCTCGAGTCTTATATTTGTTTACAAATAATGTAACGTAAAGAAATTGCCATTTCTTTGACAAAATAACTCGTGGAAACAAGATAAACTTATTAAATGTGTTCATAAATAAGTTTATCAACAACAAAATGCAACATTAAATTGAAAAATTTACCAATTCAAGACATATGTAAACAATAACAGGACTCGAGCTTTGTTTACAAAACAAAGAATTTTAACCTCTGTAACTCGCTTGTAACTCGATATTTGACTTTCAAATTTTGACAGAGCATTAAAAACATCCATATTGACCATCCTAGACATTAAAAATGAAAAAATAAATTTTGAAAAAATTTAGCTCAAATCGTGTCCAAGTCCCTTTAAATCTTGACCCCTTACCCCCCCCCCCCCCAAAAAAAAATTTTTTTTTTTTTTTCAAATCTCACACGTGTTAAAAAAGCATACTTTTATGGAGGGTAATCGTGTTCAAAATTCCAGACCTGTAAACTTGTAAATTCAAATATGCAATCGTGTTGGTGTGTAAGTCTGAGTATGAATGTATGTGATTCTGATCGTGTAACCTATAAAAACTCGAGCATAAACACTTTAAGATTTGACTCAGTTCCTTTGTATGATGCACATTTTGCTGCTTAATTGTTTTTGTTAGTTAATTTAACCTTCAACTTTGCACATTTTAAATCCATAGTTTCTGCGTTTGTATCTTCACCCTCGGATATAGCACAGTTGACATGTTACAAATCAACAAATGTAAAGTCTACAAGTTTGCCGAATTTTGACTTGACCTTATATGGCAAATGCTCGCTGCGGGAAAAGGCATGCCGTAATCGCCGGAATGGGCTAAAATAAACATAACATTCAGTTAAACTGTTTTTATGAACGATACTATTTTTTTTGGATCAAAAATATTTTTTTTTTATTTTTATAAAAGAAGATTTTGAGGTATGATTGAAACTGGACCAAACAAGAAGAGGTGACGAATGCGCTGGTTTCTGTAATATAATTCCCATGGACACTGGTACATGTAATATACGATAAAGGTTAACTTTTACAAAAAAAAATTGCATAAAATCTATTCCAATATTGCTAAAATAATTTGACATGTAATTTAAACTGAAAAATATAAAGTTGAATACGTGCTCTGTTCTAGAAATGAGACGGATCAAGAAATTTCCTAGGGGGTGAATATCTTTTGTGCAGCATGGGGTTTGGCGACCGCCGTGAAGCCCATATAGCTTCATTGCTTACCTTAATGCTAAGAATTTTGAGAGTGAATTTTATATTCCTCATTTCTTTAAAATTAAACGACTTGCAAAACAATCTGGTGATTTTTCGCGGAAAAATGTATGTATCTATATATTTTTTTTCAAATATCAAAATGACTTTGTTGTGCAAGTGCATGATAAATAATAAAACAATCTGAAACTGTTACGAAAGAAGTTCTCTAATCATTAATTAAAGTACAAAATGTTGTCAAAAATTGAAAGGTTCTGAAGAAATAAATAAGGGATACTAGTATGTTTTTAAAATTATATTTTTTCTTCGAAAATCGAATTTCTGAAATTAAGAAACATGTGGGTTAAACAGATTTGATTCTATATGAAAATTAATGGTAGAGTTTAAATTTTAAAATCTTATAAATATATACTGCAATGACAGAAATTTTACAAAACCAAGTAGGTACTTTATGGTAATCAGTACATGTTCACAAGTGGCTGTAAAGCTGTAAAGCTTTCCTGAAAATTTTGATTAACCAACTTCACTGAGTGTGTCTGGATTGAATCGAGATTCAGGACGACATACTTATATCCCGTAATAATTGCTTGATATCTAAACATTTTTGCTATTTACAGTCAATCTTATGGTTTGATTTCTTTTTTTCATTTAAAGGAGAGGGGGTGCCGCTAATCATGTCTCATCTAAATCAAAATCTTAAAACTACTGTTTTCAGGTAGATAGTTTTTCTTATCGATAATTCAGTTCTTTAATTAATCAGCAGGCCGACCCCCCCCCTACCCCGTGATTTTTTTCTTCTTCGTGGGTGGCGGGGGGGGGGGGGGCTGGGGGCTCTTGTCTCAACATTGTGGTAGCGATAAGGATGCTTTTGGTGATATTTTCTTTATTCAGCCGACCTCTAAGTATTCTTACACGATTTGTTAAATGTACTTTAAGACAATAGAAATGCGTGTATACATTTAAACAGAGCATGATATTTAAAATTTTCCAGATCTAAGACATCCGATGCCGATTGAATTCTTCACTCGCATCTTTTTTGGATTCTCTTGATATAAGGGACACCGAGCCTATAATCTATTGTTCGGAAAATCGTACTTCCTAAAAACAATGTTGTTATCCAGAAATAATATGATATGTAATATTTTTTTATTCATTCTGTGCCCATTCCGGCGATTACGGCAGGCCTTTTCCTGCAGCTATCTGTGACGTCACTGTTTCCATATATGGTCATGTCAAAATTCGACAAACTTGTAGACTTTACATTTGTCGATTTGTAACATGTCAACTGTGCTATTTCCGGAAAACGGAGATATAAATGCAGAGACTACCGATGGAAAATGTGTAGTATAGTGACACGTTATATGTAAATAACAAACAGCATTTTAAAGTTGCAAATGTACATCTGTGGGAAGAATTACATTGAAGGTCTGCGGAGTCAACTTTAGAGTGTTTTTATAGATTACACGATCAGAATTACACACATTCATACTCAGGCTCACACACCAACACGATTGCATATTCGAATTTACAAGTTAACATGACTGGATTTTTGAACACGATTACCCTCCATATACTTTTGCTGGCTTGAAATTTATTTTCTAAAGGTTAAGCTTTTCATTGAATGGTTGCTGTGATATATATCAGGGGAGAAAACCCACACTACTCTTCAATGTCGGACTTATTTTCTGTGCGTAATGGTATTGAAGGGGTGGCGGATGTGTAACACTTTGTCTACATCCGCGGCACGTAACTGTTGATAAACGTAAAAGCGTTGATCGTATGCTGAGTACAGAAGGACCTTAATTTGACCCCGCAGCCAGTGTAGTTACAATAAGGTTAACTCCTAGTCAATAATACAAAGAAATTCTTTAGAAAATCTTTCTTTCATAAACGATTTGATTAAACGTACATATTCCTATTGGAACCTCCTTCAAACAAATCTTCCTCGTGCCACAGTAACATTCATGTATTTCGGACGAAGTTAACACATAGTGATTTCTTTCAAACATTGCATTGTTTGTCTGTTTGTTTAGCCTGCACCTAAGTGTTTACATAGCCTGCATTTTAAGATACTCCCATGCAGGGCATTGAAAACTATGCTTTGATCCGACAAAATGTTGTGCAATTCTGACAATGCGTCATACAATAAAAAACCCTTTATTATTTTACATTTAACCGACATTTTCTTCATGTGAAAACAAAGCGCATTTCCCCAACTGCATGTCTAGATTTTTTTTTTTACATACGGACTCAAATATGAGTGCCTTTGCATGCATGTCAATTGTTAAAATTCTTTGAAGTACACATATTAAATCGGTTATGATTTTTTTTCAAAGGGAAGCATAACAATCTTCTTTAAAATCTTTCAAATCCATTTGCGTTGTTTATTAAAATAAATAATTTTTCTCTCTCAATTTTCTCTTTAATCGTCATGAATAACAAAAATATCAATTTGGTAAAATGTTTGGTTTGCACTTTTAATATTACAAATATCTTGCATTCGTGGGCAGCTTACTAGCATTAATAAGGGTTAGGTCACCGTCAGTTAATCATATTAATATTTATCCCACCATCGTCCTTAACATTCGCTAGGTTTCAGTGAAAAGGGTAAATCCCTCAATCGATAGCGCCCAGGAACAATTGCAGGAGACTGCCAGATATAGAACAGGCTTTTGGACCGAGATATTCTGGAGCTGGAAGCCTGATGAGTCATCGACGCTAAGGACATATACAAACTGGTCGTTAAGTTCAATAAAATCCATGGAAATCCAATCAACACATCCACACAAGGGTTTCCAAGACTTTGCTGAGCCAGCAGAAAAAGGACACGGTGTGACGTCAGTAGATGCCAATAGCTGGCCCGGGTATCTAACTTTACCTGTCTGTTTTCAGGGTACTGTAAATGGACCAGGTGATAAAATATAAGTTTTCTATTGCGAATATGATGCCTTGCTTTCGGTTAATTGAAAATTTTGTTAGGTTGATTGTTAAATGATACTGCACTTTCGCTTCAGAGAACCAGCGTATCAAACACGATAATACGTGTGCTTTGCGTGTGGAAGCGGATGAGGAGATTTGTACTGTTGACATCGACACGAAAAATAAAAATACCCTCTCTCTAGAATGACAAACACTTAAAGCTTGACTGGAACTGACCACTTTCTGTGTGACCTTGGGGTTGAGTATTTAATGTACATATAGCTGCGACACCTGCTAGGTCATGTTAAACAGACTAAATCCCTGTTGAAATGTAGTAAATTAAAATCTATTACAGCATGCTTTACTGGACTATATGCATTAAAATTTATTGCATACATGCGCGGATCCAGATAATTTTTCCCGAGGGGGGGGGGGGTGGGGGGTGGGTCCGAAGGATAATTGTGTTTGCCAAGGGGGGGGGGGGGTCCGAAGCATATTTGCGATAATTTTACTATGTAAATTTAATAAATGTTCATTTTCCAGGGGGGGGGGTCGGGCTACCCCCGACCCCACCCCCCTCTAGATCCGCGCATGGCATAAATGTTAACATCATTACCGAACATTTAAAAATGAATTTTGATGATTTCCTTTTAAACAAACAAAAATGCACATATGTATATATTCACAACTTTTAATAAATGGAAATAAAATTAAAAGCTTCAAATCGTACTGTGTGTGATTATTGATTTTATTAGAACTATTTTAACAAGAGCTTGGACTTTGGGTAGTTGTGTCAAACAGCAATGTGACGAAGGTCTGTCTATTTTATTGTAGGCCACTCAGTCATGGCTCTTTGAAATCAACAAGATTTGTCTGGCTTTTGAGCTAAGACTACGCAATCTGTGTATATTTCACTTGAAGCCAATGTCAGTTTTAACTCGTTTTGATGCAAGAAATAGATGGTTACATCCTACCCAAAGTCCAAGCTCTTGTTAAAATGGTTCTATACTATAATTGAATATATATACACTGTTCAAACATTACATTTCATTATAATAAATAACCTTTCTAAAACCGAGTGTAACTAGGCACTCTGCATCTGTGCAGTTCTAGGTACACGTGTATATACTAAGTATGTTACCTTAAAAGGACCCGATTTTGGGCTATTGTCCTTTCTGACATATTTTATTTTCTAAATAAAATATGTAGTCAAATTGCAGATTTTATTTAAGAAATAAAATCTGTCAGAAAGGATATTATATTTACCTCCTTTAGGCGAAGAGCTCTGAATAACGATATAAGAAATATTTAAAATTTTAAAGCTAAAATATTCATATTATTTCATATTGTTTCTTTACGAAGTAAAAGTTTATGCCCAAAATATCATATCTAAAAGTTTAAGGCAGATCTGATGTTTAAAAAAACCTGTTGTATACAATAGAAGCAAATGTATTCAGTACTCTAACGGGTACCTCACATCGGTGGAAATATTTTACAAACGGTCATTTCCTGCGTATTATCATGACTTTTCTTTCATGCAAAATTAGCTTCCGAGCGTCTGATATGCCCAAGTTTTAGACTGAGGAACTTGACAGCAGTAGTTTTCTTAAAACAGGTATTCGGGCTAGCAACAAGCAAACTGATTACTGGTAATGTGAAAGGGGGTCGCGGTTTTTATCTATATTCTGGGTGGGTTTAATGTGATGATCCTCATGAACTTCATGCATGCCGACTTCTGGATACTTCTTTGTAAGCGTGTGTAATCGCTGTAAGATTAATTTCCTATTCAGGTAATATTCAAATAAGCCTGTGATGTAACATGGTATTGGATAATAAACTGCTTGATTTTTGTTGTTTATTTTGGCTCTCTCTCTCTCAAAAAAAAAAGTAAAAAAAAAAAAAAGTAAATAAATAAAAAAATTAAAAAATATTTTTCTGTAAACCCTTTCCTATCCCCTGCAATTTGAAAACTACATTTATTCACGGTTGATCCCCCATAACATTTAATGAATTATCTTAACACCCCACCCCCCTAAAAAAGGAAGTTTTCCACAAGGCAAAAGAACACCCAGATTAGGAGGATGAGTGGAATATAGGGGCAGAAAGTGGAATATAGGGGCAGAAAGTGAAATATAGGGGCAGAAGACTTTAATCCTGTTTACTTCGGAGAGGTGTTCACAAACCCGATCATGTCAAGGTGTTCTCCGGAGAGCGTGTCAACTATTCTTTATACCTTATTGTGCATTAAATGAATCGTACCAAATCTTGAAAAGGTTTAATTCTATGATCTTAAGCTAATTCGCTACACATTAGCAGCAATCTGTTTAGAAGAATTCCGATAATTTAAATATTTTCTGCTGAGTCGGACTTTTCCCTGATCCTGTCGCTACGTGCAAAAGGTTTCATTGAAATAGCTGTCCTTTGAGCAATGCTTTACATTTACCTCTTCGCACTATTCTCTTTATGACCATTTTCATATTTGAGGCAAAGCGAGCATGAATATGCACTCATTTTATTTCCTTTAGCATGTGTCATACATCTGTTTGTGAAATGCAGAAGTCAAGAAAAATTCTTTACAACATCTACACGTCATATACATGAATTAAACTGCTTTTTTTTAATTTTCGAGGTTTTTCGGTAAGGCCGCGTACGTTAGAGTATATAACTATGCATCCCGGGTTTTTTTTGTTATCCATTACGATCAAGTATTGATGACATGCATGCATAATCATTGAATATTCCAAATTATTGTAAACAACTCTCTCTCTCTCTCTCTCTCTCTCTCTCTCTCTCTCTCTCATAGAATCAGTCGTCGTCGTTAATTATTCACCACATACTTGTATATGGCGATGTGTGGACAATAGATCAATACAGTGCAGGAGAATAGCGCAAGAGTAACATATTTGTGCGTAATATTGAATTACATAAGACATTATTGATTATAATACAATAAATACTCTCTAGTTTGATATAATTGTTTCGACCTTCTGGTGATCATCAGAGAGAGAGAGAGAGAGAGAGAGAGAGAGAGAGAGAGAGAGATTGTTTTTGTGTTTGCCCATGCATGCCATTGCCTTACAGCCACTTATGAATTTTAAACCGATTATCTCAAGAAATCAAATTTACCTCCACATGCATTATCAATTTTTATAAACAAGGGGGAAAAAACCAAACGGCTGCATTCCATAAATATATATAAAATATATGGGCTTTGTGATCAGTTCCTCTTTTTAGATCTCAATCATATATTCATTTTATTGATTTTCATTCTTTTTTTACCTTTTCCACACTTCCTGGTACAAAAAAAAAATAATGGCAAATTGATGGAAATTCCTTGTGAAGTGAAATCACAGAGGAAAATCAAAAGCTTCTTAATTCCAAACACCAAAATTAAAAGAAAAGAAAAAGACTGAGGTGTGGTCATTTTATTGAACATCAAGATTTGTCAAGATAATTGTGCATTAAAATTGTGATTATCGTTTTAAAGAGACCCAGTGGTTTTTTTTTTATCTTATACAATAAGATTGTTTTCTTGAGTAAGTTTACTCAATGACTGAGGGACCGGTTCAATCTCAGCATACACACATTCTATAATGAACATGACTTTACACTCGAGTGAAGTTTAAAATTAAAATCTATATAGCTATAGACTCCATTAATAATAATAATTTGATTTAAGAGAAATTTCTCTTTTACCTGAATTGTGTATTTTTTAATTAACAGTAAGCGTACGTACGTAACATTTAAGAATAATTCAAACGACGTTACTGAATTGATTACATAAATGGACGTAATTCATAATTTTATATTTGCATACGCTTTATTTATTTTCTGAAGAAAGGTGACAAATTCGATGTTGCATTAAAAAGTGCATGACTGCAATGTGCACCTCCTCCCAAATTAGATCAGCACACACGCATGACAATTTGTGTGTATTCAATAGAGTCGCTCAAGCATAATCCAACCAATTGAAACGCCTCTTACAAAGACGACGATTGCTAAGCGGCTGATTTTCTTTGTTCCTCGCCGACCGCCCAAAGTACGAGCTTTCCTATTAGTCGATTGATCACATATCTAATTATAATATCACTTACGGAACACATGCACCGAATGCAAACTAAGCAGATTGGTATAAACATAGCTATCGTAAACCGCTGAATATTTGATGGAAAAGTCGTGAACATGTAAACATCCGAAGTTTTGTGTTAGTATTATACACGTGTGTCGGGGGTCTTTTGCTATCGCCCGCACCGCGCAGGAGATATTATAATGTGTGTGTAAATGGAAAGCTCTGTGACAGTGCGACTTATGTGTTTGTTTTCTGTTTAACAGATTAGTTTTATTATTATTTAGTAACTATTTTGTAAATCGTGATCCTCTGTACACAATGGATACTACCAACAACACGGGTACTGATACGGGTACTGGGGACAGGTCGGCGAGGCGGACCCTCCGGGAACGATCGTCCAGGTAAGAGGGGGAACCCCCTCCAACTGTTTCACGTATTATGTAATTAGGTCACCGTATTACAGAATATTTAACAGTGTTTAAGGGTTCTGACATTATAAATGTAAGTATTTAATCTGTTTAGGATTAGAAGGAATCTTTAGCGTATACATCAGAGCCAGGAACTATAATCATAAGTCACCGGTATGGCAAAACACTTGTTCGCAAATTAATTGGTTGTATGTACATTAACTCCAGTAAACCACGACATGAAACGTACGATCATCTCGCGTGTTGTAATTATACAGATTTTCCGGCAATGGTCGTAATTTACGTGCATACATGTCATCGTGTAGCAATGTGTCAAAACTGTGGGAAAACACTTAATTTTCATGTATTTTTCTCAAAAACGCAGTTATAAATAATTAACAATTCGAAAAATAAGAATTTTACATAAAGTTTTCTTTATTTGAGACACCCGTTCCCTTTAAAATTTACGAAACATAAAAATAATTGGTGTATGGTTAGGCAAACAAATACTGGCTATGTTCGGCGCTCATATCGCGGTATTCACCCATCGAGGATCACACGAATGAACTACTGACAAAGATCCTTTGACTTGTGGCTAAATTCTACAGCTGTTTTTCAAAACCTAAGCTATGGAACGAACGCCCGTTGTTGTTTTATTTGCCCGCGAGCTCTAGTACTTGTAGTATGTTTGCTGTGACTAGGGACTAGGTATATATGATAGAGGGCTAAAACTGGAAACAGTTCGAGGTCACTGTCTCCTTTGGTCCCGCAAGCCAACTATCTCCGGGGCCGCCTAGAGTGACCTTGAGCAAGCTGAAAACTCAAGGCTACGCACATATCACAGATTAGATACGGGCGAATTCCAGACCACGAGCTATAGTGTAGATGTTTACTTAGGTTTGCCAGATTACCTTCATTTTATAAGTGTACTCGAAACATGACGAAATTTTGCCGGTGGAAAATAGATTAGCTTTTGATGCAATATGTCCAAACGCACAGGCATGACGAAGGCTTATTCCCTCGTCATACATCTTAGGATGTGTCAATACCATTAGAGATTTTGATGAATTTGTTTAAACATTTGTACATGAAAACATGTTTTGCACATTTTTAGGTGAAATAGAAAAAGTTTCTTAGTACCGACAACTTTATGCCCTTATTTGTAGTTTTGTTAATGTACTGGGATTGCGTTATATATAATATTGGAAGAACGTAAAAAGGATATGACAACGTAGAAACTGGCATCTTGGTTACCAAATGAGCATTTGACATCACTGGACACTATATCTGTATTTTAAGTACAGGTTCCTCACCCAATCACCGGTCGGTCACTCCTCTACTGTGTTCATTTATATCTACAGTTCGGTCACTCCTCTCTAACTACAGTTTACATAACCGCCGGTGACCGGATACCGGTGTCCGCGCACTCATAAACAACATCAGTAATGTGGTCGTCCACATCTTTATAGTGACCAACTTTTTACTCGGCATCGATTGGAATCTTGTAGATTCCTAATTCTAGAATTATTATTTTGTTATAATTTTGACAGCTCAAAGAAACTCGTTTAGATTATATACAAAAAAAGTGATTGACTAAACGTATTAGTGATTATCCTATCTATTTCAGTTTCTGTTGCAACAATTGATTGTTTCAGCAATCGCGCGATGCACCACGTCATTTTCAACATTCGGAGATCCCCAGTCGCAGGTGTTGTCGGGTATTTTCTGTCGACTCAGCAACCCGATCATCGGCTCTCACCCTGCTCGATTTCCGCTATATTTCATTGATTAAAGCGTTGAACGGATCACTTAAGAGATTACAGCAAGCCGAAATAAATAGATGAATTATGGTTACCTAGGTACGCCTCTTGTAAAAATTTGGCGTGTAGACATCGCAGCCTTTTTTGCCTCGCGTTTGCATCTAATAGTACATAAAGTTAGCAAATGCTAGTTTTGTTGTATGCGTATGCTTGAAACTCATGCAACGGACTGACAAATCGTATTCACGTTAATTTCTAACCTTGCATTCTTGTTTCCAAATTATCGACCGCAATGAGAGAGAACTAATTAACATGTGAATCTCGGTTATTTTTCACGCTGTTCGGATCCAGGATGGCAATTGGAGGTTCAAAGTTCTTTATTTAATTTACGGTTGCCGTTTTCTTCTGAAACATTTCGGTCATGCAGTTTCTAATGTGTGGCTAGGGTTGAGCCGAAGTTCAGCATTTGTTGACAAGTCAACTCTATTGCCGCTTCAGCATTTTTCTTTGTTGTAGAAACGGAAATAGCGTTCGATGGTCATTATGCAGATGGTGCACGAATTAAGGATA
The DNA here is from genome assembly GCA_020458035.1 of Magallana ariakensis. Lineage (NCBI taxonomy): Eukaryota > Metazoa > Mollusca > Bivalvia > Ostreida > Ostreidae > Magallana > Magallana ariakensis. The sequence goes on from CM035815.1 coordinate 10,341,588, forward strand.
ATTTTTTACCATAAAAACATGCCCTGTTACTTTTTTACTGTATTTATAAAAATGACCTTCAAAAACGTTTCCTACGAAAACATATGAATTGTTGAGCGTTTATTTATAAACAACGCGTCGATATCCTTAGCGTATTCATACCTATAACTTGGCTCAAATTACTGAAAGCGCTCGCTTCTGGAAACACAATTTGTTTAAGGTGACAAAGCAGTTAAACATTATGTATTATTCTCCGTCCTCTCTGCAATACATGCAAAGTCTTCTGGGACAACTGGAAATCATGTGTTTTCTCTTAATAAACAAGTCTAATAATTGAATAAAATTATACATTTTTAGACTTTCTTTTTTCTACAAATTTTGTTTAACCTTTCAGACGTCCTCTACAATTAAAAATACGACAGAAAAGGCAGACGATGCAAAACATGACTCGGCCTCTCAAACAGTGGCTGTGCAAAAATCGGGACAACCCCTACCCCTCCAAATTGGAGAAAGACATCCTTGCCCGCGAATCTCAGATGACGAACACCCAGGTCTCAAACTGGTTCGCCAACGCGAGGCGGAGACTGAAGAACGCAGTCAAGGGAGACAACATCCCCTGGTCCAAGCGGGTCAAAATGTACAACAGCAGCGTGCCAGGCAACGCAGAGTTGCTAAGCATCAGCTCTGATGATAGCAGCCTCTTCGATTCGGATGATAACGGTAAGAAGGATTGGCAAACAGGTCAGAAAATCAAGCAGTAATCGCATATATTACGTATATATATATATGTGGGGTTTTATCATTCTCATTAGAGTGGGAAAGGAATTGTGTCTAAAATAGATACATAACACAGAATTAAACAATTACTCTGTCAGAGATGTGGCCTGATTTTATGACAAGTGTTGAAATCGACGTCATTATCCAATTTATCCGCTTCAGAAACCGATAGTTACGTCACATCTTTGGTCCCCATTGATGAGCTTTCACTGTAAAGGTATCACACTACCCCAATTAAGATTGATTTAAAGATGACCTCATCAAAAGCCATCCATCAGCGACAGATGAAGAAAGAATCGACAAACTGATTATAGGTGGTAAAATAGGTCAGAAACCTTATTTCAATTTGAATGGGTTGGTGCTTTATGAGATGTACCGAACATTTCTTTGGATGTGGTCCAAATGTGTCTGTTTCTTCCGTAAATAATTTCTTGAAATTCTCGGTTCACAGCAGAAATCACTTGCAAGATCAGCTAGGAAAATGACTTCCCCACATCAAGCCAGATGGAAACAGTTGTACTGCCAATCATGGATACTACATTGTGTAATTTGATTTGCCTCATAGCATTTTGAAAAATTTAAATTGTACATCACATCCATCTGTCTATGAATAGCTAAAATTAGAAACACTTATCAAATGACTATTGTCACCCTTACTCATCATTTTGGACAGGAAATTACCACTTATTTGAAAGAGCCTTTCTTCACCCCTGTAGAAAAGTAGACATAAAGTTACCAATTTAATTTAGCCTCAAAGAAAAATTACATCATCTGATAAAAAAAAATATTTGTATACTGAGTGGGAAAAGGGATAAAGTTGACACTGAGGTCCTTCTGGGTAAATAATGATCTTCAAACGCCCCACGTCACCGTGTGTCTAACAGAGCACAGAACGCCCGGCCTTGACAAAGATAAGTTCTATACACTCGGCCTGACAAAAGATTGATATCTTCATTTTAAAATCCCTCACAAAGAAATACCTAATGTCAAAAGAAGGAACGATAACAAAGATAACTTCTTTCCTTTGTCGGTTCTAATTAAATTTGTTAACCAAAAAAATTCTGTGTTAAACTTGTTCTTTGTCTATTCTCTCTCTCTCTCTCTCTCTCTCTCTCTCTCTCTCCATGTAACCGCTATTTGGTCTATTTAATTAAAGTAAACATATGAGAATTACAAGAGCTTTGGATCAGTAACAAAGCTCAGGAGAAGACAAAAGGCAACCACTTTTCTGTATTAGATGAGTCACAATATGCATCGCCAAAGATAAACTTTGCCTGTTGTTTATTGTGAATAGGAAAAAACCCTCCTCTGGCTCTCCAAGACAATTCTGTCGATAGCGGTCCACGTGAATGCACGCAAATCACGTAACTCTCCAGTTTGTTAACAGAAGGTAGCCTTCACCTCTAGATGATCTCTCTTTTGTGGGGCAATAATTTTCACTAAGTAAATACAATTTCTAACAAGCTGGAATGTTAAAATAAATAGATTGTTTAGAATTTTAGGTCAGGGACCGATGGAGGGGAGGGTGATACGTGGCCTACTTTTTCCAAGGGAGTGAAGGTGAAAGTACGGGAGGGACAGCGACCTGTGTGTTGACATGCACATTGGGTCCTTTGTCACGGGACGTGAGCAATATCCGCATATTTGTCAAAAGACTTAAATCTTGCACTCATTAAACTGCACTGTGTTATAGCAAAGACAAAGGCCTATTTATTGATCTTCAATAGAACACGTGTGTAATGTTGCAAATATATTGGATTAGGACTAGTCCAAGGGCTTCTGCCATCAGCTGGTCGGATCTTGCAGATTATATCATACGACATGACATATTCAAAGTCAAGCGTTCGCAGGAACAGAACATTGACTTCAAGTGACTACAACATATGCCGTGACGTCAGTCGTGATCTGACCTTGGCTCCTGTCAAATAAAAAAAAGTTACTCACACAGCTTCTAGTGTGTCCAATTAATGTAAAACACATGTAACTAAAGGTTTAAAGCTTTTATTGTTAGGAGAGTAAATATTTTAGAAAACATTGTTTCCTTGAAGGAAATTGAGTGAAACTAGAACTTTTAAATGGCTCTGACCATTTAAAGTACACGTGTTGTCCTGTTACAACAACGTGAACTGGGGGTATGAAGTAAGCAGAGTTTTTGGAAACAATCAGTAGGGCGTGTTAGCGGGTATACATTATGACAAACAAATACACTGCGCTTTGTGGTGTTAAATGGGTACAAGGTAACTTGTGTCTGTGAAATGTCCTAGTGCTTGGCCTTTGATTTTTTTTGTATTGCACTGCTTGTACATAAGTGGTTATTTTGCTTATTAAAAATTTCCGTTTGTCAATATTTATTATTTATGAACAATTAAAAATTATTAATTGGTAAAACACATTCCTACATAAATATGTACATCATACCTTTTCAATAGGGAACTTCAGTAAAATTCGCACGAATAAATAAGGTAGGAATGTGGTGACAAAATAGGAATGTAAAGATAGACTCCAATGTTTACGATAAAGGGGTGGCAGGTTGTGCAACAAGAGGGCAAGACCCCCAAACAAGGCCAAACCAACGCCCGAGCATTGACTTATCTGTACAGGGAAAGAGGCTCATCAGCTGTACAAATAAAACTAATCGCTTACATGTACACATTGATAATAAACATATACAAATCTCTCTCTCTCTCTCTCCTCTCTCTCTCCAAGTCACGTGTTCTAGAACATCATGGCCACCGGGTACCTTGTTATAAATTTGCGTTGTATCTCAGTCGTAAATCTTTTTACGGGGACTTGTAAGAAAAACTCTCTAATGTCCTATTTACATGTAAACTTATGCATGGTGAATGGTGTTAGGTTCATTTTCTTAATATAATCCCCTTTATTTGATCTTTTTGTGTGTTGTTTTATATGTGGGTATTCCAGGTGAGGGCTTCATAGGAGCGGGAAACATACATTTCTGCTTAGCTTGCATTTACTGGCGGCGTCTAATTACACGGTCACAAGCCGGTTTATGTATTCCGTTCTGAATACGTTGACCTTCCGCGCAGTGTGCCCTGCAGTAATATTTCCTTGAATCACCTCTTTGGCCACGCTCAGGCATACATCACCCATAGTGTCAACCTAGTTCGATATATCTATAAATTAAAAGCGAATCTTCCATCAAATTACTCCCAATCAATTCTGAATTGGAAACTAAATTCTCTTGCGTGCCTCGATAAGATTAGAGTCAGACATTGGACAAATTAAATACTCGAGAATGTTCCGATGGCATAGAGAAATGCTGCATTAATATATAAAACCGGCTTTTTTTTTACGTCCATTATTGATTTACTTGAAAATGAAATTCTGTCATGCATGAAGTGTAAATATATTATCAATAAGAAATCGATGATATCATTTAAAAAAGTTCCTGATAAATACATTCTAAACTGACACCCAAAAAGTATATCAACGAAAAATTAAACCAATCCCTGATGCTGAACAAGATAACCAGTACATAAGTACAAAGGTACCCGTGTGTGCAAGCAAAACGTGTTTTCTTTTAGTCTCAATTTGATTTTTGTTTATCTTTTTCAGAAGATTCAGTTACTTACACAGCAGACGAACAGAAACCCTCGCCTAATTCGCGGGTAGGTTTCAGTCCGGTACCAGACGACCCGCCCCCTTCTGATGACGTGGTTGTTCCCTCTAGATCTCAAACTCCTACCAGCGGATTTTTCCCGCACCCGGGTTTGGATGCCGAGTTCCACAGACCTTTCAGAGAAGGGACCCAAAATAAGTTTAAACAGACAATTCTACAGCGTTATTTGAGTGACACATGTAACCAAACTTCGGGCACACATGTGGACATGGAAATGTCAGCTTTCAACAAAACTCGATCTCGAAAACCATCAGGGTCTATTGGGTCACGTGACTACGAAGAAATGTCCACAGCCTCTGGGTTTTCTTCTGCTGCTGAGAGTCAATTCTACTACCCCATGGATGGTAAGAAAGCATGCACGAGTTTTATGTAAAAAAAAAAATACATGTACATACATTGTACTTTATTTCAAACAAACTTAAATCGATCTGTACAGCAAGTGCGTATTAAATGCAAGTGATCATTGTGTGTGAAGTTCGTTAGGCTTAATGTTGCTTTTTCATTGCGCTGAAAGAGGATCAGACAAGAAAAAGCATTGGGCATCTTTAGTAAAATAATTGAAGGTCAAGTAACATAAACATGCGTCTTTGTTTGACAAAAACGTAAAAAGTGCGCTGACTGCGCGTTCTTTACTTGAAAGTCGAAGACCGTGCTCTTGTTCAAGTCGAACTCAAATTTCTTTAGTGCAATTTTGTGTAAAGGCCTCGCGTTCCACGCATATGATTATTCAGTTGGAAATACTAGCAAAACTTTCCGGTAGAACGTCTTCTTGCTAACCTGAGATTGGTGAAGGACTTTGAGAAGGTTATCCTGTAGATAACACCTCTTGAACTCGACATATACTTGGTTCAATAACAGAGCACGGTCGGTGATAAGTAGCTGATCCCAGCCCCGATCCTCCATACAATATACATGTCTTACAGCTCTGAGGGAGGGCTGCTTTCTCTATATTCAGAAAGGTTGTTTGTATTACTTACCTTTTTAATCCACTACGGATTAAATATTGACAATGTCACGAACGGACAACACGTGATGTTATGATATTGCCTCGGCTTTTTTTAAACACGTGATGGCATCTTTTGCGAATGCGAATACTAATGGTATTTATTAAAGTTGTTATTGTATACTGTGCAACATGTGCAGAGTTTGGCAATTGTTCCCACGATTAGCGCATATATCATGGAAAGAGAAGTAATATAAAGTGTCAAGGGTTATTAAGATGATAAGAATATGCGACCTTCGTGGGTGCAGATCTGTTTTATTGCATCATGTCCAGGATATAGTGCTTTTGTCGATTAAATACTGTACACTCTCTATTCTGTGCTTTACACAAACGTTTACTAAACTAAACACGATGTTTCTGTGTGGATAGCTCTTAAGTTGAGAGGGGAAAACTTTTTGAAGTGTTGTTTGTTTAAGTCAGAATGCATTAGCCTTTCTGAACACGCCCTATTAATCGACTTTGAGTATACATGAATCATACTTGGATTATAATATTAAGAGTAAAGATTTTTTTTTTAAAATTCCATCAAATCAATTAGACCACTGATGTTAAACTTCCTTACTAAAGACTGGCTTTCAATTGCTGAGTTTTGAGGAAATACAAATCCAGATAACCAAGGTCAAGGCCAGCACGTGCATGGTGCAAGGATAAGATCTATTATCAACTTATTTATTTCCTGCAATTTTACATCATTTTCGATACAACCGTCAACGATGTCAGAGGAAATACAGTAGGCTGGCAGCTTTGATCAAAGATCGAAAACATTATTTTTTCACTTAATGTCCATGACAATCCAGACAATTTCAAAGGTGTTATTGTGAAGGAAAATTATTATATTTCAACACACTTTCAATTTATGACTACGAAAAGAACTTAAGAAAATAATGCACATTTGCCTTTCCTTGAGCTGCAATTAATTTAGCGCCAATATTTCCTATCGACATTTAATGGATGAAACTAATGCTTTGCTGCAATAAAGAATTCAAGTGCCTCAAAGTTATGATTTGTCGGAAGTTTTGATATTGAGATTTGATATTTGAAAGAAAATACAATTTGACTTATTTTTACACCATATTAATTTGAACTTTAATAAAAACATACTCTTAAAAGGCTTTTTTGTTTGAATTCCAGACCCGATTGATGATTTGGAAGCCGCCGCTAGAAGGCGCAGGATCTCAGGAGATGTTAGGTAAATATAGTTTAAAATATAAACAATCTAGAATCTGCATGCATAAATCCATGAAAAACAGGTCAAAAGACACTTTTATTTGAATTTCACTTTTTCAACTACTGTAGTTTTTCTGTGCTCTTCAACTCTTTAGTGGCGCCTTTCTCCCAAAATAATTTATCAAATAGATGATCATTGTGATTTAAAAGGATTTGAAATTTTTTATTGTCCTTTTTAATGAATTTCAGACGCCAAGAGGATATTCACTGGAAGGAGATCAGCGCCGCCATGGCTCTGACGTCACTGGCGCGTGGTTCGAGCCGATACCCGTTTCATTAGATATTTCGCACACATTGTACGGGATCCTTTATATGATAAAGGCGGCCAGTGTTACCAACCACAGTGATCTCCCCTTGCTCGAAGCCGAGGAGTGTTTTTAATTTTACATTTTTTTCCTTAAATATATTATCTCAAATCTTCAGGGACAGAGTTTAATACTTTTAAGTGTTCAGTGCAAGTTTTTGTATAGAATGAGCGATTGGATGACTGTTTTTTTTTATTCCGTGACTCGGTCCTTCGTCAAATGGCAAAAGTGACTGTTTTTTGTACAGATATTCCACATTATTTTTAATCATTGTTCATAGATGATTTCATTGCCATGGTTATAGTAGTTAGTTGTAAACGTTTACAAGATGATATATTTTAAAAACTTTTTAATTGTTATATATTATATACTACTAGTGTATGAACTGTCGGGTTCTTATAAATGTCGAGAGCCAGTGGGCGTTGTAGCCGTCAAGAGCGCTGTGTTTGAATGGAAAGGGACATCTAATAATTCTATAAATATATTTCAACACAATTGCCTTTTGTTGTTTTTTACTTTTGTATACTTACAGAGACATTTGGCTCTTTAAGCACATCATCAAGGTTTTTCCGAATTCTCCACAAAGTTTTCTTGATAGTAATAAGAAAGAATCTAAATTCTTGAGGAAGCGGTGATTAATTTTTCCCAGAATAACAGAAGTGTCGTGACATGGCCTTTTGGATTTGTTTTGAGTCTTAATTTGTAACCTAAATTTTGGAAGGAAAATTCGTTCAATTTCAACCCGGTATTCAATATCCGGGTCAGGTTCTGAGAAATGTGGTAATTTTATCTATTTACCAGGTAAACGTGTATATTGTGACTTTGGTTGGAGTCAGAATGTTACGTAACTTTAGGCCAAGTTCTTGGAATTAAAAGAGAAGGCGTGAACTCGATTTAACCGTAAATATATTTCAGTGACTCGGTGGCACTGCATTGTCAATGTACCCAAGGCGATCGTTGTAGAATACCTATGACCTATGATGACCAAAGTTGAACCCCTTAGTCCTTCTTTTATCAGTCTTCCCCGGTTTAACAAACTTTTAACACCGTGTATTTGTGTGTCTATACAGACCGTGTCTGAACCATGGCCCCCTTAGTTGACTAGGCATTGTTTTGATGTTTAAATCTGATATCTGTACAGGTAACTTTACCTGAAGCAGAATCATTAGATGAATTTGAAATAGGATCTTCGAGATGAAAATTTAATCTGCAGAACTGTGTTGTGTTTCTTGTAAACCGATATTTTACGGCCATTAAGCACTATTTTGTTGACGGCGCATCTGGCTACCACGTCAAAAACGTGTACTATGCTAATTAACCTTTAACAAATAACCATGATGCATGTCTCTTGAACAAAATTCTTCAAGGTAAATGTAATTTAAAAACATGATGTAAACGGTTTTTAATGTACGCCCACGTTTAATAAACATGCATTTTTTCAAATTTAGAGATAGACCAAAACTACAATCCTGCCCCAGGGTTCTGTTTTCTGACTCAGCATTGCACTCTTTCGATGCGTGAAAAAGCGACCTTGTCCTGTGTTTTTTAAATAGCAAAAAATACCTTTCTTTTTTGATACAGTCAATGTGATATAATCAATATCATAATAAAGAACAAGTCAAAGGCGAACTATTGGTACAAAAATATAATTTACAAATGAGTGTCGTATGTTACAAAAATCAAACGAAACAGAAGTAACGGTCCCATTGTCTGGGTGAAGTTTAAGGGAACGCCCTAGGACCGACAGCAGCTGTGCCAATTTTTCTCTCCGCGTAATTAGAGGTTGCTGATCGAATGCGTGGTGCTGGGTGGAGGTTGGGATGACCTTTCATGTGAAAAATGAGGAAACCGACCACCAAAGGATATCACTCCTGATTATTACGAGGAGGAATAGTGTAGGAACTGAAACTCAGATATGGCTATGGTTTTTATTTTGCAAAAGGCATTGGTGTATTTTTTTTTGGGGGGGGGGGATTGTTGTTGTGGAAGATGACAGCACACAGCGATTGCGTGGTAACCTCTGCAACGAGGCCGCTATCTTGATATATAGCAGTGTGAACTGGACTTCGATCTCAAAGTTTTGGTTCAACGTGCTTACACAATTTAACTCTATTCAACGTTTCGCAGTCTTTTTAATAAGTTGTCCCAAATCTGGGATATTCGGGGTTTTTCTTAATTTATCATGTATGGATGTAAAGAGCTCTCGAAAACAGATTCCTTTAAATAGACATGATCTGAATGTTTAGACTTTAGAGAAAAAATACTAAATCAATTTTTGTTTTGTTTGTGTATTTTAATTAAACACATTATCAAGGCAATTGAAAAAAAGGCTTGTTTACACACATTTCAACCTAGAATCTCTTTCTATGCTGTGCATCAATTCTTTTTCGTGGAACATTCTGATACAAAAATAAGTTATAGATGCGTACATGCGTACCTCAAAAAGAACTAAAGAAGAAAAGTTCTCGTAACCCGCAAAACTGCGCATTAATCGCAGATCGTGTTTTGCTATTTCTGCACACGTAAATCAGCCGTTCGGGTTGAAGCTGTGCAAAACTCTGGCAGTTTTTTTTGTTTTTTTTTGGTTAACTTGTTTCCTCCCATAAAACTTAATCTTTAAACCTCTCCATGTTATTACCCGCGATGATACTTATTTTTGTTTGTCTCTTTTATCTTCATACACAAAAAGGCATCAGGAAGCTAGAAGATTTTTGTGATTGTGCAATGTCAAGGCCAATCTCTAGTTTGCTTTAAGTATCCCCTCGGTGGAAAGGGTTCAATAACGTGCGTGTGTCCGTGTTTTGGTGATAAGGGAGTTGGTACTTGCGTAATATATATTTAGTGTGTTATGCTTGTCAAGGGGGTGGTTTCTTGAATGAACTCTCGGCTGCTTTGTGACGTCCTCTTTGAGTTTGGTTTTAATCCAATACAAATTAATTGAATTAAAGACGGATAAACAGAAATTTTGAAAATCGTGAGATAATATGGAAAGTGTGGGTGTACATTTGAAAGTTGCTGTTTTAAAATCACCTGCGTGAAGACGTATAAGTCGACGTTTTATTCTGGTCAGAAGAACAATCCAAATTATGTGTCTGAATATATTATCATACGCGGAAAACATTATATGTGAACGATTTAAGTCGATTTCACTACCTCAACGTGACCAATCAAAGTTGTTGTTTTCAAATAACATGAATAATATTTGCACTTCCGTCCGATATTTTTTACCCGAATGAAAGGGTTAAACTAAATCAAACTTGCTTACCCAGAAAAGCAAGCATTTAACGTCAACAACATTATTTTTCTTTCTACCAAGGTGTGTCTCAATTTAGTTCTTGGCTACAAATACTCTTCGCAGGAATTGGGAATTTCGGATAGGAAGATCAATGAATTTCTTTGTTTGTAAGCAAATAAACAGTATTGATGTGTGTAGAAGTGCATACACCTAAACCCTAAAACGTTAACGTGGTTTCTCTGTTATTTAACTACTAACAGGTTGTAAACCAAGAAAACATTCACATCACATATCAATTATGATATTGCTATATGCATGATGTGTTCTTTATGAAAGAGTTTGAGCAAGGCTGAAGGGTTGTTCGATGTTTTTGCATTTCAGCACATCAAAGCTAACACCCTCCTTTTCTTAGATAACAGGATGAGCACGTTTTCCACCCAAACGTTGGGGAATCTTAACATCTGTAAAACTCCCCCAACTTAGATGAAAAAGCCACTAATTAGTAATGTTGCTTGAGTACTTTCTGTTCGTAATCAGTGAAAAAGTACTTTTAGTGGTTGCGCTGCCCCTAAGTGTCAGGGTCGGACTTTGTTTGGCGATCTTTGGGTCCAGATTAATGTTCTTTCAGAAGAAAGTATACACTCGTCGATATTGAATAGAATTTAACAAAGGCGTGGAAAAATACAATTAATTTTCTGATTGTGCTACAAGAGTTTATGATCGTTCAAAAACGGCGTGAAATGTACTGTGCTTAGCCAAAGGACGTACAAGGCACGAATTGAAATAATTATTGATTTGAACGGAAAACAAGCTATACTCTAATGATCATACATTATGTGAAGATATTTCCGTTCCAATCTTATTATAAATTGAAGCACCACATAATGTTTTTCACTGTACGAACATGTACACATTTTGAATACGCTGATTATAATTAAATTCTTTAAACGTATTGATTCTTCAATTATTCTGTGGTATTTGGGCATATTAGCCTTTTTTGAATCTCTGAATTTATAAGGTTTTGTGAATATTTGATTAATTAAACTATTTATTGCGTTTTAAATTTTGCATCGTAAACACCTAAGTATTTATGGGGTTGGAATTAAATCGACTTATTTAAACACATGCCTATCTATTTTTACAACGGGTATCAAATGTATTCCAGATCCCCTTTGTTCAATGTACAACTTAAGACTTACAAGTTTTTAATCTTTGTCATGACCTTGAATTTTAATTTTTGAAAGAGCGTGGGAACATCAAAGCTGATCAATTACTTATATATATGTAGGTGGTTAATGCATGTGTATGTATCAATTCTTTAGAGTGGGCTACAATTTGGGGATTGTGTGGGAGAGAGTATCAGAAGGCCCAAACAGTGTGCATGAGGATCGAAACTTTGATTGTAAAATTTTATTTAATTTTTGTGATTCAAGAACTATGTACTGAGTCTACTTGATATTATAAATGTTTCCCGGTACTTCGGAAGTGTGAGAGAGTTAGGAGAGGGAAAGGAAACGATGTGATATGCAGCCTCAAATAAAGCTGCATTTTCAGTTGTGTCCTTGATCAAAAATAAAAATGCAGTATGCATAACAACTGACACTGAATCAACATATTTGTATAGTTAACTAAAACTACGAAAGACGAATAGGGCCACATATAAAAATATTTTTATCTCGTAATTACGAGAAAGATCTCGTTATTACGAGTTAATGATCTCGTTATTACAAGAAAAGATCTCGTAATTACGAGAAAAGATCTCGTAATTACGAGAAAAGATCTCGTTATTACGAGTTAATTATCTCGTAATTACGAGAAAAGATCTCGTAATTACGAGAAAAGATCTCGTTATTACGAGTTAATTATCTTGTTATTACGAGAAAAGATGTCGTAATTACGAGATAATTATCTCGTTATTACGAGAAAAGATCTCGTAATTACGAGATAATTATCTCGTTATTACGAGATAATTATCTCGTTATTACGAGAAAATACTAGTATATTGTTATAATGAAATAGATAGTAGTTGTGATTTGATTTATTATTGTGAAAAAATACATACATAATATAAGTGTTCTTTGTTCACCAGATCCATACTTCCAAGTCGATTGGTTCAGCCTTTCAGTTTATTTTGGTTTTTTCCAGAAACGTTAATTCAATTCTGATTATTTTTAAATAACAACGATCAATATTAATGGATTTCTACATAAAGTAACGGATTTGATATATAATCTTATATGAAATAATAAGTGGAAAGAACTTCATGTAATTTTACTTTTAACGTATATTACAATACCACTCCGAAGTAAATACCAGGTAGTCCTAGTCATAAAAACACAATTCCATTAGTTACAGAGAACTATATAGTTTCAATCATGAATATGCGAGATTTACCCAGGATTGTGTTTTATATATTCAAACACAACTTATATTGAAAATAATTGTTTTCGTATATTAACATTATGGGGTCTGAAAACAAATTATCCTTCATTTTTATAAAGTGGTCAATTAATTTATTAATTAATCTGCTTTGCTCCTTCATTTGAATTTTTTCACTAATTTAATGAATTTCTTAATATATGTTCATCCATTTTACATAAAAAGTACATGTAGAACAATGAGACGCACCATTTTATATAGATCTTTTCTCGTAATAACGAGATCTTTTCTCGTAATTACGAAATCTTTTCTCGTAATAACAAGATAATTAACTCGTAATAACGAGATCTTTTCTCGTAATTACGAGATCTTTTCTCGTAATTACGAGATAATTAACTCGTAATTACGAGATAATTAACTCGTAATAACGAGATAATTAACTCGTAATAACGAGATCTTTTCTCGTAATTACGAGATAATTAACTCGTAATAACGAGATCTTTTCTCGTAATAACGAGATCTTTTCTCGTAATTACGAGATCTTTTCTCGTAATTACGAGATAATTAACTCGTAATAACGAGATCTTTCTCGTAATTACGAGATAAAAATATTTTTTTATGTGGCCCTATTCGTCTTTCGTATAAATCCCATAAGTAGTCTCACTTTTTTAAAATTCTCGTTGGATCTGCGCATGCGTCTTGTTTCTTATTTAATCATTAACCGTTGGGGTTTCATGGAAGAGTTAATTTTATTATTATGCAATTGTCGTCAAAAAGAATGATGGATTTGACCTTGAACAGTTATGAATATTGAAGTCTCATATAACCAACTGACGTTCATTTTGAGATAAATAATCACAGAATAATACACCAGCAGCTCAAATACGTTCTATATATTCTCACTATTCCACCTTAAAATCATCATCGATGTATAGCGTGTTCAATTTTGTTTAAGGCGACTGGGCGTCATGGCAAAGAAAATTAGGCACATTACATGTATATGAAATAGCTCAATTGAAATTACTTTTTCTCTTTTTGTTAACTTTGTTTATAAAATGATAATACATTTTTTGGTGCATTAACTAGATCTATATCCTAAGTTGTCAACAACTCTTCTAACAAAATATGCTAATTTTTTTTACAAAACATTGTGAAAGTAGAAAGAATGAAGTTAGACACATGTAACATTTTCTAAAAAAAAAAACCCAAAACAACAACAACATTTCAGTAGAATGATGGGAACGCTGTTGTAATTGATCAGGTATGAAGAAACCAGGTGCAAAAATCGTTGATGTGTGGTTACGCTTTTTCTTGTTTACTTCTCACTGTGACCATGACCTTCATTTAAATTCGACATCTGCTACTAATTTACTAAAATTGTTATATATTTGCATATTCATGACGCACATTGAAGTGACCGGATTCGGATATTTGTTTACGTATCAGGCTGTTCATAACATTAAGAGAAAAAAGGCGGAAAATAACCCCCCACTAATTTGCTTTAATACATTGGATAATTATTCATCTATTCTTAATTCATAATTCATAACTGTCCAACCTTGCGTTTTAGTAATTGATGTATGCATTGCATTCTCAGAAATAGATGCGCTCGTCGTAAGACGGGTAAATAACAATAACGATTCCGGTAATGGCGGTATACACACAGTCGTGCACTATAATAAATCATTTCAAACAATAAAACTTCCAATGGATGAGAAACTGATGTTTTATCACCTTTAACAAACAATATTATTTATTCCAAAGATGCCATAAAACTTCTAGATATTGCTATAGAAATATGAATCTATTCTATAAAATTTATTTCACGACCACGCCTCAAGTCACAGGGGAGAAGGCAATTTATGTGTAGCTGAAAACTCTCTCAGACTGTTCGCTTAAAGGACATATCGCATGTTTTTCAATCTTCGAAATTTTTTAAATAAAATCATTCTATACTCATTAAAAATGAAGTTTGTCATCGTTTACACAAAATAATCGGCTAATTCGTTTGTTTGAAAGGATGAAATTCAAATGTCACATGCGACATCGAGCGAGAAGGTGCCGTTAGCCATCTTTGAATTGGATAAGATTTAAACGACAATTAAACTAATTATCACCTTTTCGAATAAAAAATTAACCTGACTTGAAAATCACAGAAACGCATGGTAAGTTTACGGGTACTTGTATTGAGTCTAAATATTGGACTCGATCTAGATCCGTCGTTCTCGTTCAGAATGAAAAAAAAGTTTGGGATTATAATATGGTGACCAAAATTATCCCCCCCTGTTGACGGCTAATGAGTGACAGCTAATCTCTAGATGTGATGAACCTCGCCAACATTGCTGTCAAAAACTTGTCTGTTTCTCTCAAACATTCAACTTACCCTGACTATCAAGTAAGATAATTGATAATTGAATAGGGATGTCACAAACATTTTTTTCTTCGCTCTTTTAAATTAAAAGTTGATATAGAGTAATCATTGCTCGCGCGTTGTTGCCATCACCTCTCATCCTTTCTGTCACTAGGCTGTGGAGACACATCGGAACTAGCCGATTGGATTACATAACACCCTCTAACACATAACTGGTCAATTTGACGCGTATTACGAAATGCGTCCAGTTTTCTATTTCATTTAATTTGATTTGGGTAGTGTCAATATTCACTTAAGGTCCTAGTTTTGGCATGCATCGGTGCCGAACTACAGAACTTTAGAAAGTGTTAGCTGAGCACTGTTTGACTGATATTCTTGGCTAATTATTATTACTTTTTTTTTTTAAACAATATTTTATTATGTAAGAATGTTACATAATAAGGATTGGGCTGCAGGCAATCTGCCTATTTGAGCCCTCTCCTTAAACAGTCAATTTGACAAACAGTGATGGTACAATGTAACAATAGAATATAAGTGAGAAAAACAGGAGAAAAATAAGTGGAATTAAGATGCTTGGTACCGGTATTATTTATGTACAAAACGAAAAATAGTTGTAGTAAGCTAGCAGTTCAGCTGTTTGAATGACACTGTGAAGTATATATTAAAACTTAAATCATTTAGTAGCTATTATGTAATCATTTACAATCTTAAATATAACAACATTTTTGTTATAAGGCAAACTACAGTCCCCATATAACAATAAGTCCACAGAGATGGGGAAATCTAAATGTAAATTACTTATTGACTGTATAAAAACTTGCCTCTGTACATCATTATGTGGACAGACAAAAAAATAATGATAAGCATTTTCGGATACATAACCACACATATCACAAATAGAATTTTCACACAAAAAAATAATTAAATAGGTCAGCATTTAAATTGCTTGCATTATTTCTTATTTGACAATGTATAATATTTGCTTTTCTGTTTCCAAAGTCATAAAGTTTGTTAGGCTTTCTAAAGAATATGTTTTTTATAGCTTTTTTGAATGAAGACACAGTTGGTAAAATTTTAATTTGAAGAGGTAATTCATTCCATAATTTTATGGTTGAAGGTAGGAAACTGTTCATAAAGGCAGTTGTTTTTATCTGGGGTAAAACAAATTTGAAATCATTTTGGTGTCTTAGCGAGTAATTATTTTGCGGTAGTACACATGGTATAAGTAAATCCTGTTGGTATTTGGGGGCAGGTCCATGGACCATTTTATAAAATAGTGTGATTTTATGAACCTTTCTTCTATCTGATAGTAGATCAATACCCAATTCATCATATTGAGCAGACCTGGATGAGTTAATTCTTAGACCTGATATAATCCTTGCAGCAGTTACTTGAATATCTTCTAGAAGTTTAACTTCTCTATCTGAACAATTGTCCCAAACTATATCAGCATATTCTAAAACTGGTCTTATAAATGAGAAGTATATTTTTTTAAGAGAGCATCTACATAGCTTATATTTAACAAGTTTCAATAGGTTTAACCTTATACAAGCTTTTTCATGAATAGAATTAATATGCTGTTTCCAACCTCCATCATTATGGAGATTTACACCTAGATGGATGTGATTATCAACTTTTTGTATAAATGGGCCATGGACAACAAACTGCACAGGAGGATGAGATATATTTTTTCTACTAAAATCAAGGTTTTTGGTTTTACTGGGATTAAAATCAACTGCCCATATGTCAGACCATTTACATATTTTTCAAGATCAGAAACAAGTGAATTCGTTACAGCCTGTGAGTCATTGTCAACAATAACATATAAAGAAGTGTCATCAGCAAAAAGACAAAGATTGTTTCATATCATTAATATATAAAAATAAAAATGGTCTAAGAACAGATCCTTGGGGAACACCTGAGGTAGTATGTCTGAGTGATGAGCAAAAACCATCAAGAAACACTTTTTGCTTCCTTTCTACTTAATAGCTCTCAACCCAGTTAGTAATTTGATTGCAAATGCCGTATAGTTTTAATTTATATAATACACCTTTGTGCCATACCCTGTCAAAGGCTTTACTGATATCACAAAAAACAAATCTCACATCTTTACCTTTATCAAGACTGGATATGATAATATTATAAATTTCAACTAATTGGTAAGTGGTAGAATCTCCAGGTTGAAACCCAGACTGGTATTTGTAAGTAATTTTATTTTCAAAGAGATAGTTGTGAATATATTTAAAGATAATTTTTTCAAGGATCTTAAACAGTATTGAGGTAATAGATATGGACCTGTAATTATTAACTCTTAACCCTTATTTATGTACACCGGTGTTATATGGGAAATTTTCCACATGCTAGGGAGTTTACCCAAGCATAAGGATAGATTAAATAATTTTGTAAGAGGTTTAACTATAGATTGAGATATATTTTTTATGATAAGGGGTGGTATACCATCCGGACCAGAGGGCTTGTTTACATTTAAAATATGAATTAGATCCAATACCTCTTGGTCAGAAATAATAAGATTGTTCATATGATTCGGTGGCCCTGGTCCATGTAACGGAAGGTCAGGGAGCTGAGGCTCTGCAGGCAAAGATGAGATTTCAGCAAAATACTTGTTAAATGCATTAGCTTTGTCAACTGGATGAAACAGAGTTTGACCAGGTGCTTAAAGGGCTAATTATTGCATCACATAGTGCAGTATCTGTCTCTAGTCACTCACCTCAAGCTTTGCCTACCTGCTCACCTAACAAGTGAAACAGTATTTTTTTTAAAGCTCACTTTAGCAAGTCAAGCAGTGCGGTGAGTTAAAATATATGTTGCTAATTTGAGGAGAGATTTTCCTAATGCAAACTTTGTAGCATCTAACGCTTGCGCCGTCGGTTTACAGGGTCTGGGGATGAACATGATACAATGATCAAGATAAGTCATGTGATCTTCATCAATGAATCATCCACTGTAATAAGTAAGCTAACAAATGTGAATTCTGCCACATTTGGGTCACATTACCAACGTACGCACTTGGGGCCACTGTGTGACATCGAACAAGATGTATGCACATTGAATTAACGATGTTCATTTGCAGCTTCAAGCATCGGCGTTTCTTCTTTAAAAATTAAACTGAATATGAAAAAAATATTCTCCTTCATAAAAGATATGTATAGCTTTTACATATGAAAGTACAAACGTGTTGTTATTGGGTGTTGGCAAGTATGACCTTGTGGAAGACGGGTTTTAACACACAGGTTCTGTTACTGGGCAAACTTGAAATGTTTACCAGGAAACTGCGCTATTTTTGTAACGAATATATTACTTAATCAGAAATGCAACCTTATACAACCTGTTTCACATCGCACAATACATTTCCCCCTTTATCATATGTACATAAACAAATACTTGTAAATCAAGTCAGTTGAGATTTTTTTTTACCTACTGAGGTGCATCTTCACAAGTCAAGGGATTCTGATCCACAACTCTCCTGCTCTTTGTGAGGAGAGGTGCGGATCAGAAACCTCTGACTTTGGAATATGACTGAGATGAGGCCAAAAGTTCCTTGAAATTGGTATACAGCATTTTAAAACCAAAGTCCCTGTAGGTGCTGGCACGATAAAGAACCCCTCACTGATAAATACCCGTTTAAAGAGAAGCACTATACTCTAAATTCCTGAATGTAAATTCAAGGATTTACATTAACACAAATCTAAATAGCAGTTCAGTAAATTCATTTATCAGAACCTATGAATTTTTGCAGGAAAATAAGAAAATGGCGTTATCTTTTAATTCCTATACTGTTGTTCGATGCTTGGTAAATGTCCGATCCATAATGAAATAGCACAATACTGCCGTGATTTGCTTTTTTCCTTTTTTTCTTCTGTTTTAAAAAAAATCACTAATTTTATTTTAATAATATAATTAAGCAACGAGAAAACTGAAAACAAGTTTTATTTAACTTCGGATTATTATTGACGCATGATCAAAAAGAAAAATCCAAGGGTGTCCGATGCATGGTGAAATCACCCTACTTTATTTTTATTTCTGAACAAGATATTCTCAACCTTGAAACTGACGTACTCCAAAACCCCGTTTATCAAATAACACAAGACATTAAACACTACACTGAAATAAAAACCCTGAACTTCAGAAATATGATCTACAATCTGGATCTTATATTGTGAACCTTTAAAAGGAAATCCTGGTACCATGCTAAAATGACGGTCATTAAATTTTTTATGACAAATTAACTGTCTCAAATATTGCACTCACCTAAAAATATTATTATTAGTTGTTTTGTTGTTGTTGTTGTTGTTGTTGTTGTTGTTGTTGTTTTTTTTTTTTTTTGCTGACAAGCTGTAATCGAAATCTATATTTTAGCCTTTCAGGTAAATACTAATGTGGTGGCATTTTCAAAAAATATTACAACAGTTCCTCAACGGCTGTGATAACCGTAAGCAGGTGGGAACTTTTTCTGTAAACACTTGGCATTCGAACATTAATAATTCTTGTATACGCCCACCCCCTCTAAAACACTGCATCGATCTCATCAGCCATCAAAAAATAAAATTTATCAACGGCAAATTCATTTAATAACATATTGCAATTCTATCATTTTAACTATTGCAAGAGCAGTTTGTTCCAGTTTCTTCATCGTGTCATCCATATGGTCAATGTCTTACCATTGCAAAGGACGTGCAATTCTAATTGGGTTAATCATTATTGAAGTCACGCTTGTCTCCCGGCATGCGAAGCAAATCAAAAGCAGTCCAGATTACTGGAGTAGTTATATTTACATGCGCCAATCGTTTAATAACCTAACTAAGATATTTAACGGTATGTTTGATGGAGATGAAACGCCATGTTTCTAATAAAGTTCCTTAGTTAATTTCATTACTTTAGAGGCATCAAAGTTGAATATTATTTTTACGACCCTCGTCTCGAGTTTGCTAGTTATCTGGGAGATGTAAGCGATAACTACCACCCAACCTTTGGTGATTGGGGAAATTTGCAAAAACCAGAAATGCCTTTTCCTTGTAAATCTCCATCGATCTGTTCGCTTCTGGCTGTGATATTGGTGTGAGAACAGCCGTTATTTCTCCAAATGCAATCTGATTATGCAGTAAACAGAACATCGAAAATGGACAAATTCGAAGAGTCATAACAAAAGATTACTCGAGTTTAGGTAATTTCTTTGATTCATTAAGACAAAGCGAATTGCAAGTAATAGAGGTTATCAAAAAAGGTTTATTTTGACAATTTAGAACAATGTTATAAAATTCTTTACGTTATATTCAATTTCTGGTAAAAATTATGACAGTTTTGTCGTTATTTGACACAGCTAACAACTTTGATATCATTTTATTTGGTTCAGTTACAACGGCATTTATTTTTTTTTCTTTACAAACATTAACCATTTTTCACTTCAGGAATAATATTCTTTCACTTATAGTATTCAAACTGGAGGGCAAGATATAGAACCGTTTTAACAAGAGCTTGGACTTTGGGTAGTACGTGGCAAACTCCGATTTGATGAAGGCGGGGTCTACTCGTTGTTTACTGTCCAGTCATTGGCTAATAGATATGAATACATTGAACGCAGTGACACTCGTCCGACCTTATCCAGGGATATATATTTCGCTGAAACAGCGTCAATTTCACACAGCAGAGCAGATTTTGGCAAACAACTTTCCGGTTTTGACAGTCTATGAATATTAATGAGCTTCTCTTAGCGAATTAGAAGAAAGGAGGTCAATATTTGAAAGCTTGTTTTGATGAGTAAACTAGATAGTAACATCCCACCGAAAGTCCAAGCTCTTGTTAAAACGGTTCTAAAATTAATTTCGGCTTTACGAGTATTTTTGTAATGGATTCAAAAAGTGACTCTCAATGAATAGATGACGATTACTCACATCTAATCAATGTTATTAACATTGTAAGTGGTATGTGAGTGATGACTGTGTAAACTAACTCTCTCTCTCTCTCTCTCTCTCTCTCTCTCTCTCTCTCTCTCTCTCTCTGCAGCAAACAAAGCAACATGATACATCTGAAATCTGAATTAAGTCAATGAACGTTCGGTCCCTATCCTTGGGTGTTTTCACCCCGGCGTGTTTCACCCTAATGATACCCCGTGCTCCACAGAGACTGGCTCTAAAGGCTGAATTATTGAAAAGTACTTGAGAGTGCTTTACACTTGATCAAATATCTCCATAAATTGCAATATGGAATAAAAGTATTTTGCATTTCCAGCAAAACACTCTTGATTGAATTCCAATGACTTTACACCAATCCATTAGTTTGGTACATGGTTAATCTGATGAATAATTCACTGACTCCCCGTATCACACAATACCTGTAACAATACGGGAAAAAAATTCATCCCCGTAGAATAAAAAAAATACTGGTAACAACTGGTTCAATTTCAAATTGCAGTTAAATTATTTCATATATACATTTACAAACTGAATTGGTTTTTTTTTTTTTTTACAAATAACACCTGATGCTCCAAGTTCCTTGTATACATACATGTATAACCAATACATTTTGTTCTACTAGTTTAGCATCAACTTGACAAAAATGTAATTTGGTACTGATATAGAATTATTTTTTTGTTTGTATTTGGTGATTATATAGTAGTTTATTTTGTATGTACATGTACATTAATTTTGTACGTATATGCTAGTATTTTATTTTTGATGGTTGGGTTTTGTTTTTACCTTTTTTGAGAGGGAGACAAGTAAATCTATTACATGTAATCAAAAGTGCTCTGTGTTATATATAACCCCACCCGACACGAGGTTTTTTTTCCATCAGTTTCAATTAGATGTTTGATTTATTGTATAGGACTGCACACAATGCGAAAACGTGTCAATTAACTAGCGATATAGGTGCCGGGACCGACATTAATGATGATGTAAAGAAGTCAGTGATGAGGCCAATCAAAAGAGATCGTGTTCAGTACACTCAGAAAATACTATTTCAGTACCCCATTCCTTCGGTGGCTGAAGAGCTCTTTCTGGTTTTGAAATGTTACAGAGGAAATGTCATTCGAGATGCTGTGACATTCATGACCCCTTTGGGTCCTCCTTATAAAGATGAAATAATGAAAAATCTGAAGTTTGTCAGGTGTAATGGAATTCCCTCTGGTGAAAAAACCTACTTTTTGGTTTAATCAATGTAATCAGAAAGACTCTTTGTTAACCAGGCTGAAGCTAGCAGCCACTAACAGCAGCAACTAAGCCCGTAGAAGCTAGCAGCCAATAAGGAAAATCATCAAAGTACTGAGAGTATTCATATCGAAAATTATATTTTACTTTATTATCGGCATTCTTTAATTAATAACAAGAAGATTTATGCATGACTAATTTGTACGAGCATTGACAACTTCGGAGGCAGTAAAGCTCGCCTGAATAAGAATTATAAATGCGTTTGTGTTTAATGAAATTGATGAATATTGGTATTTGTCTATACGTGTGCTTAAAAATTGATCCCCGGGTCTGTTTACTTCTCTCCGGAAATAACATGCATAAAAATTCAGGAAAGTAGTCTAATTTTTACAAAAATAGGACTTTCAGACATCTTGTATTGTGATTTTATTCTCATAAAAAAATTAGCCTCTGTCAAAACGAAAACCAAACAAGAGAAATCCAGAGGTTAGTTTGGGACTATTTTGTGTCAGCCATGTTTTGACGTGAACCTTCGAGAAAAAAATGCAAAGATATAAACAAGAGATTATTTAGCTCACCCGAACTTTGGGATTTTTAAACATTTCACAATGATATAGGGGTGAAAAGTGGACCATTATCTCCCTTATCTTTGAAGTGTGCATCAAACGGATAACAGGGCAGTGTAGGGGACCTATAGGGCTATTATTTCTCGGTCTCAAATATGGGCTGTAGGGGTACCACTAAGTGGCTCCCAGGGGTTCGGGCTCATTTCAGGGGTTTATATCTCACTTGAGTTTGATCACAAGAACCTGGAAACACTGGGGTTAAGTAGAGGACCTCAAGAGGTATCCATAACAAGCGTTAGAGGGCGTCTATGACCACTATAAGGGTCCAGTTAGATCACCCGAACTTTGTCATTTTTAAGCATTTCACAATGATATAGGGGTGAGAAGTGGACCATTATCTCCCTTATCTTTGAAGTGTGCATCAAACGGATAACAGGGCAGTGTAGGGGACCTATAGGGCTATTATTTCCCGTCTCAAATATGGGCTGTAGGGGTACCACCAAGTGGCTCCCAGGGGTTCGGACTCATTTCAGGGGTTTATATCTCACTTGAGTTTAGGGCTGTCACGGTTCCAAAATTTTTCGGGTCGGGTCGGGTCGTAAAATTTTCGGTTCGGTTTCGGGTTTTTCGGTTCGGGTCAACTTTCAAATTAAATTCATTTTTTGTAACTTCTAAAGTTTATTTTTTTCTATTTCTTCACTCTTTCATAACTATATATTTAACAAAAATAACTAGTTTCCTGATTAGAAATTCAAATTACATTTGATGATTTTAAATTAAATAAAGAATATTAATTCATAGAATAATTTCACCACAGATAACTTACTGAACATTTTTAAAGCCTTATGTACTTCAAAGGATTATTAGAAAAAAATCATTGTAAACTTCTGTTTTCATTATGAAGTTCCTTTCTTGATAGTTATAAATAAGTTTACCTTTGGCCGATTTTTCAATACGTGCCTTTCGTTTTAAGATATATCTTTATGCTTTTTTTAATAAATGGTTACAGGATTTGATAAATCAAATATGTTAACAAAGTAAGTAATATTTATGATTTGAAACGAGTAAAGTCTAATGATATATTTCGTGTAGTAATGCACACCGTGCGTTCTGTTTTCTGTAACCACGCAGATTTCCCCACATTATTTTGCATGAATTTGACTTCTGGCTTTCCTAATTCAATTTCACTATTATTTAATCTAGGAAATTCTTACCCTAAACATTTCTATTAACAAATATTGAAACATGTTCGATGTCCGAATCGTAAGCCGCCATCTTTGTTTATTGAACTAGTATTTCTCCTTTATACACAGGTAAATCGCGTGAAACTTTTATTTAGGGTGAGTGAATAATAATCGGTATACATGACCAGTTGTATACATGACAATGTTTATTAAAAACAACAAGTCCACACTACTGAGCCTTTCAATTTCGACGCCATTTTTCATAAAATACGGATTCTATTACACAAATCGGAACCGAACCGAAATCCGGAAAAACAGAACCGAAACCGAACCGAACAAATTGTTCCGCGGTTCTCGGTTTACCCGTGACAGCCCTACATGAGTTTGATCACAAGAACCTGGAAACACTGAGGTTAGGTAGAGGACCTCAAGAGGTATCCATAACAAGCGTTAGAGGGCGTCTATGACCCCTATAAGGGTCCAGTTAGCTCACCAGAACTTTGGCATTTTTTAGCATTTCACAATGATAATTATAGGGGTGAAAAGTGGACCATTATCTCCCTTATCTTTGAAGTGTGCATCAAACGGATAGCCCGAACCCCTGATAGCCATTTGGTGGTACCCCTACAGCCCATATTTGAGACCGGGATATAATAGCCCTATAGCCCCCCTACACTGCCCTGTAATCCGTTTGATGCACACTTCAAAGATCAAGGATGTAATGGTCCACTTTTTACCCCTATATCATTGTAAAATGCTAAAAAATGCCAAAGCTCGGGTGAGCTAACTGGCACTTTTTAGGGGTCATAGGCGCCCTTTAACGCTTTTTATGGATACCTCTTGAGGTCCTCTTCTTAACCCCAGTGTTTCCAGGTTCTTGTGATCAAACTCAAGTGAGATATAAACCCCTAAAATGAGCCAAAACCCCTGGGAGCGACTTGGTGGTACCCCTACAGCCCATATTTGAGACCGAGAAATAATAGCCCTATAGCCCCCCTACACTGCCCTGTAATCCGTTTGATGCACACTTCAAAGATAAAGGATATAATGATCCACTTTTCACCCCTATATCATTGTGAAATGCTAAAAATTGCCAAAGTTCGGGTGAGCTAACTGGCCCATTTTAGATGTCATAGGCGCCCTCAAACGCTTTTTATGGATACCTCTTGAGGTCCTCTACTTAACCCCAGTGTTTCCAGGTTCTTGTGATCAAACTCAAGTGAGATATAAACCCATGAAATGGGCCCTAACCCCTGGGAGCCACTCGGTGGTACCCCTACAGCCCATATTTGAGACCGAGAAATAATAGCCCTATAGACCCCCTACACTGCCCTGTAATCCGTTTGATGCACACTTCAAAGATAAAGGATATAATGATCCACTTTTCACCCCTATATCATTGTGAAATGCTAAAAAATGCCAAAGCTCGGGTGAGCTAACTGGCACTTTTTAGGGGTCATAGGCGCCCTTTAACGCTTTTTATGGATACCTCTTGAGGTCCTCTTCTTAACCCCAGTGTTTCCAGGTTCTTGTGATCAAACTCAAGTGAGATATAAACCCCTAAAATGAGCCAAAACCCCTGGGAGCGACTTGGTGGTACCCCTACAGCCCATATTTGAGACCGAGAAATAATAGCCCTATAGCCCTATAGCCCCCTTACACTGCCCTGTAATCCGTTTGATGCACACTTCAAAGATAAAGGATATAATGATCCACTTTTCACCCCTATATCATTGTGAAATGCTTAAAATGCCAAAGTTCGGGTGTGCTAACTGGCCCCTTTTAGGGGACATAGGCGCCCTCTAACGCTTTTTATGGATACCTCTTGAGGTCCTCTACTTAACCCCAGTGTTTCCAGGTTCTTGTGATCAAACTCAAGTGAGATATAAACCCCTGAAGTCAGCCCGAACCCCTGGGAGCCCCTTGGTGGTACCCCTACAGCCCATATTTGAGACCGAAAAATAATAGCCCTATAGGCCCCCTACACTGCCCTGTAATCCGTTTGATGCACACTTCAAAGATAAAGGATATGATGGTCCACTTTTCACCCCTATATCATTGTGAAATGCTAAAAAATGCCAAAGCTCGGGTGAGCTACCTGGCCCCTTTTAGGGGTCATAGGCGCCCTCAAACGCTTTTTATGGATACCTCTTGAGGTCCTCTACTAAACCCCAGTGTTTCCAGGTTCTTGTGATCAAACTCAAGTGAGATATAAACCCCTGAAATGAGCCCGAACCCCTGGGAGCCACTTGGTGGTACCCCTACAGCCCATATTTGAGACCGAGAAATAATAGCCCTATAGGCCCCCTACACTGCCCTGTAATCCGTTTGATGCACACTTCAAAGATAAAGGATATAATGATCCACTTTGCACCCTTATATCATTGTGAAATGCTTAAAAATGCCAAAGTTCGGGTGAGCTAACTGGCCCCTTTTAGGGGTCATAGGCGCCCTCTCACGCTTTTTATGGATACCTCTTGAGGTCCTCTACTTAACCCCAGTGTTTCCAGGTTCTTGTGATCAAACTCAAGTGAGATATAAACCCCTGAAATTAGCCCGAACCCCTGGGAGCGACTTGGTGGTACCCCTACAGCCCATTTTTGAGACCGAGAAATAATAGCCCTATAGCCCCCCTACACTGCCCTGTAATCCGTTTGATGCACACTTTAAAGATAAAGGATATAATGGTCCACTTTTCACCCTTATATCATTGTGAAATTCTAAAAAATGCCAAAGTTCGGGTGAGCTAAATAGTCTCTTGTATATATCTTTGCATTTTTTTTCTTGAAGGTTCACGTCAAAACATGGCTGATACAAAATAATCCCAAATTAACCTTTGGATTTTTCTTGATTGGTTTTCATTTTTGACAGAGGCTAATTTTTTTTATGAGAATTAAATCACAATAATAAGATGTCTGATAGTCCTTTTTTTGTAATAATTAGACTACTTTTCTGAATTTTTGATGCATGTTATTTCCGGAGAGCACACGTATAGACAAATACCAATATTCATTAATTTTATTAAACACAAACGCATTTATAATTCTTATTCAGGTGAGCTTTACTGCCTCCGAAGTTGTCGATACCCATACAAATTATTCATGCAAAAATCTTCTTGTATTAATTAAAGAATGCCGATAATAAAGTAAAATATAATTTTCGGTTCGAGTACTCTTAGTACTTTGATGATTTTCCTTATTGGCTGCTAGCTTCTACGGGCTTAGTGGCTGCTGTTAGTGGCTGCTAGCTTCAGCCTGGTTCTTTGTTATGGGGTGGTTTTTTAAAATAAGGTATTAGATTACAGGATAGTTAATTTTTTTCCTACTTTGCTAATTTTCAATATGAGTTTAAATTTGGATTGGCATGTATATTAAGATTGAAAAATTATTGAAAATTTGAAAACTAGATATTAATACCATGATATATTTTTAAAAGTTATCCTTTCAAATATACATGTGTTCTACATGTATATAAACCGTTATATTGTACACGTATAAGAATCTATATTATCGATGGCTATTAATGCTTAGCAAAGAAAATTTAGGGAAAAAAGGTTATATGACTAATCGATCAGATCTATAATCGATCACTAATCTATAGAAATGCTTGAATATTGGTAGAAATGAGGAATTAAAGGATTCCAAACCTAAGTCAAATAATGTGTGCCACTGCGACATACATACTGCATGTAGTACAATTCGATTAATGTTTTAGAAGCACTAATGCAAATAACGTAACAGCTGTAACATAATGATATGCTTTTTAGTTCTGAATATGATACAGAATACATTTATCAGCATTCATGTATTTGAGAGCATCATGCATCGATTTCATATGTTGGCCTGATTTCGGCTTTTTATGTGTCAGTATCTGTTTGGAGATTTATTTGCAAATTGTCACTGGTACTGTATAACTGTGGCACAGATCTTTTTGATTTGCCATCATTTATTGTGCTTTATTTTATTCGATTCGTTGCAATTGCATTATTAATCGAGTTGAATGAGTCCACGTTCAGTGTTGTTTATTTTGAAAGACTGTCTATATTACGAGACATAACGTTTATCTTGGAACTAACGGAACTTGCACAAAAACTAAACTCGACAAATCGAGGTTACCGTGCCAATGGGTAATGTCACTAAGGGGACAGTGTATTTTGAAAATGGTATTGTCGTCATCAATGTGACTAGCATCAAGCATTGTTCTAAGGCTCTGGGCGCCACGCAGGGGACAAAGTTAGCAGCTTGTCGACGTTAACGCTGACGTTTTGACTACATATATTATAAAAAGTCAATGTTTAATTGTGAACTAACCTCAATTTAAAATCTGCCCACTGACTTAGAGGGCAAATGAGGGGGAAATTAAAGCGAACAAAACTTTTCCAATATACTAAGCAGTCTAACGACCTTCACATGCGCCTTAGTTTGGTGTTTGTGACCTAGTTGAATTTAAACATTCTAATTAAAGACTGGAAAAAATTATTTTGAATAAGTTAAGACATCGGGAATTTCTGTCGCTCTAAAGCGAGCGATTTGTTTTAGAAAAGCGATGTTTTTGTACTCCGGTGGCCTTTTTAAACGCCTTTTAAGCCCGTCTCTATGCCGAAAGGGCTGGTGGTCAACACCCCATCCTTTTTCTTTTAATAGCATTAATAACAAAACGGATAAACACTTTTAACGCCACCTAGCGGTGAAAATTATAATCACAATTTGAGCTTACAATGACGAGTATATATGTATGTGTGAGACGAGAGTGAATCAATATTGAAGGTGTAGATGTACAAATTAGAATCTAATGAGAATTGTCACAGACAAAGGTGTCGAGGAGGTTCAAAGCTCTAATGGTCAACAACAACAGCGTGTGTTTACTATCTACCTAACAAAATACTAAGCTAACACCTTTTGATCAGTATGGTATTTCCTCTGGTGTACTTGATTGACACTGACTGAGTCAGACAGTACATGTATACTTCTTGATAAAAAGTGCTTGTCACTTTGTCTACTCTTACAGCATCTGCCACACAACTACTTGCGACTGATGTGCCCATGCATGTAGATATCATATTAAATGGTATATCATGTTATTCTTTCACTAAATGACATATAACTTGACAATGGATGATCATATATTTATATTTACATCTACCGAGTATGATTCCCTCCGCTATTTCTTACGGAAATTTTTAGTTAATTCATAGCTCCATAGAAACAGACAGGACTGAAAAATACAAGCCCTGTTTATCGATTGGTCGAAACCTACAGCGACTGAAATTGACAGGAAACTGACAGGACTGAAATCTACACGCTTCGTTTATCGATTGGTCGAAACTTACAATTAATGACCTATAGCTAAGACTAAGAAAAATTTCGGATGCACGATATAATAATTTGATATATTAGATATTGGCGCTTCTGATTGGTCGAAAAATTTCTTTAATACCTGCATCAATAAAATTTTTGCCGGATTTACTTTTCTCTACTGTTCTGATTTAACACATTTATAGTACGGGAAATTCCAAAATAAACAATGTCAACAAAATGTAAAGTTGTGTCTGTTTAATTGTAAGCAAACAAATACAACTTTATAAATATAAAAAAAAAATTTTTTACCCTTAAAAAATAAATGATACACAATATTTAATTCACTAAATAGAAAATTAAGTGTCTTATTACGACTTTGTCTGCTTGAGGCGACGATCAACAGTTATGGCGAGGTTGGCTGTTCCAATTCCAGGAATAATTATAATGAGCATATAGGCGTATACACTTTCACGGTAACACTGCTGTTCAAATTTGCGAACGATAAGTTTTAAATTAACTCACGTACATGATCGAATATCAGAATAAGCACGTAAAGCAAAGCTATGTGTAGATGAGGATATACTAGAATGGTGCGCATGTGTCAACTATTCACAGCTCCGCTTCCGGGAATTTTATTCAAGAAATCCCGGTTCTTCAGGAAAACGTCTGCTGTCTGTTCAGATCTAATGGTTTGTAAGGTGTACTAGATCACTGACCGTTTGTTTCATCGATCGTTAAAATATTGTGTAAAATTGTCTGTAGTTCTTTGCATTACCTTTGTGATAAGCTACTTTCACTTTCCCAACATGGCGGGAAATACAAACTCAAGCATGCATACTCATGATCAGCTCCATGTTAGAGAGTTCCAAGGTCAAGGTCGTCTTGAAATCTCGTTCCAACGTAGTCTAAATTCGAGAAATTTTCTGAATGTTTCCATTACTAAAGCTTCACTTAATCTGACAGGGAGTGCCCATCAGTATCCTACTTAAGGGCCAACAGAGCTAAGTATAATAAATGATTTGAGTCTTATACTATTGTGATTCGTGTGATGTATGGTTTCATGCCACCTGTCAGAATATAAACTCAACGGTTTATGAATCCCTTTACAATACAGAAAATACCTATGCCCCCTTAATCAAGAAGACCTAGTACGGACCCACCATCCAGTTCATCCCCGAATTACATCAACACCAAAAAGGGCAGTCAAAAACAAAGTACCAGTAATAAGGAGAATATCAGAGGAAGGCCCTCTACTGACCTTGAGCATCAACTGTAGGTCTATCCAAACTCTCATAGATACTGTCTCCCCTGATATCGTAGTGGGTACCGAATCATGGCTGACACCTGATATAGGTGACAGTGAGGTATTTCCAGTAGATATGGGTTATACTGTGTTTCGTAGGGACAGAGTTACAACCAGAGGGGGAGGTGTATTTATACGGTCTTGTTCGTAGACAGTTTACAGCCTCCAGAGCCTCCGAGCTGGAAACTGACTGTGAGTTGTTGTGGGTCAAAGTTGTATTGCATGGTTGCAAAGCATTATATGTTGGTGCCTATTACAAACCAGAGGAATCAGATGAACAGAACTTAGTTGAGTTTGATATCTCGTTATCCAAATTTGCGCATAAAGTTGGCACTATCTGGCTAATAGGCGACTTTAATATGCCAAAGTATGATTGGGTTAGAGATAGTATTGACGCTAGTTGTAGAAACACAGCTCAATGTGAATACTTTATAGACCTTATACTAGACAATAATCTACAACAAATGGTAGACTTTCCTACTAGAGGTGAAAATACTCGTGATTTGTACTTGACAGATCGCCCTTCTCTGGTAAGTAAAGTGGCCCCTTACCTGGTTTAAGTAATCATGATATTGTGTACACTGAGGCAAACATAAAACCCCAGGTAGGCAAAATTAAGCCTAGAAATGTCCATCTGTACAAAAACGCAGACTAGGATGGCTTTAGACACCATATTGCTCAGTATAAAGACCATGTTCTCGTGAATGAACGTATATATACAAACAATTATAACTTAGGCCAAAATTAAAAATATCTATGTTTCCCCTAACGCATTCATTTTGTTAGCCTTGATCATGGGCGAAATACTCGCTTTATTATCTGTAACTTCGCCGGAATTTCATCCGAAAGAGAAGTTGAAGTCGCCCTGTATTCTGAGTTCACGATCGTGTAAATTAACCCCAGAAACATTAAAATGATAATCATTTAATTAAAAGACGTTTCCACAGCCTCAGTTAACCACTGTTGTGATTAATAATTTGCGATTGTCTTATCTTTTCTGGATATAAATACGGGTGATGCAACATATAGCCTACTCACGGTGCATTGAAAATTACAACCGATGTTTATTTCTTTTAGTGTTGATATTACAATTAGTTGGTAACTTGTAATTAGTTAATAACTCTGCCAAATTAATGCTTAAATAATCATAAAACCATCTGTCTACATTTATCTTAAAAATTAAAATGATCCTCTACACAACGGTTGTAATTGGGTCAAATGGACTAATACCTCCAAAATACACAGAAGTACAGAGACTGATTTTATTTTCACTTATACTCTGTCCCGAGTTTTTGCTTCCACCACTTTTCACTTGATATTTCGATAATAATAAATACCTTTGTGCTCAAACTACGTTCATCCACTAATATGAAAAATGTCCAGATTATCTGTTTTGAAACGCCCCCTCTACCGCTTCAGGTTTCAATACACATCCCAAAATAGAAAGTCTACGGGGATTTTGTATTGCATCAGCCATTATCAAGCCCGGATGATAACGTTGAAAAATTGCGCGAGGTGTCCCGAGAACTTCCGAATGGAGAAAAGATGTAAACAGTTCCCATTATAAATCTCCGTAAGAAATTTGTTTTCGTTCCTGTAAACTTTTATGAGTGAAAAGGGATAATTTGTCAAAGAAGATATCTTGAATATTTTCCATTTCATCGATTTCAACTGTACTTCTTTCATAGGTATGTATATTTTTATTAAAAATCATCAAAAAGTGATGGAAGCAATAACTTGGGACAGACTATAGCTAACACAATTACAAAACATTTTATCAATAAAATGTACGAATACATCAAATAAATTAAAAAAGTTAATAGATTGGATAAGTTTTTAGAACTTTTAAAAGTTGTTTTATTTTTTATTAACTTGCTTAAATTTTGATCCAACTTAATTAAGGTTGACTCTGTGTATATCATCATTTCTGTAGGT
This sequence comes from Magallana ariakensis, assembly GCA_020458035.1. Classification (NCBI taxonomy): domain Eukaryota; kingdom Metazoa; phylum Mollusca; class Bivalvia; order Ostreida; family Ostreidae; genus Magallana; species Magallana ariakensis. Next base: position 10,373,952 of record CM035815.1, read on the forward strand.
TATGCTGTATCAAATGCTGTCAGTCTCCCTGATTTCTCAAACTTCTCCCTACTTTTCTGTTAGTGAGAAATAATTCTCCCAAAAATTAGGTTGGTACCTGTGAAATGAAAGACTTTTATGTTTTAAAATTTTAAACAGTTCTTTTAAGAATTCCTCAAATTTCAAATCGACAGAAACAAAAGAGTTGGTTTTGGTAATGACTATAATTAAAGTGAAATTAGAAAATTTACAATTTTTTTTATCTAAATATTTTTTTCTTCCCTGGCATTATGTTTCAAATTCGGGTTAATATTTCTTTGAATGGACATCTATTTCCTTGTCAAAGAAGGATATTCACTGCAAGTGTAGTGATTTTGTGTAAACTTAATATTGTAGAATCATTAAATATTACTTCACAAATATTTACATTTATTTCATTACCTTAAGTTATCAAATATTATTGTTTTAATATACTTTTAGACAATTTATAAACCAAATTTTGAAATATTAATTGATATTTTGAAGTATGTACATTATCATTTAAATGATATTTAATTATAGGTTAACATGTATATCAACATACAAATGATAATGAATCTATTCATGCACATCTAGTCATTGAATCAAACATGTTTAAATTTAAGGTAAACAATATCAAATTGTGAATTCGATATTAAATTTGTGTTACATTCCATTAGTACAGTCAAGTATTACAATTTGTTTTACAACTGGTCATATTTTTTAGTTTTGTTATTAATTAAAGAATTGATTGATTTTTTCATTTTTAATTTATAATGTATTTTATATTTGCCCTGGCAGAAAAAAAAATTATGTACCTATCTACCCAACTTCAAAATTTACGGTCGGGTTAGGGGAAACAAAGATATGTTTAATGATGGCCTTATGGAATGAGTTCAAACAAAAACACTTAGAGGGTTTATCAACCTTTGTACCATCTATAAGGACCAGAGAAAAAAAACAAACTACCTGGATTGATATTAGCATCAAACGTTTAATTAGATAACGTGATTAACTCTTTTATAGACAGAGAAGAACAAAGACATCAGAGGATAAACAGCATTATAAAAATATCAAGCACCTTGTACAGCGGCAAATAAGACTTTCATATGATAAGTATGTAAACAACATCCTAGGTACACTGGAGGATCAGGTCTCTGACTCTGAAGTACGCCCCAAACAAATCTATGCCCCCCCCCCCAAAAAAAAACCCCCCAAAACTCTTCACCTTCTAAAAGCATGCTAAGAGGGACTCGTGTGGTGTGTCACCGCTTAAAGAGGGTGGTACCTTCACATCAACGCCAGTAGAGAAGGCTAACATTTTAAACCGCCAATTTTAGTCGGTCTTTAGCCCAAAATCTCCTCTCCCTCTCCCAGCTATGTGACATGAAGGTGAGTGACCATAACAGTATCCCTCCCTCAGCTAAGTATGCAAGTACCTCCCTTATTGATGAATCCTCTCCATCAAGAAGCCTTATGCCTGCGCACAGAGGGTACAGAGATATTGTTAAAAAAAACTGAAAACAGACAAAGCAGCTGGCCCTTACCAAATCTCTCCCATCTTATTGAATGAACAGCACCATGAAGTAATCCCAATAATTCAAATCCTCTTTCAGCTCTCATATGAAACAGGTATACTACCCAGAGAATGGTGTACAGCAAATGTAAGTCCTTTATTTAAGAAGGGGACAAATCAAAACCGGCCAACTACAGACCAATATCCCTTACCTGTATACTGTGTAAAACTATGGAGCATATCATCGCATCCAACTTAGTAAGGCACTTTACACAGAACAACATCTTGTATGATCTTCAACATGGATTTAGGGAGCGACGCAGTTGTGAAACCCAGTTGGTGCTGCTAGTAAATGAACTTGCCCGGGACATCCAACATGGTAAGCAAACCGACTTGATCCTGCTGGACTTAAGCAAAGCTTTTGATAAGGTCTCACACAATAAATTATTAAATTACTTTTCAAACTACACCAGTTTGGTGTTCGAGTCCGAAACCTTGCATGGATCAAGGGGTTCCTCAATAACCGTTCCCAGAAGGTAGTGGTAGACGGCGAGTTTTCTACATCCATCCCTGTTGTCCTTTGTCCCATTCTTTTTCTCGCATACACTGATGACTTGCCAGAGCATGTGAAATCACAAGTCAGACTCTTCGCCGATGACACTGCAAGTCAATGCTCCAAGAGGACCTAAAGAAACAGAGCAATGAGAGACCCTGTGGATATGGAATTCAACCCAAGTAAGTGTCAGGTTATCCATGTAACGACATCCAGAAACCCCATCCGTACCAAATACATACTACTCCTATAGGTGTTAGAGAATACCTCATTTAGCTCGATATCTGGGTGTTGATATACTAGTATCGGATGACCTGAATTGGAGTAGGCACATCAGCCGGGTTACAAACAAAGCCAACAAAACATTTGGCTTCCTACGTAGAAATACACAAACCAGGCAGGAACCATCTTCGAACCAGCGGCTTCGGTCAGCGGCGTACAAGGCTGTGGTACGTCCGCAGCTTCAGTATGCTGCCAGTCAGTGTCTGGGACCCTCACTGGGCTACACATACTGACCAAATTAAGGCAGTACAGCGCAGAGCAGCGATGTGGGTGATGTCTGACTTTAGCAGGATATCAAGTGACAACTGACAAGTATGCTACATACCTTAGATTGGAGAAGCCTACAATTGAGGAGGGCCGATGCCAGACTAGTACTTATGTACAAGATCAGTCATAGCTTCATGGCTTAGTAGCGATTACCTCGGGTCAACTCTCCCCCCCCCCCCCCACAGTAGGATTACTCGCTCAACTCACTCTTTTACTTTTCGGCAGATTCAAATCACAAAAATGTTTACAAATATTCTTTCTTCCCTCTTACCATAGTCCAATGGAACAGACTGTCAGGCAGTGTTGTCTCACTTCCAGATGTTGATCATTTCAAACTGGAAGTGGGCAAACTGAACCACCTCAGGCCGTAATTATGTAAAAGTGCTTTTATGTATTTTAACTGTAAAATGTAATAATATTAATATCTCCTTTTCACTCTTTTGAAATTTTACTCTCCTGTACTTACTTTTCTTTATCTTTTTAGCCAGCAGCGCACCCTACTCAGGGTACTCAGAATTGAGGGCGAGTAGTACCTATAGATATATATATAGGTAGTGCATCAACTTCTTCAGCGTATTCCGAGCGGCAGATATATCATTTAAAGCTATATATGCCGTTTTTAACGGCATTTTTGCAATGTTGAAAACCAGACCCAAGTTTTGTCAGCATGACTAGATATATGAAAAAGAAGTTTATAGAAAATTTTGCAATTTTTTTTATAAATATTAACGAGGTACTAACCATAATTTGAAAATGAATAACGGCGATTTACCTATGCATATTCATAAACGATTAACGTTTGAGGTGGATTTGCGCATGTGCGCGGGAATAGTAAATTTAGAAAAGCAGCATGCAGAACGAGGTAATACGACAGGTTTGTTTACATTTGTTTGAATTCATATAAACAGGTTTGTGTGCTGTTAACAGAAAAATATAAATAAAAAAATATACAATACAAATGGAATATTATAGAATACAAATGGAAAATTATAGAATACAAATAAAAAATTATACAATGCAAATGGAAAATTATATAATACAAATTGAGAATTATAGAATACAAATGAAAAACTATTCAATACAAATGAAGTTTAAAGAATACAAATGGAACATAGAATACAAATCGAAAATTATACAATACAAATGAAATTTATACAATGCAAATGTAAAATTTTAGAATACAAATAAGAAATTATACAATACAAATTGAAAATTATACAACACAAATGGAAAATTATATGATACAAATAGAAAATTATACAATACAAATGAATATTTATACAATACAAATGGAAAAGATCGAATATTGCAACGTTTGACATGCCATATGATATCACAAACCACCGCATGTATTTCCGTTTCGTTTTCAATTCAGCCGGTTGAATCATCAGCTGAAGGCGCATCCATTTTGAATATTGTTGTTGTTATTGCTTTATATTCATACGATCATTGCAAAAAAAATTTACATAACACGGTTACGCGGGTTATGTAATATTTCTGCAATGTCGCCACCTTCATATTTTGTTGTTTAAATATATCTTATAACCACAAAAAACCTAGCACGCGTGTATAAGATGTAATGCAATACTTTCCATTCTTATCTTGCCATGTTTGGTGAATTAATACGTTTGTGTATTTTTTTGTGTTTTTGATACATGGTACATGTAGTTGTATCTAGCTGTAATTTGTCCTTGCTTGTCTGTTTGTAGTTACAAGACATAATGACATTACAGCGCAATATTTACATTTTCCAGTGTCTTGCCTGTGATAACACTACGTATCGATTTTGTACTATATAACCCATAACTTCAATTAACGACAAATTGAGGCGCCAGCGGGGTTTGCTTATTTTTATTTAATATTTAATCGTACGATGGCTTAAAATTATGTAAATATAAGTAATAAGGAATCATTCTTTGAATATTATGAGGTGATAATTTCGGTCGGGGCGTGATCAAATCTATCATAAAGCCCTTCGGGCTTTATTGGATTTGATCACGCCCCGACCAAAATTATCCCCTCATAATACTCAAAGAATGATTCCTTATTCCTTAAATAATGCCATTTGTACTCATGACATTCCAAAACGTTTTACAGTATCCATGTTATTTTTGTTTCTTGTGTAGTTTTACTAACATTGTGCATGAAAATTTTTATTTATAAGCCTGACAGAGAAATGTTTAAATTCAGTTCAATTTATTCGCTCAAACCACCAAGTGCACGTGATATTATTTTGAGGCTTCATGTACAATATGTAGACAAAAAAAAACGAATTACCTATTGAGACCACGGAAATAGGTCAATACATGTCAGGGAAAAGTGTCCTTTATGTAGAATAGACTTGCTCACACGTTCACAACATGAAACTACACATTTTTTTAATCTATACATTAATTCAGTCAGCAATTGACTGTGAAAACTATTTGGCCTAATGCAATTTTAAATAAATCCGTGGACAACCGACATTCAAGAAAATATTGGAACTCATCATCTGAATTAGACGAGGCAGTGGCCATATACAATAGTACAATTCACGGTGAGGAACACACAAATGTGTACAAGCACGATGACATACGTGTATATATGTATTATATTTCCCAAAATCCCTTGCGCTAGGTACAATTATCATGGTCTGGAGTTAGATGTTTAGTTTATGTACAAATGAATCACTTTTTCAAATTATTCGTTTAATGTATTCAAAATCTGATATTTTTGCTGTAATTTATAAATGGTATATATCTCTGCATCACTTATAATTCTCCTCCAGGCATGAGTTTGCTCTGTAGGCCTTTCACTCAAGGACCTCCAATACGAGCCCACAAATGACAAAAGTCAAGTAATCACTAGATGGTAAAAGCTTTTCAAATCTTAAGATTAGACTAAACACGGTTCAGAATGAAAAACATAAGCCGGATCAAACTCGTCTGGAGCCTAGTTACGTAATTGATCGACATTTTTTTTTTCAAATTGTCCCGACTAACTTTTTTTCGTATCGGACATTCCAATTTTTCTAGAATTGATATGGTAAGGGTTATGTTTAACGAATTTGTCTTGAAAATCGTTGTTCAAACATTTCTGTGCATGATTCATAAGTCGAAAGGCGTCAGATTTTTACGCATTGTCTACATTTACGTGACAATGATCAAGAATTGTCCGAAAACAGACTAAGTATGCAGAAATGAACCAATATTGCACCCAATTGTGTGGTTTCGTAAACCGATGAATATTCCTGATAACAATGAGAAAGAAACACTGCAAAATATATTTTGTATTAACGTTAGAATTACGTCATTTGAATAACTTTACAACCTTTGAAGAGAGAGACTATTCGGTGAATGCCAAAGTTTTAAGCAGGCACATAACTCATGCCAGGTATACATCTATTATGATGACAGAATAATCATCCGGATTTGAGTGGAACTGATTTATTGCCTAAATTTAAACACTCAACTATGTGCAGAATAAGCATTTTCATGGCTTTTTTTAATTCTACGCGATCAACAGCGTTATGGATGGGATTACAAAGGTTTTGCTCTAATCGTTACCTGAGTAATTTGTTTACTTATGGTCTTTTCTTTAGATGCATAAAAATGCATTCTGTTGAGAAGATGTGTTTACATTAGCTGTACTTTTAAATTTGGTGAGTATATTGAAACCATCAACACACGAACAGGTAAATATTTAAAAGTTCAGCGAGATAAAAGTATTGATTGCTTTGAAATCAGGAAATTGTCGATTTGACATTCATTTTTATAGAGTTGTATAAGAATTAAGGTACAATTTATATATCTAATTTAAAATACAATATATAATTCTATATCTGTAAAGCTCGAAAATATAGCTCTTATTAAAGATCTATAATACAGAAGTTAACTGATGCTGTACATACAAGTGCAAGCATTTACAACATGGTAAACTAATAAACTTGGGGGGGGGGGTGCCAGTTCTCAGTTTGAATTGATGAAGCGGAGGGTTTTTTATGGGTTTGTCCTGATTGAGTGAAATGAAAATTGAAAAGTAAACAATGCTATCGTATTCTTCTATCCTACTCTCCTTCTCAAATAGACCTGACTTTGTTAAATTTATATCTCTCTTTTGTTGTCACACTATCTCTACCAAATATATCGCTGAAGCATTAGGGCGAGTATTTCTTATCGAACACTTTGGCGAGTATTTCATTTCGAACACAATACTGAGTACGTGTACTTCGAATTAGTTCACCCTGTCAATGGCGATCCAAATCAGCTGATTGGGAATGATCAATGTCCACTTACCAAGTTTGTACTGCAAAAATGTTCATTCAAAACAAACAAAACAGATGCCTAGTACCACTCAACCCTCCAATTCCATTCCCTCCTCACCCTCCACACACACGCACGCGCACGCAAGCACGTGCACGCACGCACACGTGTATACCTGCATACAAAACACCGTGTATTTTGCTTCTATCAGATTTTGTAAGTGATCTACACTGCTGTTGATGGGGCGCCAAGTCTCAGATGTAGAATTGTTCGAAGCAAGCAAGATACTCGAATCGATTGCCTTTCCTTAAATTAGTCAGAAAAGCTTTTTGACACATCAGATGGTGTAAAATATAGCAAAAACACCATACCTGATTTATGCTTTACTTTCTGTGTAGTATTAACACTAAGGGTAAATGAACATCAATCATCACCGAGAAGACGATGATCAGATGAAGTTCGTCTTTGTTGGGAAGATATATAGAAAACTAATCACATAGAGCGACAACAGCGTCCGAAGTAGGGGCGACAATTGAGACCAGCAGAAAATTTGTCCGGTTGTTGACCCGGTGAATTTAGTGTTATTTGAAAATTACATCGTTAATATTGCTGTTATGCGTGCAGTGAAGGGAAATAAAAAAAATAACAAGCAAGATAGATTAAAGAGGAAGCGCTTTTGAATGCTATGATTCTGACGAGTTTATTTTGGACTCCATAATTGCCAATCAATTGTGCTTGGCAGCCGAACGATAAATAATTAGATGTAAATTATGTGGTAGTTAATTTTTGTTTAATGTAATACACCGTTCCGTATTGTTTGATCAAGGTGAAATAAAAGGCTTGTAATCAATTTGAACAAATAAATGATGTGTTTTGTTTCATATATTGAATTTCAGCCATTTTGTCACAGATCGGGAAAAACAATAACCGCGCCTCTTGTATATCACAGGATAAAATGATATCGTGAAATCATTGGACTATGGTATCGGTTGGGTAGCGGAGTTTTTTTCCTACCATCTAATGACTATTAATTCAGTAGGTTTTCAATTGAAAACCACAACAAAAGGAACGGACGAGTGTAACGACCTTTAGTCGTGTTCTCCTCAAGAGGATGAAGGCATCCATTAAAAGCTTAGCATCAAGTGCATCTTTGTTCCTATAACACGCGAAAAAGTCCCCCACTCTCTGAATCACGTCTTCAGAAAGATTTCATTTAACATGATTACCATTACACACTCTTTATCAATGAGTGATTTTTCTTTGAAATTCTGAATAATAAAGGGATAACTTTTTTCCTGGTTTCGTAATTCAAAATATTATGTAGACATGAAAGAGATATTACGGACCTAGCTTTATATGCTCTGAGGAGGCAGGCGTGGGCTTTTCTTCAGTCGAGTGTACCTTTACCTTGAGTTATTTTCGTTTCCCAATAAATAACCGACAGCTAAATGATGACCAAATGGCTTTGTGGCATTTCTTATTAAAATGAACCTTCTTTTAGTTGTTTTAGGCTATTTTGGGTTTTAAAATGACTTTTGTCTGATTTATTTCAGTTAATAGATACGCTAAGGTACTGATGTTTATAAGCTGCTTCCTTATAGCCTATAACCGATAAAACTGACTTCATGTTTTTGGTTTTGGTATAGAGAGGACTTATAAAGGCTGTGCCTGTTGTCCAATCCCTTTATGTTTTTAATGATGTGATACTTTTTAAATTAAAGTGATGATTAACATAATGACGACGATGATGATGACGATGATGATGACGGTGATGATGACGACGACGAGAAAGAGGAGAAGGAAGAAGAAGAAGATGATGATGAAGCACGGCGATGAAGCACGATGATGATACATGATTTTTGGCGGTTGTACAATCTTGCTTGACAATGTATTTATAGGATGATCATGCAGTGCTCTGATGATTGTAAATTATTTCCCTCTTCTGCTCTTACAACATGTTATTTGTTCCTCCAAGCAAAATGTTCCACCACCAATTTTCGACTAAGCTTATATTAATAATTAAGAATACCTTCTCCTTCAGAAGAACAGCATCTTTCAATTGGTCTATTACTGGGAGTTCATTAAACTCGTGGTGTTTTTTTTCTTTTTCTCAATTCGCCGAACAAAACAATTTCTTTCGTCTCAGCAATGAGCTTCAAACATTGTGGGAGGCCCACATTGTTTAAAAAAGTCAACGACCTTGGGGAAACTGAAACGGTTGTTTATCAAGTTTATACAATGTCATTACGAATTACTTAGGTAAAGTGCACCTTGATGGCAATGGAACAATAAGCCCGCTGTTCAGAATTACACAACGTGCTTTGATAACGAATTTCGTTATGATGTAGTTAGTAATAATCGAAAGGCTGTTTTTCAGGTTTAGAAAGTAAAAACAAATTATCAAGTGACGTCAATTTTAATTTTTAAAACTCGTCTAAAGACACGTTTTCGTTACTCTTAATTTAATAGCATGAAACATGAATGTTCTAGGATTAGAAATTAATTTTATAAACGTAATCTACGGTCAGGTTTTTTGTAAAATTTTGGAAACCCTTTCGTTTTTTGTTGTTGCTCTCAGTGCGAGGTATGAGCAGCAATGAGCGGAAAATTGAAATTCTCCCTGAGAAAGGGCTTTGTTGACGTCACAGGTTTCTAGTCGTCACCGCCACGACGCGTAACAGCGGGGCGGGGCGCGAGCAGGCAGCGATAGACACCCAGGCGACGTGCGCTATATCGCGAGCACCGCTCGACCAGCGGTAACACTCCTCTCCCACTAGCTTCCCGCGGACTTGCTTTCTGACTGTTACCGGAAGATTGCTACTTCTGATAATGAGTTTAAAGTCGATACATATTCAAATGATAACCCTAGGACATGCAAACTTTTATACAACCTAAGCAAATATTTTCAAACAAATACACAAAGTTCGTTGAACAAAGATGTAAATGTTATGCAAGGAAAGCGGACCAATATTTATTGCTTTATCGCTTTTTTCCCCCTACAAATGTATGTATGACCACACAGAAAGGAACGTAATTTGGAAGTGCAAAACAATTCACGTCAGAAATTAAAATAAAAGATTGGACAAAAAGGCTGGAAATTGTGAATGGTGATAGAGCGAGTGCATATGAATGATTTTTATGCGTATCTAAAAACTAGCAGTGATGTATTCCAGTGAATGTTCATGCTGTTAGTTTTTTAAAATTGAACTTCGTGTTCCATTTTAGATTAGTTGATTGAGAGGAACACTTGGGTGTCATTTATTGTCATGTATGTAAGACAGAGTATCAGAGTGCTGATCGAATAATGTATCAAATCATCTCAATTTTTAAATATGTTTTGGAAGAGGGACCCCACAACCAAAAAATAAAATATGAGAGAGGGCTACTTTGTTGCAGCTACTATAAGTGTATAAACTGAACAGGCACGTAGCAATAATGTACCCAAGTATCTCCCTTTTTAAATATGATGACTTTGGAAGAGTGCCACCCCCCCCCCTTAAAAAATGAGAGAGGATTACTTGTGTTGCAGTTTCTAAGTGTATAAACTCAACAGGCACGTAACATCGATTTTGAAAGGGGGCCTCTCCAATTCTTGACAAGCAAAAAAAAAATCCACATGGCCAATCTTTTAAATCCTAATTTTTCTACGCGTATATGTAAATGTAGAAAATTGTCTGTTATGATACTTGCCTGCTCAACAGGTGTGCACATGTCTTGTATAAAAATAAGTATGTTGTTTTAAATCCGTGGCAATAATTTATAACTTCCGATTTGATAGAATATCCGACCGTACTGGCATTAACATATTTTATTCACTTGATGAACTTGTTATTAAAACTACGTTGGTGTGGCACCATTATTATTTATAGCTGTGTTGTGCATCGTTATTCTACGTTATATATATAAACGGCATACTCTAAAACCTGGCCTGGCCTGGCCTGGCCCCATTGGCCTGGCCTGGCCTCAAAGTTGGCCTGGCCTCAAAATTGGCCTGGCCTCAAATTTTGGCCTGGCCTCAAAAATTGGCCTGGCCCCAAATTTGGCCTCTACAAACATTTTTGGCCTCAAATTTTAAAATTTCTCTTTTTCTCATTTTCTTAGATTTAGGTTGAATTTTTATTGATTTCTTATAGAAATTGAAAATTCCATGCTTTTTTAAGGTTTAAGGAATAATCATATGATTTTTTCATATATATATGACAAGTGACCGACTGTTCAAGTTTAATTACTCATAATTTAATCCATGTCGAAACACACAAAAAATACCTATGACATGCATGTACAGCACTGCTCTTACTATTGTCAAGGTATAGATTAGCAAAGCAAAAAACTAAGAGCTGCCATCCCCCATTCCCCATTTAAAAGTTAAACATCATTTTAAGAGACTGACCTGATTGATATCCAAAACATTTGTAAACTGGTACCGGTACATAGCATTAAATTTTTATCACTGTGTAATGCACTTTAAAATTTGCAGTTTGTTTATATTACCTGTCAACACTGATCAAGCCCAAATTTCCCTCTCCAGCAGAAATTCGATACCAATCTTTTCTGTCGCTAATCTGATACATTGGGGTCAGATTCATTGCCTATCCTGTCATTTAACATTTCACACAGTCTAATTTAATTAATGGCATTTGTGAACGACTGCAACATTGCATCCTCGATAACTTGACTCAGTGATGGTCATTAATCATCACCACCTGATTAGAGTAGAGTTTCATGCATGTGTTGTTTGTATATATTTAGGAAACAATTTTTCTCCTACGGGGAATTATTATTGTCAGAATTTGAACAAAGCAAAACACTTTGACCTTTGATGTTGGTAAGAATAAACAAATATTGGCCTCTTCCATTATTTCTTTCTCAAACAAGTTGTTGAAAACAATATGCCATGGTTATACAATGGCAGGGCAAAATCACATTCTTAAGTTCTTCAGAATTTAAAACAGACTGAATAAAAATCTATTAGAATGGATTACTTGACATACCTTTAGTCATAAGTATACATTGTTAGTACTATATTTTCAATTGTAACTATTATTTTTAATCGACTATCACTTTAAGACACTAAAGCCACCAAGTGAGATGTTTAATGTGCATTGAAAATAAATCAATAAAAAATCAATAAAATCATCAAATATGTAAAGAAATATAAAAATAAATTTGAGGCTAAAAATTTTTGTAGAGGCCAAATTTGAGGCCAGGCCAATTTTTGAGGCCAGGCCAAAATTTGGGCCCAGGCCAATTTTGAGGCCAAAAGTGAGGCCATGCCAACTTTGAGGCCAGGCCAGGCCAGGTTTTAGAGTATGCCATATATAAACATCGCATTTATAGACATATTTACAGAGCATGTGTGATATTGTTAACAATAATTTTATAAAAGACGAATTTGTTGTGCGCAGCAACTTAGTTGATGCGTACAAAAATGGGGGGGGGGATTTCGAAGAAGGTTAATGAGCATCAAACAAATTCAATTCAGTTTTGATTTGAACATATTTTTATTGTACAAAAATACAATTGGGATTGTTCCATAACTTAGACCGCCCTCTCCCAATTCAAAGATATGATACAATACATGTAGATGTGTACACAACATAAATAAAGGTCAGTGGATAAACTGGCAGTTTGCATAGATGCAATTGGCATGTATACAATTAACAGTTTTAAGATTCAGTTCAATTTATTTCCTTGTTGTAAAACTCATCAGAATACAAATATCTAAAAATTCTATTAACTTACAATCGGTTAGTAGACAGACAACAGAAGATGAGTATTATCACAATGTATGGTTTTACAAAATACATGTATCATACGAGTGCAATTTATTATTATGCTACTAAAATGATATATCTTAATTTCACAGCTTGTAACACCTTGTAACAGCTTGAATTCAGCTAAAAAATTGAGTTCTCTTTTGTATTATCTACACTAAATAACCCAACTAGTTTATATACACATTAGGTTTTAGTTACATAGTAAAAACGCCTAAATATGATTATATTTCTTTCTTAATTCTTCACATAATTTCATAATTAAACGATGTATAGAACAGTAGTTCACATTGTGCAACAAGGTGTTGTCTGAAAAGGAAGTTCATGTAAGTGGAAAAATTGCTTAAATAAATCTACAATAGATCCACACCCATGCAGTATATACATGTACCTGCTTCTCTTTCAGGTATAGACTTTAATCTCCCTTAGAAGCCATACATGGTATACATGTAAAAGGGTTAAATAAATATGTCAGTATTCCTGTCTTGCATTCTATAGAAACTGACTGTACGCTTCCAAGACAGCGTCGACTAGGCTCTGATACAGATTCTTTATAGGTTACATTCGAAAAAGAAATCACATTAAAAAAGACTGGATGACAATGGCCTTATGATAAAAAAAATTATAGATATTATTTTTAAAAAAATGGCGAATCCAACGAATAATTTGTTTGGCCCCATCAAAGTGTTCTGTCTACTTAGCTGCAGATATGTAGCTCCCGGTCTGAAAAAAAATCGGATGGACACTCAGGTCGTCCATACGATTTGTTTTAGGTCGTCCATCCAATTTTTTCAGACCGGAAGCAACAGACCTGCATCTCTCTCTCTCTCTCTCTCTCTCTCTCTCTCTCTCTCTCTCTCTCCGTTTTTATCGATCCATTTTTCATTAATAAATCTTTAAATCAATTTTACCCTAGTTAGGTACAATAACATTTGAAGACAACATATCTGGGAGTTTTTTATATTGATTTAAATATGATATTATAATTCTAATTATTTTTTAATTGACCTGTTGTCATTTCTTGACAAACAACACCCTTTTGTGAAGCCAATGAGATAGCAGGTTGTACAAGGACGGAAATTATACACAACACAGCAACAAAGCAAAATTTGTTTCAACATCAGGAAAAACCGTATTTAAGTGAATTGATTCACTTAGAGAAGGGGTAAGGGAGTACGTTCTGACGCGCGGAGTAGGGGAGTGAACATAAAGCGGATAGACGGACACAAACAAGGCATCTGTCGGTGACAAAAAATACACGCTTTATAGAAAATCAATGGGGGATACAGGAGTTGTGTCATTTTCAAGGTCACGAGCGCCAAAGTCGTTTGGTGCAGTGCTGAATATCATTAATTAGTCAGCCCGCGGGCTGACTATATTAAGTTAGGATGAAACTTCAATTGCGCTTGCGTAAATTGGAATTCTGGGAAAAAATTAGACAGTTCGTGTTAGAAAAATTCGAAGACGTTATGAAACCGGTCAGTTTCTAGGTCAAACTGCGCATCAATGTATTGGAGGTGTCAATGGGAATCGTCTGCAGCCGGAGTCCGCGTATATTTTCCTAACTCTCTTAGTGAGATTAAAAAGTTAACATATTGGAAGTAGTTTGCCACCAGACCATGAAAATCAGATAGCTATGCCTACAAGTTACAACTTTAAATATTAAGTAGATGTGCAGTCCTACATTGCATGTACACCGCTGCACGCTTATCTCCTCACCTACCTACATGTACAGCCATAAAAATAAGGCTGCAAACTAAATGTGCACCCGCATATTAATATTGTTCTGGAAACTATTTATCTAGTATTTTAATACATTGTGTATTCACTTTTGTCCTAAAATTAAAATTCCGCTGGCTGTGTATATATATATATATATATATATATATATATATATATATATATATATATATATATATATATATATATATATATAACACTTGTAGAACTTAATTGTTTATCAATCGTTGAAAAATAAATAAAGTTCAGATACGTATGTACACTGCTGACGATTTGTTTCTATGTTTATTGGTCGAATAGTGTTCAACCCATCCTCACCCGCTATTTATAACAAAATATTTTATTAATGTTCTTAAACAGTTATTGCTTTAATAGTAAAATTAAAGGAGCCAGCAAATAAACTGATCTGCCTATGTCATCGGAAAAGAGTACCAACTGTTATCAGACGATTCATTGTCGTTTATTCAATCGACAATGAACACATTTATGAATATGACGTAAATTAAAAAATACATATAAAGAGTTTACATGTAGTGTTTATTTAAAATATACCCAGGTCCATACTTAAACTTTTCGTACACTGTGTATATTAAGGAGTACGTGCGAGGACCATCCCCCTTCCCCCAGTGTTTATATATAAATGTATATTCTTTATGATATACTAATGTGTATTTCAGATACAAAGTTAGATACCTTCTTTATTTACTGTATATTTTTGCTTATCTATCATCATTATGCTACATCCGTTATATAGACGTGAAACATATAATTGAGAATTGTAGATTTGTCAGATTTCTTGACGATCAAAAGTATATTATGTACTGATAATTATCATGGTTCAACACATATTTCAGTCAAGCGTTTAAATTAAAAATGATAGAATGGGTAAGAGGGAGACATGTTTATATACGCATTGACGTTCATTTACTTTAAATACATTGAATAAAACTCTATGCATTAGATTGGGAGAAATATCCATGTTGCTGACCAACCGTTTAGAATTCAACATTAAAGGTAGACAATGCATTAACGCATCTGGTTTTATTTTATACACGAACTTAGAATCCGGTTATTACTTTATGGTAAAATTTGACATGTTTGATCTTGTTTTGTTTATAATGTGATCGTATTCATGTACATGTTACATATAGCTTGCACTTACCAGTTAGAAAGGAGCTGGCATTGGAAAATGTACTTTCAAGATAAATTTCAGTGACAATTTTAAAAGCTCAGGTTCTGTATAATTTTTTTTAACTAGATATCAATAAAGGGGGGGGGGGGATGTTCAAGAGTCTTTACATTTTTGATAGAAATAGTTTTAGCAGATTTCCATTTAACTATTTTTACCCTGCATTAATATGGGCTGTTTAGTTAGGTTATGAACAGTTTTAATTATTCAAAAGAAAAGGACATAAAGGAATAAATTTGCTAGAGACTGGCTCTACCTAAAGTAAACTATCTCCATTTCTACAGGAAACTAGATGTGTTAAAAGGTCAAAGGGGCTGAACTTTCCCCATAGCCATTTCTCGAGAAAACAAATGTTTAAAGATAAAACACCGTAAGGAAAATGTCAAATACATGTAACAGTCGCGCTTCAGAATTCGACTATATTTTGTGACCAAAACAGACTTATTCAAAATTGATATACAATTGTAAATTTTATGCATGCTAAAATTCTGTCTTTCAAAATTGCCAGTACCCCTACCTAATTAGTGTTCACATCAAACTTAGCCAAAACACTCACAATTTTAGCACATGACGCATATATTTATTAGAACCATTTTAACAAGAGAAGGACTTTGGGTAGTTGTGTCAAACAGCAATTTGACGTAGGCCTGTCTGTTTCATTGCTGGCCACTCAGCCAAGGCTCTGTGGAATCAACAAGATTTGTCTGGCTTTTGAGCTAAGACTACGCAATCTGTGTATATTTCACTTGAAACCAGCGTCATTTAAACTTGTTTTGACGCAAGAAATAGATAGTTACGTCCTATCGCAAGTCCAAGGTCTTGTTAAAATGGTTCTATCATATCCCCGTAATGAATATTATTCCCCTTCCCTAATACATGTAATTCGATATGTAAAAAAATATAATAGCAATTGATAGAAAAAAATGATTTATTATTAAATTTTGTTCAATATATACATTAATAAATGACTATTTATGTGAGAACCGACTGATGGATTCCTTAGACGGCAAAAGGGAGATAAGTGCTACCGCATTATTTCTTTTTTTTTCTTCTGTAAATTCTTAAAAGCATTAAAATACATATAGATAGATACATGAACGAATTAGAAATATAAGAAAAATATGAAATTGTTCATTGTATATTTATGTCCGTGGTACATAATTGCACATTATGTACAATGTACATGTATTCTTTGGTTTACATGTAGGCTATTCTATTAAATCTATATTTTTATTAAGATAATCCAGAATAGAAGAATGCACAGAATTAATGCATAAATTGAGATGGCTAAGTCAATAATCCTAAGGCATATAATCTATGCACCTGGAAACGGATTAGTTTTTTCCACCGTTGTTGACTTTGTAACCTATGTTGAGGATGAAAACGAGATTGACCTCGGGGTCACTAAAATGGCTTCCTCTGTACGTGGTAATCTTTCAAACTTTTGACACATTTGTAAATATCAGTTGCAAACAGCCTGAATTGTACTTAGTCAGATAATTAATGGGAAAACATAGCTACTATAAATTAAGTTAAATGGTGCATTCCTACAAAGTATTCATATATCGATAAAAATTCTGCTAAACACGTTAAAACCGGGATTTTAAGGGGGGGGGGGTGTAAAGCCTGAATGAATTTCGTGTGATCTGTTTGTTTGTTTTTGTTTATGAATAGGCACTTCAACTGCCCACACTAACTTTTTAGTACCCCTTAACCAGCTGTTAACCAACGAGTACTGTATTTATTTAAGACTTTGGACAAAAGGTAGAATGATAGCTCGAGCTTTGCAACCAATTCCCTCTATCATGTTTCTTGGCTATTATGCCTCACCTAAACATGGTTTATCAACTTGTATTCTGTATGTACATGGGGATGTTTGATGTATAACATTTTGTTTTCTTGTTACAGTGAAGTAAACATAAGCAGAAATGAGGAGGAACACAGTGACTCTGCTGAAGTATTTGATTGTGGGATGTGTCATAGTTTTAGGGGGACCGCTCATTTTAAAGAAACTATTTGGTTCAGATACACCCCCAGATCTGTACATTGATGCCCGAAATGTAATGCCGAAAGCTCACAAAGGCGGAAAGGTAAAAAACAGAAAAATGAGTTTAGTTTTAATATAAGCTTTTTTTTTTTTTTACACTTATAAACATTTAAATGGCTGTTTCTAATGAACAGTTTTATTCAAAATGTCTCTCAATTCATAATTGAGACTTGTGTACTTCTTCACCATTAGAATAAAAAAAAAAAAGAATGTTTCAGGTCATGACTAAATAATACAAGTTGGTAATGACTAAATGACCAGCAATGAAATAGATGCGTCAAAATTTAATTGCTGTTTGAATTTGAACTAGCAGTTATTGTGGTAATTGGGAAGTTTAATTGTTTTCAGAATCCTTATGCAGGAGATCCTTTAACAAAGATTGATTGGCATGACTATAAAAAAATAGCAGAGGATGAACAAAGAACAGGTACTAGCTTGTACACAGCTTCAGGATTAGGACAGAAAACTATATGTACATGCTTAGGATTTGCTGTGACTTCTGTTAGCATATGATATCGGTCCAAATATCAGTATTTTTTACCTCCTTGAGTTTATGAGGAAGATGAATGACATGTCATAAGAAGTTTAATTATAAAAGTTGCCTCAATCTTTTCAAGTTATCCCCTTCTTTTAATACAATTGTTTGAAGTAAATGTTTGAAATGAAACGGAAGAGAAATAGAATTTGGACAAAGTCCTTTAGAACCTTTTTTATACAGGGTTTGACACTAACTTTTTTACTTTGGTGGACCGCAGCAGGTCCACTGGTCAAGAATTTTTGGTGGACCTTCACAAATTCTGGTGGACCTTCATTAATGTTGGGATTTTTGTTGAATTAATTTATTCCATGCTATTCATGCTTATTAAATGCAATCAATTTAAACACAAAAATGTGCAATCTTCTACTTTACTGAATTAATTTCATTTTCCTACATCATCATATCCACTAGCAAAACATATCCTATTTAAAATTTTTTTACTGGTTCACAATTTTTTGTAGGAACCAAGACTTCACTTCTCCCCAACAGAAAATTATATAGAAAGAAATTTGAGAATTAAATCAGGGAGACTTCATTTTATTTATTAAGTTAACAATGATATTCAGAAATTTAAAACTTAAAATATTGTTAAATATCTTGGCCGGGACATACTATACTTAAAATACATGTAAATTGGATTAGAAGCATGTCCACAACACCTAATAAAAAATCAATCAATTTTTGAAAAAAAAAGCTTTTCTAATTTGAAATTCGATTTATTTAATGTATTTATATCTTTTATAAAGGAAGTATCTCATCATTTTGTAAGCTAAGTGACAAATAAATATGTCTCTTCTTTACTTCAGTGTAATTAGGGGTTATTAATGACAATTCTATGAAATTAAAGAATCTGTTATAAATAAAGATAAATCCAACCCAATGACCCACTTACCACCGTTATGCATAGGATAGTCAACTGGTTAAATTATAATTGTTTTAGTTTTTATTTTGCTTTAAAAGTGTCTTTTTATTAATCAACTATCAATTTATTGCCAATGAAGTTAATTTACACAATCATGATCTCAGAGGACAGAATAACTTCAACTTCTTTTTATGAGGAAATTCTGGCGAAGTTACCGCGATCACAAAACTTCATTTATTCATTTTTGGTTGTCACTTTCAATATAAGAATTTGCATTAATAATTTGATTTTCAAAATAAAAGTTGAAAATTTTAGTGGACCGACGGTCCACCAGGTCCTGAACTGTTGGTGGACCTTCCCATTTTTTGGTGGACTCGGGCCGCCGGTCTACCATTAGTGTCGAACCCTGTTATATAGTTTTGATGTGACATAACTTTAAATTGAAACACACAATTTTATTTATAGTAGCTTCCTATCATATCGCGGGTTGTATGGTATCGCGGTATTTCTGATTACGTATAGTAGCACGCGCTGAAATTGACATTTGAGGTTGGGATATTTTTAGACATAGTAAACAGAGACACGCTGAACATCACTGAGGTATATTATAGAGGAGATTCACAATATCATAGTTTCTGGAAATATATGCATATTAATAGATTTTTTAACAAATTAATTTAACTACCGCGATATCATAGGTCCGGCTCATATGATATGTTATATTTCATTTACTTCCAACTATGCATATACGGTACGGATAAATATGTTACGAAATTTATTTCTCACATCCCAATACACATTCCCTGTTGCAACAAAAGTCCAATGGATCATATCAAGAAGTGAATTTCTGTTTAATATATCGCATGATGATAATTCACTATGTATTAAGATGTTTTATTCATGTATTCTCTGTTTACAATTACCAAATCATTGGCGAAAATATCGGCGAGAAATTATCCCAAATTTCCTCGACGGCATCGTCGGTCAGTTGTTTCATCCCATGTATTGTTGATTTTATGTTTTCCAGTCACAAATTCCAATGATTGATTTGTTATACGAATGATATATGTCATTTCCTTGTTACAGCGCTTTTATTCGCGTGATTTAATTCTCTGTTGTAAACTGCTTTGCTCGAACTATGGCGGTTATGCATGTTGACATCATGACATCACAAACATCGATCCCGATGCCAATAAATAACGAGCTCAGCTGTTTGAACAGTCAGTTGGGTTCTGCACTTGTGCAGGTCTGCCACGGCAGACAGCCTCGTCCACTTCTGGACACTAGCCACGATTAGACATGGCGAACGAAATTTCTAGATGGGTAAATGTTTAATTATTTAGCAGTGGGAGCTGATGAAATATTTTGGTTAAGTCGATAAGTTTATTATACATAAGCTAAGCAATATAGGGAGGATTGTAGTAACGGGACTCCCGCATCTGCGGGATATAGAACTTAGTTATTTTGTGAGGGTTATGATGCATATGACTATATTCATGATATTTGTATTACCATCCCATCAAGTTTGGGAATCCATTAAATGATTTTATATATACACTCCCAGAGTCTTGGGATTAGCATTATTCAATAAATTGAAAATATCTTTGTTTTATTTAATCCTGACTTTAAGTTTTCTTTGTTGCCAATGTACAGATTTGGGAGACCCACAAGTTGCGAGTAATATCCCGGGTTAACATGATAAAACCAACATTGGTGTTATATAATTTATACAAGCGGGATACCCAGCAAAACACAACATTGTTGTGAGAAAAGGATACTTAAAAACGCAACAAATATATGAGCCAAAAATAAAATATTAACTGCTGTTTTTTGTATGACAACACTTTAAGATAATGAGTTTTAAGAAATCAACATATAAATGTTACATATAGAAATTTAGCTAAAAAAAAAAACCCAGCAAACTGTATCTTCTTGCTATACTTTGATGCAGGGCCAGGAGAGCAGGGTCAGGCCTTAATACTATCCCCCGATGAGGAGAAAAAGAAAGGAGACCTGTACAAAGTGAATGGTTTTAATGCATATGCCAGTGATAAAATCTCACTGCATAGATCTATCAAAGACATTCGTCACTCTGAGTAAGTAAGCCAAACATTGAGATATTAATCATGTACAGTCAAACCATGCGGTCCTGATCATGCATGGCTCTTGTTTACAGTTGTAAGAAGAAGAAGTATCTGAACCATCTGATGAATGCCAGTGTCATTGTTCCTTTCCACAATGAGCACTGGAGCACACTGTTGAGGACAGCTTGGAGTGTGCTCAATCGCTCACCTAAGCACCTCATCCACGAGGTGATACTGGTGGATGATTACAGCTCAAAGGGTGAGTGGATGATCAGACAATGTGGCACCAACCATGTGGCACCAACCATGACTAGATTATTAAAGCACTATAGGATAATGGATAAAAGCATTTCTTTAGTTCATACCCCTAATGATTTTTTTTCTTTTTAAAGAAAACATTATTGTTTCTTTTGCCCTTGAAATTTTCCATTGGAAGATGTGTAGTACATGTATCAACAGATTTGTGGTGGATACAAGTGGATAGGTAATGAAAACCTTGTGAGTGGAAACCTCCATAAATATTTGTACATAACATGTCTATTCATTTAAGGCTTGTTTTCCTGATAATAATCATAAAAGGCTGTCTGGTGACTTAAATGGTTGTGGTTTTCCAAGAATTTCTGCAATTTTCCCAAGTATTTTAATAATGCCCAGTTTTAGTTCGATTATAAACATTTACTTGTATCCAAACTAACCACCATGTTCAGTGGTGTGAAAATGGAAAAATATAGTACTGGAAGTACATGAAAATTTATTTACACATTGTGGTATCAAACAATACATTACAAACACTTACTTCTATCTATGTAATTTTTAATGGTGTCTTTAGTGGTCCAGCTTTATCTTGATGATTTTGTGTCTCTAGTTGTTAAATTCTTAGTAAACATTTTTCCTTTTCTCAATTATTGGTTATATGCTCCCTGGTCTCACAGTTTTGTGGGTTTTTTCAGTACTGGAGTAAGTCAGTTTCATAAAAACATGTTACAGCCTTTTACATGATGCCATATCCATGAGCATACATTTATTACCACAAAGATGTTAGAAATCAACACATTAGAGTATCCAAACATTAATCTACAAACTTTGCTCTATAGTAAAATTGTTATAACAAAGTTATACTGAGTTGATTTACAAAGCTATATCTCTATTTCATATTCATAATAATAGGTATCACAAATTCTCAAATACATGTATACATGTTTTCCTCCCTGTGACTAACACATTAAAATATATGCACATTGAAATATTAATTCCAAAACTTGCTTTGAAGAAATAAAATTTCCAGATAGTAGAATGGGATGATGTTAAAAAAAAAAGAAAGGAAAAATAATGACTTACTTATTTACTGGGAAATAAGCAAATTTTTCAAAAGATGTATTAACTCTATGGGAAACAAATTTTGCTATATCCTCAAATTTGATAAATTAAAGTTAACAGTAATCATAATTGTAATTCTACAAGGAATTGAATATTGCTGGCAACCCAAGAAAGTTTCTCTTTGTGAATTGGCTACACCCATGATTTTAGTAGACACATTTTAGTGTATAGTCATGCTTAAAATTCATGTGGTTTGCAAAGTTTTCACTGTACCATTATGCGTTGTAGAGCACTGCAAGCAGCCGTTAGATGACTATGTGAAGGAACACTTTACCAATGTGAAGGTGGTAAGGGCCAAGAAGAGGGAGGGTCTGATCCGGACCAGACTGCTGGGGGCCAGGGCCGCCACTGGACAGGTGCTCATCTTCCTGGACTCACACTGTGAGGCCAACATCAATTGGTTACCTCCCTTACTGGGTAAGAAAAGTGTTGATTTTTAAAAGGTGTAGGTGCATGTCTCTATGTGAGCCAAATATGGATACTTAAGTGTAGTATGAATACAAATGTATATACTATACTGTAGACTTTAATAGAGTGTAGAATGTGATTTGTTACAATTGTTGTTCCATACATTGAAAGAAATTGCTTCCTGTTTTAACATAGAAATTAATGATATAGATAGTGATCAATTGAATCATTAATTCATAGAGTTATTCTATTGAAGAGAGAACTTTGTTGTGCTATAATTATTTCAGAATGTAAATATAAGAAATGTTCTGGGATACTGAGAACAAAACTTTGTCCATGTTTATTTATACAGAGCCAATAGCTGAGGACTACAAAACAGTTGTCTGCCCATTTATTGATGTCATTGACTTTGAGAACTTTGCATATCGGGCTCAGGATGAGGGAGCAAGGGGCGCATTTGATTGGGAATTCTTCTACAAGCGCCTACCCCTTCTTGAGGAAGATCTCAAACATCCTGCCGAACCATTCAAGTAGGTTTAATCAACCAGTGCCCGCTAATTTAGGAATCATTACTGAAAATGTCCAAGTTATTATTTATTCATACAATGATGTTAACTGCGTGTAGAGAACCAATGTTTTATGCATACATGTTATCAGAGGTAATAATATATTCTGTATTTGGGGTATTGTAGAAGCCCAGTGATGGCAGGTGGGCTGTTTGCCATCAGTGCCAAGTGGTTCTGGGAGCTGGGAGGATATGACCCGGGGTTAGATATCTGGGGAGGAGAACAGTATGAACTCTCATTTAAGGTAAATTTGGTGTATTCATATATTTGTATAATTTGTGTTCCTTCTAAGTATTCATTACAGATATTATATTTGATATCCTTAAAAAATCCAAAATGATAATAAAAAAAGTTTTGGATTTATTTCACATTTTGATATATTTACATGTATATTAGCCTGGTATGTTGATGATACATGATCAATTAAAGCTAAATTTAAATTTTTTCGATCATATAAATAACTTTTGCTTGGTAATGTATGACTCAAGCAATTTATTTCTGCTCATTGGCCTGGTTTATTTTGTGACTTGTGCCCTGAATTACTTTTCCAGCTCTGGCAGTGTGGAGGAATGATGGTGGATGCCCCCTGCTCCAGAATCGGACATATCTACAGAAAGTTTGCTCCGTTCCCCAATCCTGGGGTGGGAGATTTTGTAGGAAGGGTAAGGCTCAAAGCTAACAAGATCACTTGATTAAGGAACCTACATTCACTTAAGAATAAAGAAAACTTTGAGAAAATAAAATTGTAGTGTACATATAAAACATATCTTTTCATTTTTAACATAAATGGTACATGCCATTTTTCTCCAAGAAAAATATTCAAACACAGCAAATCAGTTTTTAAAACTAACATTAATGATATTTTTTATCAAGGTTCTATGTTGATCAGAATCATTTAAATGGGATAAATGTTTTTAGACTTAGTCTAATAATTAAGGCTCTTCTAGCTGTTACTTTAATTAGATTTACCTGGAAAATAATAGTATTAACTTTGTTCTTCAGTAATTGAAGAAATGGCAAAATTATTTTTCTTGATTTATAAATAGAACTACAGAAGAGTTGCCGAGGTCTGGATGGATGAATATGCTGAGTATTTGTACAAGAGGCGGCCCCACTACAGGAACATTGACCCCGGGGATGTGTCGGAACAGAAGGCCATCAGGGACAAACTTCACTGTAAACCATTCAAGTGGTTCATGGAGGAGGTGGCCTTTGATCTGCCCAAATTTTACCCCCCTGTGGAGCCCCCACCATTTGCCAGTGGGGAGGTGAGTAGAAAATCGGTGCATTTAAATTGTTTTTTTTTTTTATTTTAAAAGAATAAAAGATACCTGTGCATTTGCATGCATGTTAATTTTTATTTGTCAGGTTCGCAACAAAGCAGCAAATATGTGTCTAGATACAAGGTACAAAGGTCAAAATGAAAGATTTGACCTTCAACCTTGTCTCAAGGACGGAAAAGGGGGCGGTGAACAGGTAAGTTGATACATGAACTCCATCTATTTTTGTTCCTAAAAATCAAATTAAAAAGCAGACATACTTGATTTTGAATATCTCGGTAGCCTACACATACCATATTTTTCGGAATTTAGGTGGATACTTTTTATACCCCCGCTCCGAAGGAGAGGGGGTATACTGTTTTACCCTTGTGTGTGTGTCTGTCCGTCTGTCTGTCTGTCTGTCATTCTGTCTGTCCGTCCGTAACAAAATTTTCTGTCGCATTTATCTCAGCAACTATTTATCGCAGATGCTTGAAATTTTTACACAGTGTTTGTTAGGGCATACCATATCGTGGGATATATTTTTGTACCAATCGGACGTCAACTTCCTGTTAAATGACGACTTTGCTTATTTTTTAACCAAAATTTTCAAACAAATTTTCGTCAAAGATTTCTCAGCAACTATTTATCGCAGATGCTTGAAATTTTTACACAGTATTTGTATAGGCATGCCATATCGTGGGATATATTTTTGTACCAATCAGACGTCAACTTCCTGTTAAATGACGACTTTGTTTATTTTTAGCCAAAATTTTCAAACAAATTTCCGTCAAAGATTTCTCAGCAACTATTTATCACAGATGCTTGAAATTTTAACACACTATTTGTATAGGCATGCTTTATCGTGGGATGTATTTTTGTACCAATCGGACGTCAACTTCCTGTTAAATGAGTACTTTGTTTATATTTAGCCAAAATTTTCAAACAAATTTCCGTCAAAGATTTCTCAGCAACTAATTATCGCAGATGCTTGAAATTTTAACACACTATTTGTTTAGGCATGCCATATTGTGGGATATATTTTTGTATCAATCGGACGTCAACTTCCTGTTAAATAATGACTTTGTGTATATTTAGCCAAAATTTTCAAACAAATTTCCGTCAAAGATTTCTCAGCAACTATTTATCGCAGATGCTTGAAATTTTTACACAGTGTTTATTTAGGCATGCCATATTGTGGGATATATTTCTGTACCAATCGGATGCCAGCTTTCTGTTAAATGTCGACTTTGCTTATTTTGCATATTCACATCAGAGCGGGGGTATCACTAGTGAGCATTGGCTCACAGATATCTTGTTTTCTCTGGGACGTGGACCTCGCCCTATTCATCGCTTCGCCCTATTTATTTTTTTTTAAATTTGATGTGGTATTTTGCAAAAATTCATTCAAACCTCCAATAAAATCATGAGAGTTCACTATAATACCGCTTGGATTCTGTTTAAAAATCGTATGAATTTTTATCAATATTCTGTAGTAACTTATCAAAACAAATTAAATGTGAATAAATTTATTTCTTCTTACATTTCTTACTTCGATCGTTCAGACTGAATCATCTTTCGATATTTATTACATGCTGTCATGCATTTTGATCGTGTGCTTAAGATAAACGGGAAATGGATTTCGCGCGGTAAAAGTAAAATGAGAACTGTACAAAGGGTAATTACGGGAGAAAAATATCATAAGGGTTGAAATAAAAAAAAAACGATTTGTTTTTATAATAGAATACATGTACAGGTTTATTTTTCTGTAGATTCAAAGTAAAACTCTTGATGAAATCTAAACCAGGTGTCTCTGAAATCAGTCTGGGTAGGGCCTACTTTGTTTATACACAGTTGAACTCTCGGCACGTGCTACTCACTGCAGGCTTCGATAAGATCAGAGGTTGACCCATGTGTTATATACACAGTAAAAAGTCACACAGAGGTGTGAACGATTATCATGATTATGTACACAATGTTTAAGCCATACGGTAGGATATATAAAAAAATCTTGAGGAATAATTACAATGACGATAGATGAACAGTAACATTTATAGCGGTAACATAAGCGGGTGAAATGAATCTCCGGTGAACTAATTAATTTTTTAAACTCAACCAACAACAAAGACACAATTAAGGTTGCATGTACTACCATATTCATGCCCCCAGGCTAGGTTACTATCCCCTGGTTAACACCATGCAGTTTGTACACATGGCAGGGAAGTGATTTAAACAAACGATCTTAACCATTAATACGGCCGTACTGAATAAATTGATTTTAAAAAATGTTGATGCAATTTCAGACATTTTCTTACGATGTGTAAATTTATGGAATGCATTTTATTTCCCTTTTGTTTAAACTGTAAAATAAGATAAAAGGCTACTATGGTAACTTTATTGGTTTAAACCATTTATTCATTCAATCTAGCGGTAATTTTTTTACCAATTCTTCGAAGTCGACCTATTTATACTTTTTAAAAAATTTTTGCTAAAAACGGGCTCCTTCGCCGTATAAACAGGATCGACCTAAATTCCCTAAAATACGGTACATGTATTTTGTCCTCTTCGACTGTATCTCAAATTGGTTAAGATTGAAAAAAGTAATTTTTTTTTAAACCTAAAATGTGCAATGCTTGCATTAATAATTATTGAAAGAAATAATTTTTTTGAAAAATCTTATTTGCTTCAGCAATTTGAATTCACCTGGCATAAGGACATTCGTCCCGGGAAGAGAACTGTATGTTTTGATGTGTCTCAATCTATTAAGAAAGCACCTGTTATTTTATTCAATTGCCATGGAATGGGTGGCAATCAGAGGTTTAAATATAATATAGTAAGTATATCTTGTATTGGTAACTCCATAGCTGTTTTATGATATCATTTGGAAATTTTTCTCTTGTATTAAATTACATGTATGGATGTAGATGATGTTGAAATTTAAAGTGGAACTTGGATGATATCTTTTGATGAAAATACCAAAGTTAAAAAGCAATCATTTATGAATCCTTTACAGAGACTACACCCACTCAAGTTGTATTTTCTTTTTGTAGGACACACAGCAGATTTACCATGTAATAAGTAATCAGTGTTTAGATTGTGATTCTGACAGACATGAAATATTCATGAACCCCTGCGATAAAACCTTAGAGACCCAGATGTGGAAAGTGGAGCATGTCCACGAAGAGGAAGTCCGCAAAGAGTGGGATGCTAAGTAAACAACATTGTCTATAAGTGGAGAAATCCACAATTGTGTTCCACGGAAAAAAAGTTGATAGTTGACCATTTTGAAAGTGTGGAGCATGAATAATTTGTAGATAGGGAACTACTTTTGGTTTTATTTATTGTTTATTCTGATATGGAAAAATTCTTGCATGTCGCCCATTCTATAAGATAAAGCCTTAAACACAACACTGATTCATATGTAATTTCATCAAATTTTGTGTTAGTGTCCCCCCAAAAAATCATTTGAAGAGCATTTTCCCCAATCTCAACATGGTTCTAACAGTCATGTAGATACTGGTTTTCCATACCTACATGGAGATAAAACTATTGTTCATATTCAACAGAACCTAGGATAAAGTTAAGATATCTGTTGATTTTGTCTGTGTATAATTTATATATGAATTATAATTTTATTCATTAGTTACTTGTACTTTTAATTCAATGAAGAAGTTGGTCCCAGGTGCTGCTGAAGCAATTTTTTTAGCATGGATATTAGTCATGACTTTAAAAGTTGTGTTAAGAAATTCATGCATTTATGCAATTTACATTTTCCCACCTCTTTTTTTTTATTTGTGTATAGGTAAAACATTGGAATTATTTTTGTTTATTGCTTTCTTTAATTTACATTTTTTGACAAGACCAACTTCAACTGTTCATTTAGTTACATCAACTAAATTCTTACATATCAATGATTGAGTGGTTTCTGTGTATTTTACCTCACATTGCCTGTTTTGATTCATCAAGTACCCAATACTTTTAATACTTTACAACTCACTTAAAACTATTTGCTGTATTTTTCATTTGTCAATTATTTGATCAAACAGGTCACAGTGGTAAAAATCTTGTTAAAAAAATGGCATTTGTTCTTAGTACAGTATTTACTTAGTAAAACCCCCCACTGTTATATATAAAATTTTCATCTTTAAACTTATGTCTATATGCATTTCAAAAAGAAATATGTTTGAGTCCATTATTTAACAAGGATGTAAAAAAAACTTTGTGTATCTCTTTTTTAACAGCAGGTTTTATGTTGCGAAAGGTTATCCATACAAATCAGTATTAAGTCTGACGTTTGTCGGCAAGCACGAAAAAACAGAATATTTGCACTCTTTGTTTAATTGTAGATGATATCACCATTTCTATAAAATAAGAAGATATTATATACTTCTACTTTACTGTACATTGTATTTAATGTTTAATTAACACACCTTTGGTCAAATTGATTTGTTTTTATGTGGACATCTTGAATTAACAGGACCACAAATAGATGTATGTTTTTAGATTGATGTATTTTCTGCTGACTGTTAATTTATTAGAAAAGTTGTGAATGTGTGCTAAAGGGTTCTGTAGGTTAATCCTTAAATAAGATGCTTGTGTATTGTAAATGGGTGCTACATATATTTTTAGTACTTGTTGAATTGTTTGTTAGTGTGCAGATTTGTACTACAAACAAAACCTGTAAGGTTTATCATTCTCACCGATGCTGTTATTTAAGGACACACGAGATGTTCCTCAGTTTTAGATAACTTTCCTTGATAGATAACTTCTTATTTATTTGCATACCCGAAAAATCAGGGTACATTACCAGACAATTTTTGGAGTGACAACATTTTGACTAATACCAAGGGAAATGCTTTAGAATGCTTAATATAATATAGATTTGTAGTATATATTTTCAACTGAAACTATTTTCCAAATAGAGAAATATCATATACCATGAAAATTTAATTTTGGAATTATGGAGATAGAAAAAAAATTATAATAATGAAAGATAGGTCACATCTGACCTTAAAATCATTTTATGATTTAGATTTCATGCACTGGGTACTTAAAATTTCTTTAATATAATGTTATGATTATTTATTACTCTCTTCATGTATTTTAAAGTACATTTAGGTTTTTCCCCATGACTTTCCTAGATCTATGGTTATATTTTACAGCATATAGTGCAACACATGTGCTTCATTCACCAGAGCCAAAATACATGAACATTCTATTTTTCTAAGTTACCATTAATAGGCTATGTACAATCTCAAATCCCTGTTTTATTTTTGCTTATGTTTGTTGCCTTAAGTTTTTATCATTCCACTTACATCTTTAATGTTCAACATATGTCTTGACTTTTACTTTGAAGTAACATAAAATGATTTAGTGTCTGTTTATGTCTTTGTGTGTATATACACAGTTTCTTTGGAGTCTTTTTTAATGTGAACAGGTACTGATGAAACATTAACAGTTTATGTTGTCATAATGCAAGGCACATTCCATTATACTATAATCTATACAATGAATTTTGAGACGCAGGCCAAGTTTCACATCATGAAAAAATTAAAGTGTTTGATATATTGTATTATTATTTTTGAACTCTGAATTAAAATGAGGCATCAAAGTATGTCTTTTGATGATTGTATGGATTATAACAATATTAACTTCAACTTGAAAAAAGCTGATTATCAAGTCAATTGATATGAGGCATTAATTGTATTTTATTCACTGTTTCTTTTTGAATGTCAGATGGAGTAGATGTTTTGTTTCAAACATAATTTTTGTTTTGGCCATGTTTCTGAATCAAAACTCAGGAACTATGAAAAAATATTCCTTTTTTAGAAGCTGCCCTTTGTATTTTTCATTGCTTTAGGGGAGGGGGGGGTACAGATTTAATTTTATCTTTCTGTCTTATGGTAACAATTAATCCATTGTTAATTTTTTGTAGAGTTGATACATGTCCAGCTTTAACTCCATACCACATACAGACAAATTAAGCTTTACCTGGACTTTCATAAGCTTTAAAGGGGCAAAAGCATTTAATGACCCTCTTTTTTAAGGTTGGATTGTGAATAAAGTGGTAAAATTTTAATTAAGAAGTTAATGCATTGTCTAAAGCCACGGTCCAGAGTCTGCATAGCTCTCTCCAGAGGGGAGAGGATTTTACATATTGGCTGTGGTTTGAGACAGTTAAGTTAATGGTGCCATGGATTTTCTGTTTTTGTTAATTTTGATAACATTAACATTATATGCCTTTCATATTCCTTTTGCAAGACAATAAAGGATTGAGTGGATGAGGAAATTCTGTTTTTCTTAATATTGGTACAAATGAGTGGTATATTTAATAAGTTATTGTAGGGGTAGTTCTATATATTTAGGTAGGTATTTGAGGAGTGTGTGTGGGTTATTTGTCATCAAACCAAGGAACGATACTTTGTATTGATTGTTTCCCAAAATAGACGAAAAACAGAAAAATAGCTGATTTTTGCAATTTCTGTCTTACCGGTATGTGATTTGGTCATATGTAGTTCACATTTGAATGTGTCTATTTTTGCCAGTGTTGATCATGACTGATTTTATATTTATATTTATATATTTGGGAATATACATCTATCTTATTGTTTGAAATAAAACAAAAATCACATAGTTTGATTTGTTATTGTGTTGCTAAGCATGCTTTTCGCCTCCTTCTGCTGTATTGTAAATACTAAATATATGTACTGTACATGCACAGTGTATGTTTTATTTAAAATCATCATTCTTGCGGAAGAAATAACAAATAAAATTGAACATGTCATTCTGATTTAAACTTTAAGGCACCATGGAATCTCCCAAAGGACATGTTATTTTGAGATAAAATTGTCAGTATTTCTGTCAGGTTTTCTTTCTGTCCACCTGGAGATTTTTATACCATTTTTAGCTCACCTGAACTGAAGGTGTATGTTTAAAATCTTCTCAAACACTACAATGCTATAATTTGTGTCATTACTATGCAAGCAACCCCAGATAGTGTACAAAACTGTGACCCCCAGACTATTGCTTGGGCCCCAAGAGGGATTCAAAGTTCAACATAGAAATATAAGTTAAAAACACTGAACTTGTTAAGAAACTGGTCTATATATAGTTCTTTGTGTCGGTAGCAAGTACCGTACTACCACCAGTCTTGCGTCACTAGCAAACATTGCACACACCTGTGCTTAAACAGAGTCTACACGATATGATGCAGATGTTGAATAAGCATTAAATTCCGTCATTAAAAAGAAAAGAGAAGAAAAACACTCACTCTTACACAATATATAATTGAAAGAAACTGTGTGATTACAAACTAACGAACAATAATCATGAAAGTAATATAGTTATTGTAATAATATAAGCAATATTCATTCGTGAAAAATATGTCAATCGAAGAATAACCTATATTTTCATGGAAAAGACTGAGGAGGCAGCTAGCGTAGGGATATGAAATACTCCTTTAGTTTTTTTTTGTGGAAAAGATGCTTTTGTTTCCTTCTACGTATTACATATACATCAATATTCTATACATTTGTTGTAATGTACGTTGTATCTGTTGATCATGTATGGGACAATATTTTTAGCGCAATTGTGTAAAAAGGACCTGATTACTTCGTATATCTTGAATAGATAGTAAGCACCGGTAACACATCATCACAAAATTGCTGACCTCTGATCGAAACGACAACATGTAACTTACTCCATAGCCGAGTGGATAAAGTATAGGGCTTGTGATCCGTACATCCCGAGTTCGAATCCCGCAGAGGCTTTTGTTGTTAATTACTGAATTGAATATTTTAGATATTCATTCTTTATCCCAAAACTGCAAATTTTTCGCTTATTTGACATATGTACAGTTTATAAGATTTATATCAGTATATCTTTCATAATCAAATAATTTACTGTTAATTTGAGTGACTTTTACCAAGTGTGTTATTCCACCATAATAAGCTTGGACAGTTGATGCATCTGAATTAGTTCTCTGAGGATGTCAAAAATAGGCTTCTTTTTATATTTTGTTTTTATGTATTGTCAAATCTTGAAACAAATGAGAATTTTTATAAGTTTTACAATATATTTGAAGGGTTTCATAGTTTCATATTTATTAAAGAGATACAAGAACTGTTGTTCAGGTGAGCGATGTGGTCTATGGGCCTCCTGTTAGGATTGAATGTGGGAGGTCATATATTTACTTTCAGGAGGCCGATTTGGTTGGGTTTTTTTTAGCGTAAAAACTACAATAGCAACACTCTTTATTTTTTAACCATATGTAATTTACATCAATTTTAGTATATTTTCGAAGTTTCAAGAAAATTTACCGTTTGATTATTTTTAGGAGCCAATTCAAAAATACAGGTACATTTAAGAAAGGAATATATAGGAAATTGTGATTTTCCGCACTTAAAAGCAGAATTAAAAAAAATACTTCATTAGCGATTTGCCTCAAATTGTATTAAGTGATTATTAATATCCTTTTTTACTATAAAAATTATTAAATAGATTAAATTCATTAAATTCTACCGTTTCAGTGGGGGGCATCTCAAAAATCAAAATGCATCAATATATTTATAGAGTATATAAAAATGTAGATTGGTATACAATGGATTCATAAAATAATTAAGGAAAATAAACCTGAGGATAGAATTATTCAAAGTCGTACACTTTTTACTTTTTTTTTATGTTTTTTCTTATAATGTATTAGCTCCTTCAAAGCTTCATTTTATCATAAATAACGTCATTTATCATGTAAATTAAGGATTGCAAATTGAAGTATAGGAAGATTTACCAACATCCCTAGAAAAGATCGATTATGTAATAGATGTAATTCTAACAGTATAGATGATGAAACTCATTTTTTGATTACATGTAAAAAAAAATATGATCACGAAAGAAAAGAAATATTTCAGTTAATTAAAAGCAATTTTCCAAAATTTCCAGCTTTAGATAATGAACAAAAACTTTTGGTTACTCAATATTGAAGACAAGGAAATTCTTAATCTTGTGGGCAAATTTATAAATGATAACATGCTATATATATATAGTACTCATTTTTAAGCGAAATATTGTTGAAATCAACATTGCCATTTGCTGTGATTGTTATACTTCAATAATTTTTATACTATTCATTGGCATGTCCTTCTCTTGTAATTATAATAATATGTCATGTACTTGTCTGTTCTGGACTCTGAATTAGAAATAAATGATATGTTCTGTTCTGTTTATAAACTGATAAAGGCAAAATGGCAACGCTTACCTACCGAGCAACAGAAAAATCGTTTAAAAAATAATAAATTTCCTTTAAAAATCTTAATATTTTTATTGGTATTTTGTTTTTTATGTTCAATTCAATAAATGGTATCGAAAAAAAAAATAAAAGGCATAAATTTAAATATACACTGTATTTAACTAGAAATAAATGCTTTACACGGGCTGACTTAGCTAGGGTAACAGGTGTTATTATTGACAGTGCATGAACTTCATCCCAACAAATCAATTTTTGTTGAGAAAGTCCAGAATTCATGGACATTTAAGACATATTGTTAATTCTAAGACCTTCAACCTTCAACATGCAAGTAAGAATTTAGCTTTCTGCAGTTGAAATTGTTTTTCCGGAAATTGTAAGGTTTATATAAAATACTTTGAAATTCCTCACGTTGACAAAATATCCGGTGTTTAGTTTTGCACATCACATGTTATATTTTCTTGCAAGTATTCGAAATCTGGGCCGAATTTCGAAGACTTCAAATAATTATTTTGCAGAATGGCTACAGCAAAACTATCCTACAACGGGGACGAGAAAGCCATTTTAGGTAAATTAGTAGTTTTATCATAAACATCCCTAAGCCATGTGAACTGGTGATAGAGCAAACAGCATCATTATGAGTATAAATACTTTTTTGACTGGTTTTGGAATATCCACAGGAGTTCGAATTTTTATCAATAAAGCCAAAAAACTTACTTTATTGACTGACCCATGAGCTATGCTTACGCATAGCTCATGGGTCAGTCAATAAAGTAAGTGTTTTTTGGCTTTATTGATAAAAATTCGAACTCCTGTGGAATATCAATTCATGAAGTGATGTAAAAATGCTTAATTGACAGAATATGGATTATCTTTATATAATGTATTTTAACGGCAGGCGTCGATGGGCCTATTTAATTAGTATGATTGGTATTTCTTGAATATTTTGCTGTAAAATTGCTATTATGATTAGGCCTATGTGATAATATGACAGATTTACCCTATGCACCCTTTAAACTTTAACCTTTTAGGTATTGAAATAGAAATTTACAATTCTAATATATTCTAATACATGTATATTTATTTAACATGAAAATATATCCATGATGATTGATGAATTTTATCAATGAATCATTGCAGCACATTTTACCAATGGCAGAATAGATAAAAAGTGCACAAGACGGATTCATTTTGGATACTTTGAAGGCGATCAAAATAACAAAAAATTAAAGGACAGAAAGATGTTGGTAAGTTAAATCTTTTTTTTCCACATTTCTGATTGGATTAGAACAGTGACATTTGTAGTTGATTTGAACTAAATGGAAACGTTAACCAGATATGTTTAATGAAAAATATACATGAATTATTTTTCTTAACTGGTTGACTTCATATTGACAAATTTACTAGAAATGTTTCTAAATTAATGCTTACTAATTTTCCTAGAACTTTGATTGTTTATAACCAGTCTAGATTTTATATTTTAACATGCAAATTATGTTAAATCAAGAAATTGTAAAAGAAAATAGAATGGTAGGAGGCAAATTTATCATCACTGAATAATATGCATATAGAATATTAAGTTTTGGATTCAGAGAGAAATTGCAGTTTTATGCAAAGTCATTTCTAAGAGGTTTGGAATTTACATTGAAATTCCATCACTTTAATCGTATACAGGTTGCAGAGACCACTGACATGTCTTATGTTGGCCAAAATTATGGTCCCCTAGCCAGCACAATGCAGCAAAATTGCAAGTATGACTTTAATTAAACCTATCTTACATACATATACATGTATATGTATACCTGCCACTTGTCTCCATATTTTGTTGTAATTTGTAGATATTATGTTGGAGTGTTAGATAAAACAACAGGGAAAATGAAAATCTGTGATGCAGAAATCTTCCAGATGCACCCAAAACCTTCAGGTAAGATAAATTAATCATTGTTACCACGGAAATTGAAAATGTGACAAATTTAATAAATCAGTGTAGAATCAGTATAGAAAAGACTCAACAGCAGCAAAAGAAAAAAAAATTAGTGGGAGGCAATGAATACAAAAGAATCAAGAAATATTAAAATAATTAAGATCAATTTGTTGAGCTGATGGACATTCAATTTAGGAATTGCATGAGCAGTATTTTTACTTTAAAGATTAAGAAAACATATATAACACACCAAAAAAGCACATATTTACTATCTGTGTTAATATTCATTTTAACACATCACTTTCACATGAGATTGTCTTAGTTAGAATTCATCCAGGGTTCACAAGTTGTGTTTATTGTTTATCTGGATATTTTTGTAATTGACTTTACTTGATAAGAACTTCTGGTTTGTATTCTGTTAGATATTGATGATGAAGTGGAAACATTCTCCCTCCCATCAACTGTCACAGAGAAAACTTTTGTAGAGAAGGTAAGCCTAAAACTCCTTGACTATCGACAAAGAGGGTTGCGAACTACATGTCTATATATAGATATTTTTTTTAGATAAAAAAACCCGGTAAAAGGGACAATGGTTTTTAGCTCACCTGAGCTAAAAGCTCAAGTGAGCTTTTCTGATCACTTTTTGTCCGGCGTCAGTCCGTCCGTCTGTCTGTCCGTCTGTCCGTCCGTAAACTTTTTACATTTTCGACTTCTTCTCAAGAACCACTGGGCCAATTTCCAAAGCATCCTTAGGTAAAGCGGATATAAGTTTGTTAAAATGAAGGGCCACGCCCTATTTCAAGGGGAGATAATAAAAAATCATTGCAAATTTGTTGGAATTTTTCAAAAATCTTCTTCTCAAAAACCACATGGCCAGAAAAGCTGAAACTTGTGTGGAAGCATCCTCAGGTAGTGTAGATTCAAGTTTGTTCAAAGCATGTTCCCCGGGGGTAGGTTGGGGCCACAATGGGGGGTCGAATTTTTACATGGGAAAATATAGAGTAAATCTTTAAAAATCTTCTTCTCTGAAACTGATCAGCCAGGAAAGCTGAAACTTGTGTGGAAGCATCCTCAGGTAGTGTAGATTCAAGTTTGTTCAAATCATGATCCCCAGGGGTAGGGTGGGGCCATAATGGGGGAGGGGGTCAAATTTTTACATAGGAATATATAGAGTAAATCTTTAAAAATCTTTTTCTCTGAAACTGATCAGCCAGGAAAGCTGAAACTTGTGTGGAAGCATCCTCAGGTAGTGTAGATTCAAGTTTGTTCAAATCATGATCCCCAGGGGTAGGGTGGGGCCATAATGAGGGGTCAAATTTTTACATAGGAATATATAGAGTAAATCTTTAAAAATCTTTTTCTCAGAAACTGATCGGCCAGAAAAGCTGAAACTTGTGTGAAAGCATCCTTGGTTAGAGTAGATTCAAATTTGATAAAATCATGATCGCCAGGGGCAGGGTGGGGCCACAATGGGGGTCAAATTTTTACATAGGAATATGTAGAGTAAATCTTTAAAAATCTTCTTCTCAGAAACCGATCGTGCAGAAAAGCTGAAACTTGTGTGGAAGCATCCTCAGGTAGTGTAGATTCAAGTTTATTCAAATCATGATCCCCATGGGTAGGGTGGGGCCACAATGGGGGTCAAATTTTTACATAGGAATATATAGAGTAAATCTTTAAAAATCTTCTTCTCAGAAACCGATCGGCCAGAAAAGCTGTAACTTGTGTGAAAGCATCCTCGGTTAGGGTAGATTCAAGTTTGATAAAATTATGATCCTTATGGGTAGGGTGGGGCGTCAGTTAGAGGGGGGGGGGGGGTGAATTTTCACATTTGAATATATAGAGAAAAATCTTTAAAAATCTTCTCAAAAACCGATCATGCAGAAAAGCTGCAACTTGTGTGGAAGCATCCTCAGGTAGAGAAGATTAAAGTTTGTTCAAATCATGATCCCAGGGGGTAGGGTGAGGCCACAATTGGGGGGGGGTGACAAATTTTTACATAGGAATATATAGGGAAAAATCTTTAAAAATCATCTTCTAAACACAAATTGTCTAGAAAAGCTTCAGTTAATTCAGATAGTGTAGATTAAAATTTAAAAATTTGTCAAAATCATATTCTTCAGGAGTAGGGTTGGGCCACATGGGGGGGGGGGATTCCAATTTTACAAAGGAAAACATTTAAATTATTCACAAAAACTCAAATGTTATTATATATGGTTTTACTTATATGCAAACATTTTGACATACTGTTAATTCTTTAAAATTGTTTAGACTTTGGCCCCTGGACAATTCTTGGACTTCACAAGGGGTTCAAAATTTGATGTAGGTTTATAATCCATATATAAATAGTTGTTTAAGTCTGATCATCTTCTTGAGAACTGCAATGCTCAATATGTGATATGACTGTAAAACCACCCTGTTACAAAGGGGCTCAATGATAAACATAAGAATATTCAGGGGAATTTTTTTTTAAATACAGAATCTATTATACGACATTGTTCAGATATTTTGTATATGACTCCATAAAGCTGATTTTATTATGGTTATTGTTGCTCAGGTGAGCGATGTGGCCCATGGGCCTCTTGTTAATGTTTGTTAATGGGAAAGATGATATACCGTATATGGTAAACAAATGAATTATTATTTTGATACAATGTATATCATTCCTTCTTGCACCAATAACAAACTTCACACTTTGCATTGCTCTGTGCAAAACATTTATAAAGAGATAAACCAAATAAGGTAGTTAAAGTAATCAAAGACTTTGGGATAGACAAGAAATAAATAATTTAGAAAAGAATTTACAATTGAATAACATCACCATGTTGAAATGAGTTGGAAGTCCCAAGCACTGATTATGTACAGTGTATTTTAACCTCTGTATGACTATCTCAAATCCTGTTATATCCCAACCAATTTGCTTTGTAGGATCAAGTTTGAGATAATAAAGGAACCAGTATTATTAAACAAATGCTGTTCATTAAATTGCATGACTCAAATTGAATACCTGGTAGATGTGTTTGAACTTTGTAGAATGATATGCTGACTAGCGCATTTGGAAGCAAGAAGAAACAGAGGGCCCTGGAGTCTCGACTGAAGAACCAGATCAAGGGGAAGGCTCTGGACAAAGCCATGAGTTCCGTGCTCAGTCAGGCATCCAGCATAGAGCCCGTGCAACGTTAGTTACACCAGTCCTCCGGGGGGGGGGGGGGCTAGAGAAAGAAACAGAGAAAGAGATTTGTTTAGCATTGTTTGTCAATATTTCAGCATATCAAATACTTGTATAGGTTTTAATTCTAAAATAGTTAAAGATTCTCAGTGTTTATGTGTCTACCATACTCAGTTTCTAGAAATATGAATAGGCACTCACATACTGAGGAAATCCCGGTAGTATGTTATCAACTTTTTTAAAGTTTTGTTTCCTTTATTTTGACTTTACAGAGATGGATTCCAATACAGAATATTCCATTACTCCTCCAATTAACCAGAAGGCAACAACACCAGGGGAGGTCTACGATATCAACTATAGTAAGTTTTGAATAGCTAGGGAGGTCTACGACACCAACTACAGTAAGTTTTGAATAGCTAGGGAGGTCAATAATATCAACTACAGTAAGTTTTGAATAGTCAAGGAGGTCAATAATATCAACTACAGTAAGTTTTGAATAGTCAGGGGGGTGTAACTCTTTTCCTATTAAAGGCCCCCATTTTTATCCTTTAACCCTCAATGATGTGTTTTGACGACCCATATGGAATTCCTCAGTCCATCTCACTACTAATAAATCTAAGATAAATCTGACTTTAAGCTTGCTTATAAACAAATATTGAAAACGTGCAATGTCCGCATCGTAAGCCGCCATCTTTGTTTATTGTACGTAGTAGTGCATCGTGCCACCATACACAGATAAATCATGTGATGTCTTTATTGAGAATGAGTGAACAATCATCTGTATACATGGCCAGGTGTATACAAGTCAATGTTTATAATGAACAAATTTTAATTAACTATG
This sequence comes from Magallana ariakensis, assembly GCA_020458035.1. NCBI lineage: Eukaryota > Metazoa > Mollusca > Bivalvia > Ostreida > Ostreidae > Magallana > Magallana ariakensis. Next base: position 10,413,827 of record CM035815.1, read on the forward strand.
GTGGTTTACAATATCAACTACAGTAAGTTTTTAATAGCTTGGGAGGTCTATGACATTAACTAGAGTAAGTTTTTAATAGCTACGTTTGTTTTAATATATGTACATGTATTTCTGGTATTGTGGAATCATTTGAATTCATGGGGGCCAATTTTTTGAAAATTTTGGTTTTTTATTTATTCGTGGGGACCGATGTAAATTTGTGGATTTCAATTTCAAAAGGGTAACTATAACTCTTTCAAAATTTTTTTTCATTGAGAATCATCAGATGTAATTTCGCGGGGAGGGCAACCCACAAATACCACGAAAATTGATCCACCACAAATTCTAATGATTCCACAGTAATTTTTTCACTCTCAAACTCCTTGCTGTGTAATTACAATGATGGTAGTCACATTATGTTGAATTGTTTTACCTGCACCTTTAGTTGTCCACCCTAATGAGAAGCAGGCTACAGCAGAGGCCTCTGGGGTTTTCTTTGATGCTACACTAGAAACTATCCAACAGTGGAGGAAGGAAAATAAGTAAGGAAATATGTACATAAATAAATGGTTTTACTGCATTATATTTGCCAATGACTTATGTTCTCTCGTAAACTTTGACAGAAAAGAAAAAGCTGTGTTGCCCTCTTTCCTGTGTAAAAGAAGTGTACACAAAAACCTGTTTGACATATTTATATATACCCGGTAGATATTATATACCAATTTACTGGCTATGAGGACAACAACAAGTTTATTGTTTCCTAAGATAGCAATTGTTTCCCAAGCCACAACCTTGCTATTGTCCTCATAGCCAGTATAAAGGTGTCGGCAATGCCGCCGAGTTTGTTATTAGATTTTGAATTAAAGCAGCAATTCTGATCACAAAAGTAAAGTACAAGATCAAACGTGAGAGAAATCAAATGCTGGCAGTGAATTGATAACTTTTTTTACAAATGGCAAATACTGTATACTGGGTTATTTTCGCCCTGTGTTATTTTCGCCCTTCTACACTTGCAAACGGCTTTTCCCAGTCTTGAAATCGCCCAGATACAGTAGTGTTAAAAGAGATATAATTTGAGACATTGGAACTCCAAATTCCAAAAAAACTTTGTTTATGCAAAATCTCCCCCTTAGCCAAGTTGGTAAGGGGGAGATTCTCCCACATGGCAGCTTTGAAAGGCTAACAGGTATGAAATCATCCAGTCTTAAATTTGCACACTGACAACAAGGGCAAAAGGTGTGAAAATATAATGGGAGCAAATATTTTCTTGCATACAGTAGCAACTACATGTATATCTCATATAATGTTCTCCAGACAAAATACAATGTAGCGGGTTCATTTGTTGTTATCTTTCATTAGAAAAATACAGATCTAATGTTTAATGAATATTTTATTTTATGTTTGAATATGTACGCTATATCTATTTGGGAAAAGCTTGGACAGTAAAACTGATTAACACATGTTTATTTTGATTGATTAAAATTCTCTGTTTTTCTTGGTTACGTAGATATCCTAAACAGATACTGTCCTTATTATCAAGGATGCCAAAGACAGAAGAACGCAGATCAGAACGAGCAACTTATATAATGTACCTGTACTACCTGATACACCTCCACAACCTAAAGCAAAAACAACTCAGGGATAAAGGTAAGCTGATCAGAAACAAAGAATGGCTGCTGAGCTTCAGACATAATAATTTCCTTCACGTATCAGTGGCAACCATAGTTCCAAGTGGCTCAAGTATTGTTTAAGGTGGTATAAGATACCTTCATATTGTGATGCACTCCCCATCAAAATGAATCTGAAAGTCGTGAGTTTGAATACCGCTGGGCCTTTATAATTTTTCCCTATCCAAACAATTTTAAGCTCACCTGAGCCAAAGGCTCAAGTGAGCTTCTCTGATCAAGATTTATCTGTTGTCTGTCGTCGTTGTCATAAACATTTCACATTTTCATCGTCTTCTCCAGATCCACTGGGCCGATTTCATTCAAACTTGACAAAGCATAAATGGGTAAAGGGGATTCAAGTTTGTTCAAATGAAGGGCAAGGCCCTCTTTGAAGGACAGATTATTTAGAATTATTGAAAATTTGTTTGTATTTTTCAAAAATCTTCTTCTCAAAAACAATATGGCCTGAAAAGCTGGATAATGTGTGGAAGCATCCTCAGGTAGTGTAGATTCAAGTTTGTTCAAATCATGATTCCCGGGGGCAGGATGGGGCCACAATGGGGGACAAGTTTTACATAGAATATACCTGGTATTGAGAAATACTTTAAAAATCTTCTTCTCAAAACTATTAGACCAGAAAAGCTGGAACTTCTGTGGAAGCATCCTCGGGTATTGTACCATAGATTCAAGTTTGTTCAAATCATTGTCCTGGGGAGTAGGATGGGGCCACAATGAGGGGGGGGGATGAAGTTTTACATAGGATTATAAAGAGAAAATTTTTTAAAATCTTCTTCTTAAAAACCATATAAAAACCATGTATATCATATAAAAAAAAATCTTCTGGAAAAGCATTCAGCCAAAAAACCTGAAACTTGTGTGAAAGCATAGATTGTACAGATTAAATATCAAATTAGATTATATAAGAGCCACAAAGGGGGGGTGTCCAAGTAGCGCAGTGGACACAACATTCGCTTATCACCGCTGCGACTTAAGTTTGATCTTGGTGATCGACAGTGGTTGTATGTGACAGGGTATGGTGGTCACCCGCTTGGACACGTGGGTTTTCTCCAGGTACTCCAGCTTCCTCCCACATAATGACCACCTCGCCCTAACATCAGTGCCAACGAAAGATATTAATATAAGTTGTAGAACTTGTTTATCAATCGTTGTAAAATAAATAAAGTTCAGTTTATGGGGAAAGGGGGGGATTTTTTTTTATAGGAATAGAGAAAAATCTCCTCACAAAGACTACAACAACAAAATGAGCTTGGTATTTACCTTAAAAATATGCAAATAAAAATTGGCACATTTTTAAAACTTTTTATGCAAGTTGATTTTGATACTGTAATGCTGATTAATTCGTAGTGATATGGCTATTGTTCTTCGGGTGAGCAATGTGGCCCCTGGGCCTCTTGTTTAACATATTTATTTTGATCAAATATTGTAAAATTTTATAATTGTACATCGGTGAAAGTATTTTATTACATGTACTTTCATCCACATCTTTTACAAAAGGTGTCCCATACCACCTTAAATGCAAATGCTGGTAAGAATAAGAAAAATTAAGGTTTCATTGAATTAATTTAGTTCAATTCGAGGTGCTTTGTTAAATATATTTCCATGAAATGTCTACAAATCTACATATCATGTGTGTTAAAGGAACAAGATGATTTCTACTAAATAGATGTACATGTAATAGCTTTGATATGTTGCTTTTTGGGGGCCAAACCTCAAATCTTGTTCTTTAATGATTTGACTTTGTTAGAGTATTAAATGATACTGTGTCAGAGAAGTACTATAGATTTCTCATCTTATGGAAATATACATGTACTTTATTCTGCTATTCCATTTTTTGTTTTAAATTCAAGCATATAATTTTGATATGGTTTGCAACTGGAGATTCAATAAAAGAGAGATATTTAAATGTGTGACATTTGTTCCCAAGATTTTATGCTTATATTGATTCCTTGCATTAAATTAGGAATCTACAGTAGTACTGACCTTGTTTCTTACAGATCCCCTCCCCACTGATTGGCCAGATCACGTCCGGTTCCATCTCCTGAAGAGATTTACACAGACAATTAGTGGGACCAGCAAACAGAGGTACTCAAAGTGTTCCAATACTTAACTATTGCAGTTCTTTCTATGTAGAGGCATATCCTGGGTACTGACCCATAGTTGTCTGGTGCAGAGATATACAAGGTCCAGCTCAGATCCAATTTTGCCAGCCAACTACTGTAAACCAACTTTTATTCGTGGCGACTTTATTTCACGATTTACCTGAGATGAAGTGGTTCGCGGCGACCAATTTTCGCAACCAAGCCTTATCCACAACTTATTTTTAAATTACAACTATATGGAAAATACTGGTCCGCAGCGAGAAATATTCGCGACAACTGGGCTCTCGCGAATCTCGCGAAAATTTCTCGCAGGAATAAAAAACTTGGTTGCAGTATTTGTGATAAGTTTTACATGAGAGGTTGAGTTAATCAGAAAGTGACCTATTTTACAATTTTTGGAACCCTGTCATTGAAATTGCCATACACAGACAATCATCAGACCTAGGAAAATACATGTAGATACATACATGTTATAATACTACATGTATCATTTTCAGATTCCAACTATAAAAGCTGGCCTTTCATAATACATGTACCTTGAATTCGCTGAACTACTGTTAAGTTGATCTTTTTGATGATCTATAAAGTTTAATTATTGTTGCAAATGCTAAAGAGACAAAGTTATTTTTAAAAACTGAGAGTGATTTTCAGAGTAATATTTTGGTGAAAACTCAAGGATCTGCAAAAATGATTAAAAGGTGGATGAACTTGGCAAACTATGTAATTACTATTGTTTATCTTGGCATTGGCAATGATCTGCTGATAAATGTAAATAGTTCAGTTTTATTAACAGCTAAGCTGTAGATGAAATTTTGCTTGGAAATATCTGCTTGAATTATTAAATGTTGACAATTTTGAATTTTGAAAATGCAGAATACTACTTTAAACTTTCTTTTTGTTTGACTTACTTGTTGCATTGTATTGCTCTTTCTGTTTTAAAACAAAGAATTGAATATTTTTATTTTTTTACAGAATTATGCCTCCCAGACTTAAAGATAAACTTGTGTGTCATATACTGGTTCTCTGTCTGTACTTGGAGGAATTCTCATTGGAGCTGACAAACCTTCAGACTGATCTCACCAAACCACATGAAATGTAAGATGGCTAAAAATGGAAGCATTCATATGTTCACGGTTATATCATTCAGTATTGTCTGTGCCACAAAGCTTGCGAACAGCAGCTCTAGAGATTTTGCCATCATCTAAATATGAGAGACAAACCAAATGTCAAGGGAAATACTATATATGTATATTATAAGGTCTTTTATCTGTGGGGATTTTAATTGTGGTGCCAACAATTTTACTTTGGCACAAGTTTACAGTCAAAAAGCTCATGGCAAACTCTGACATGAAACTTTTTGCAGTATTAAAATAGAGTAGAAAAAATACATGTGCCATAGATAGAATTTAGTTACTAGTAATTTTTTACAGTACATACAGGTGTAAAATTGCTTGTTTTTTATGCTTAGTTATGCAAAGTTTAAAGATGTTGATTGTGAATTTTGTTTTAACAGACTGTACAAACATTGCCAGATTCTTGGCTGTACAACAAAGGTCAAGAAGGTGACCACAGAGGAGGGCAGTACCACGGTCCGATGGGCGACCCTCTCCCTGCCCCTCCAACTGCCCACCCAGGAGAGGCGGAAGAGGAAGCGGTAGTCTCCATACTTACAATGTGAACTAGGGGCAGGGGAAGAGGAGTCTCCATACATAAAAGTTGATGCTGGTGTCATTGTGTATGGGGAGGCGGATAGATTGTCGATTGTTTTATATTTTATGGACTTCATTGATAAAAAAAGGGAAGGTGGACTAGGGCTTTGTCTTCGTTGACATCTCTTCAGCCTCAGACAAGGAAAAGAAAACATCAAAGCTTGCCAATAAAATGTACATACATTGTATATTCAGTCAATGATTTTGTAGTTGTGTTATTTTTAGCTCACCTGATCTGAAAGCTGAAGTGAGCTATTCTGATCACATTTTGTCTGTCGTCCGTCTGTCTGTTAACTTTTCACATTTTCAACGTCTTCTCAAGAACCACTGGGCTAATTTCAACCAAACTTGGCACATAGCATCCTTAGCCTAAGGGGATTCAACGTTGTGAAAATTAAGGACCAAGCCCTCTTACAAGGGGAGATAATTAGGAATTAATGAAAATTTTCGAGAAATTTTCAAAAATCTTCTCAAGAACCATTTGGCCAGGAAAGCTGAAACTTATGTGGAAGCATCCTCAGGTAGTGTAGATTCAAAGTTGTGAAAATCATGACCCCCGGGGGTAGGATGGGGCCAAAATGGGTGGGTCAACTTTTTACATAGGAATATATAGAGTAAATCTTTAAAAATCTTCTTCTCAAAAACCATTTGGCCAGAAAAGCTGAAACTTATGTGGAAGCATCCTCAGAAAGTGTAGATTCAAAGTTGTGAAAATCATGACACCCGGGGGTAGGGTGGGGCCACAATGGGGGGTCAACTTTTTTCATAGGAATATAAAGAGTAAATCTTTAAAAATCTTCTTCTCAAACACCATTTGGCCAGAAAAGCTGAAACTTATGTGGAAGCATCCTCAGGTAGTGTAGATTCAAAGTTGTGAAAATCATGACACCCGGGGGTAGGGTGGGGCCACAATGGGGGGTCAACTTTTTACAAAGGAATATATAGAGTAAATCTTTAAAAATCTTCTTCTAAAAAACCATTTGGCCAGAAAAGCTGAAACTTATGTGGAAGCATCCTCAGGTAGTGTAGATTCAAAGCTGTAAAAATCATGATTCCTGGGGGGAGAGTGGGGCCACAATGGGGGTGGAATTTTTAAATAGGAATATATAGAGTAAATCTTTAAAAATTTTCTTCTCAGAAACTAATCAGTCAGGTGATTATTTAATATTGTTTAGATTTTGGCTTCTGGATGATTCCTGGACAATTAGGTCTCACAAGGGGTTCTGAGTTTGATGTAGGTTTATATCCCATTTATAAACAATTGTTTAGGATCTTTTTGAGAGCAGCAATGCTCAACATGTGATATTACTATAAAATCATCCTGTTAGAAAAGGGACTAATGATAATAAACATAAGAATATCCAGTGGAAAAAATTGATTTTTATTTATACAGGATCTACATGTATTATACTACATTGTCCAGATAGTTTTTATTATGACTCCATTAAGCTGATTTTATCATACCTATTGTTCCTCAGGGGAGCGATGTGGCCCATGGGCCTCTTGTTTTATATTTGTAACTGATACTGGATAAAGTTTTTAGGGTTAGACACAGACAAGTTGATGGAGACAAATACATATAAAGCTTTTTCAAATGAAGAAGGAATGTCTCAAGACTTCACATTTAACACTCAAATCTTTCTGGTAGTGAAAATTAAAACTGAGTTGCTAATAAATGAGTTATCCATACTAAACCATTGCACAATTTTCAAACCCCAAAGATAACAAAGAAATACCTGGTATAACAAATTTACATTTTTTATTTTGTTGTTGAAGATAATCATATACACATTACAACATAGTTGTTTTAAAATAATAAACTAATTGGTCTAGACTTTGTGGGTTTTTCACACATAAACCCTGTTAGTATATATACATATACACACAAGAAGGATCCACTTCATATTAGTAATAAAAACCCACACATTTTGATATCACGCAATAGGTGTACACACGGTATAACACATGTATGCACAGGTATGCGTATTGTAATCCTGAAAGACAGTAATTAACAATCCATATGTATACAAATCATGGTAAAATATAAAACAACAAAATCTTATCTACAAAACTACTAACTGTAATTCACACATCTAAACCAAAAAATCCCAATTAAGACACCTCCACTCCTATACAACTACAGAAATCAATGTATACATGTATATACTGAATAGTTATTTTGATAATGAAAGACATTGTGTATGTCAAGCTTGTGACTCGTACAAAATTCAACAATAAAAATACTGCAAAAGTGAACACAACTATAACACTCAAAAAATCTTCCAATAAAAAAAAACGAACAGTAAAAACATATGGAACCTTGCTACATTTAAATAATTAAAGTATTCTAAAACATTACTATAAATGGTGCCCGACTGTTAACAAGTTCATTAATGAACACAATGATTTACTCTGTTGAAAGATGACAATTTAATTAGAATATGTCTTACCAACACGATATATCAGAGCTGAACATGGCAAGAAATCTTGTTTACCTGCAATGAGTGACAATTGATGACATTTTGAAATGATTTACCAGTATTTAACATGGCACATTATAGGCATGTCAATGGAATATTATGTGTCATTCAATGCATGACTTACCAGTATATATACATGTACATGGAATTTAACTTTATCATGATTTATGAATTCAGAAGCGTTTCATGATTATATAAGCATGTTAATCAATCCTGATTTAACAGTGTAGAAGCATGGCACATAACTTCCATCAGGATTTACCAGAACATGTGCCAGTTCTTGATTTACCATTATTTAAAAAGTATTTAAAAAGATGCAAGTTCCAACCATGTAAAAATCAAACAGAATATAATGATAAACATGTATACTCACACAGTTAAAATGACTGGGAAAATTTAGTGAAGGCATCGTGTACATGCTAAGAAAAATCAATACATAGTGTATATGACCAGCATCAACATGTAAATAAAATCTAAATAACAGAACAAACCACTTCACCACCTCAAACAAGATTAAAATTTATTATTTACAATGATATAAAATGCAACTGGAGAGAAAACTCTCACTAATGGTGCAGCCATCTGCCACATTGCAATTATCTTAGTATATCATGTATATTGCCATCTTCAGATTTGGATATGAAATTAAATGGTTAATCTCAAACAGTATCTGATTATGTTTTGGATTAGATAATTTTAAGCTCTTTTGACTCCCAAGATATGGGGGGGGGATATTTGAAACTCAATTTTTTTCACAAAGAAAAGAACAAAAAGATGTGACCAAGCTAAACTGAAAGAATCAATAACTTAATGAAAACAATCAAAACAAAAACATAATCAGTACATGTAAACATCTTGTATTTCTGACTAGAGTCTAATGTTCCTGTCATAAAACTGACCTAAATAAAAAAAATCCTGTCAATATGACCTAGGCTTGCATATCACATCATCCTTGACATTTTGAATTTAAGACTTTTTAAAGTACTTTCAAGTCAAGGTAATAAAATCACTCCTGAAAATCTAATATGGCATAAAAAATGAACAATGCAAAAAACTAAAAGCTTTGGCTAACAACAACTTTCACTGTGACCTTCTTGGAGTATCTCTGAATGGTGCAACTTTGGAAACCATGTTTTAAGATGCAGTGGATATTCCATCAGTATTGATTGGACTAATGACCATCAATAGCCTTAAGAAACTTCTGCCGGATGAGCCGTGGAATAACTTTATGTCTGAAACAAGACAAAAAATTTATTAAAAAATTTTCCAATCAAAATTTTAGAAATTAAATAAGAGGCCCATGGGCCACATTGCTGACACATGAGCAATATCATTCAACTTTAAACTAAGCAGTAAACTAGCTTTTCTGAAATGTTTTTTTTTTTTAAGGTGGAATAACGCATCATCCCAAAATGGCTGACTCTGATCGAAACGACATTTCATTTCGTCAAAAGGATTTATCGATGGCAAAATGTAACTTAATTACTCCATAGGCGAGTGGTTAAGGTGTCAGGCTTAACATCCGTACATCCCGAGTTCGAATCCCGCAGGGGCTTTTGTCGTTTCTTACTGAATTGAATTTTTTTAGATATTCATTTTATCCCCAAACTGCAAATTTTTCGCTTATTTGACATATGTACAGTTTATTTATTTATCAATTTATCATTCATAATCAAATAATTTACTGTTAATTTGAGTGACATTTTTCCAGGTGTGTTATTCCACCTTATATGGGGGCTGGACGATGGTATGGCTGTTGTCATTGTATAGAATACATGAAGCTTTGACACATAATGTTACTTTCACATCAAGTTCAGTCATATGTTTTATTCCCAAGTTTTTTTCAGAGAAGAAATATGTTCGATTCAATTATTTACTCTTTGAAGGAATAAGGCCTACATGTACATAAGATTAAAAAAATAACTGTTAAAAGTAAGACGGACAAAAGATGATCAGAAAGTTTCAGTTCAGGGGAGCTAAAAATTTGAAGCTTTATTAACATTGACCTTATGAAATGTCAAGGTCGTTGACCCGCCTTACCTGAGAGGTATGAGTGTGAAGATGAGAACTGGGAAGAACATTTTGAGATATGGGTAGGGAGTGAAGCCGAATGCACACAGCACCAGTAGCTGCAGCAGCTGGAGGACGGTGAACAGGTGAATCGTCCTCTGGGGGACCCGCCGTATGTAGTGGTTTGGTGGGTAGGCACTCTGAAACCATTTCAATTTCTCTTTCATTTTTTTTTTTTATGTGAATCACAACTTTAATTTATTACAAAGTTTATTTTTTCAACATGAAAAATGATTTATATCCCTTGGGATTATATATATATATTTTTTTCAGTAACAACATATTTTTTCTAATGAAAAAGTAGCTAGTAGTATGCTTGTTATCTCAGATGATAACATCATTTTCACCTTATCCATCAATATCTGGCTCATAAGAATTTTTAAAAATGTTTAATAATTGAACATACTGGTTAATTTTAACTGGTATTGATTCCAAATTAAACATAAGGATTTATAATTCAGGTAAAATTGCCAGAAGCACATCTCACTGATTTTAAAATCCTGCTTTCATTTTTCTGACAGTCATAAAATTATACAAACATTTTGAGCTCATGATTATATATATTCTCGCAATCTGAGACAAAAGATAGAATTGCAGAATTAAGTACTTGTATAAGATAAGGAATTTACATCAGTAATAGATGAGGGAAATTACCTGTTCTGTGATGAGCAACATGATGCGTTCAAACAGTTGGTTCCCATACAAAGCGGTGACTCCCACGTACAGGAACAGACCGTACAACACCGGGGTGGGAATATAAGCTAGGTAGTTCAGGATCAGCAGGGACAGACCAATCAGAATGTGGGAGAATATGGCCGTCAGTCGAGTCTCCCTCACACGCACAATACTGCAAAAATAGAGTCGCATAGTATTTTACATGTCATGCAAGGTTTCCCTATATTCATAATCTATTACAAGACATATATGTGGTAGCTAATTTTGCATTCAGATTACAATACCAAATATTTGATTAGAACCAGGTACTGTAAACCAACTTTTATTCACGTTGACGTTATTTCAGCATTGACCGGAGATAATCTGGTTTGCGGCGACAAATTTCGGCGATCATGCCTGATCTACATGTACACCTGTGTTGTTATTATAGTTATATGACAAGAACTGATATTTGCAACAATGAGGCTTTCTCGAACGTCGCATGCGAATAAAAGTTGATTTACAGTACATGTACCTGTAATTACCAGTATACAAAATTTTCTATTTCATGCACAGAACACACAATCTGATTTGGTAGTTAGTGTAAATATTGATTTTTTTGTTTTAATTACAAATTTCTGATAAAGTAGCTGGATTTGACCTACATCTGGTAGATATGTCCTTGGTCCACCCTCTCCTCCACATCCGCCAGGGCGCGGACATGTAGGGGGGAGTGGGGCAGGGCGGCGTGGACCCAGGGGAAGGCCAGCAGACTGAGGATAGCGTTGATTACACCACACACCAGCAGGTCCCAGTGGTACGATGTCCCCTTCTTCAACCTACAGAGAGTACAAACACCATTAGACTCAATCAAAACTCGTGGTCATTATAAATACATGTATCAAGGAACAGAGTTACTTCCACGCTTAACATTGATTTACATCTAACAATCATTCATCAGATTTTTTATTTGTAGCAAATTGTAAATTAGGAACAATACTAGTATTCTAAAAATATGAATGATGTAACATTATAAAGAGCTTTATAATGTCAGTCAAGGTAGTACATGTACACGTTCTTACACACATGTACTTTGCAGCAAGTCTATACTTTCAGATTATGTTTATGCAGCAGTAATTGTTTGGCATGCATTTGATGCTTCTTTTGCTTACTTGTTTTGTGGAGCATTCACGAGAGCAGCTGAGATGTTCTGGTCCATGAAGAACAAGAGCGACAGGCAGAAGCCCAGCCCCATAGCTCCAAACACCGCCCCCACAGACAGATTGTGGAAAGGGACCACCTTAAAGACTGCCAGAGATAACTCCCGAGGAGTAAAACTGCTCTCCACTGCAACAAAATAGTAACCCTACATACACAGTGTAACTCTATTGATAGCTAGGTTATGCAGATGATAGTTCAAATCAACCAGAGCAAAATAGTAACTCTTAATATATGCAATGTAATTCTATTATCTCAACTTTTATCTTTCAGCATTCATTTTCCTTCTTCATTAGTTGATATAGTTACAGTAATCTACTGAATATGCTAAAGATCCAATGAATTGGTAAGATTTTAAGTCATAGTTCACTTACACTTTACATCCCTGAAAATGTAGGAGCCAAAAAAGCTCATGATCACCACGGCAACAGGAAGTGAGTAATCTGCCAGCAGTTCTCGCTTCCCAGCATTCAAATAAGGCCTGAAATCAGCCATTTACAATGTACATCAAATAAAGCTTTTTTAAATGTGTTTGTTAATCAAGTAACTGATTAAGCAGACTAATCCATTTTTGGAATCAACATTGTAACATTCATCACTGAACCCTATTATTCTTTAAAATTTAGCCCAAAATAGAATCCTACAGAATAATTAAGTTTAATAGAGCACTATGTTTTCATTTACTTACGTCATAGTAAAGTTATACAGAGTGACACCCAGCCATAGTGTCCCTAGTAACAGAAGTAGATACAGAAGACTGACGTCCCTCTCGCAGCCACTAGGGGGAGCTGTGGAGTTTACGACAGAGGCGACAGAGTTTGTGAGATTCGATGTAATGGAGTAGTTCACTGCTGAGTTAGCAGTGCTTGTCATGGAACAAGCCGGAATGTTGTAGTGGGCTGCAAAGTCTGGGGAATAAAAGGAACCATGCTAATAAACTCAATCTTATTAAAATCACTGTTATTCAAAAACACTGAATTTTAATTATATTTTGATAAATATAATAAACATTTGTTTCTACATTGTACAAAGTCATTGTGCTTTCGAATACCTTTAATTTGAAAAATAATTCAAAATGTCCATGTGCCAATGTTTGAGTTTAAAAATAAAATACAATTTTTAAAGTTTATATTTTTTCTTTTGCCATTAAAATATGTCTTATGTCAGATAGAAAGTTTTCAAAAGAAATCGTTCTTTTAATGCCGTGTCTGCTACAGCTGTGTTATCCCGATCTGCCAACAGTTTATCCCTCTCAAATTCACACACATGCAAATTCAAGATCAGATGAAAGAAACATTTCAATGGGTTTTAAAATAAAAATTCAATTGCAGAAGAACTTACTACTGACAGCATCCTTGAAAGCGTCAACGCAGAATGCGATGGATATAAACAACGCAAAAATTTCTTCAGAGGATCTGAAAAAAATATATCAAAAACCAGTATATTATTTCACAAGTCTAACATCTGCAATACTTGTCATGTCTGTTGAATATAAACAAGAATTTCCTGACTGATTCCATTTATTTCCTTTTATCAATGCTATAGACAGTTTAAGAGATGTGTCAATCTTCTTTTTACAAATATTTACGAGAGATATGTCACATATGTAGATCGATCCGTATCTGCTGCTTTTTTTATTGTTAAAATAAATATTCTGATCATGAAACGCACAATATGAAAAAAATTCAAAAATACTTTAATCATGACCTTCACCTGGTATAGTGGTTTTAATAATTTTCCATGATTCTTTAGACAGAGGAGAAAGGGAGAAAAAATATTAATAGTCTTTCCCCCTCCTTAACCTCCTCTATTCCAATAATTGATAGAGATTGACACTTTGTAAAAACTTAACTTTTTTATTTTACAACGATTGATAAACAAGTTCTACAACTTATATTAATATCTTTCTTTGGCACGGATGTTAGCGCGAGGGGGTTATTGATGTGGGAGGAAGCCATAGTGCCCTAAGGAAACCCATGTGTCCAAGCGGGCGACACCATACCCTGTCACATACAACCACTGTCAATCACAGGGATCGAACTCGGGTCGCAGCGGTGATAAGCGAGTGCATAGTACACTGCACTACTTGGACACCACAATTTGACAGTTTGTGAGATTTTGATTTTTTTTGAGATTGAGATCAACCTACCTTGTTGACCACTTCATCAACACGCTGAGATCAAACGCCGAGTACAGGAACAGGAAGAAGCTGTTCCAGAGGCCTACACAAGCGTACATAGCTGGGAAGTCTATATCAAAGTCCTGACAAATACTATAGATAACTGTAATAACAAACAGTGACAAATACTTTAGATAACTGTAATAGCAAACAGTGACAAATACTATAGATAACTGTAATGACAAACAGTGACAAATACTATAGATAACTGTAATAGCAAACAGTGACAAATACTATAGATAACTGTAATGACAGTGACAATACTATAGATAACTGTAATAACAAACAGTGACAAATACTATAGATAACTGTAATAGCAAACAGTGACAAATACTATAGATAACTGTAATAACAAACAGTGACAATACTATAGATAACTGTAATGACAAACAGTGACAAATACTATAGATAACTGTAATAGCAAACAGTGACAAATACTATAGATAACTGTAATGACAAACAGTGACAATACTATAGATAATTGTAATAACAAACAGTGACAAATACTATAGATAACTGTAATAACAAACAGTGACAAATACTATAGATAACTGTAATGACAAACAGTGACAAATACTATAGATAACAGTTATAGCAAACAGTGACAAATACTGTAGATAACTGTAATAGCAAACAGTGACAAATACTATAGATAACTGTAATGACAAACAGTGACAAATACTATAGATAACTGTAATAACAAACAGTGACAAATACTGTAGATAACTGTAATAACAAACAGTGACAAGTACTGTAGATAACTGTAATAGCAAACAGTGACAAATACTATAGATAACTGTAATAGCAAACAGTGACAAATACTATAGATAACTGTAATAGCAAACAGTGACAAATACTATAGATAACTGTAATAACAAACAGTGACAAATACTATAGATAACTGTAATAGCAAACAGTGACAAATACTATAGATAACTGTAATGACAAACAGTGACAATACTATAGATATCTGTAATAACAAACAATGACAAGTACTGTAGATAACTGTAATAGCAAACAGTGACAAATACTGTAGATAACTGTAATAGCAAACAGTGACAAATACTGTAGATAACTGTAATAGCAAACAGTGACAAATACTGTAGATAACTGTAATAGCAAACAGTGACAAATACTATAGATAACTGTAATAACAAACAGTGACAAATACTGTAGATAACTGTAATAGCAAACAGTGACAAATACTATAGATAACTGTAATAGCAAACAGTGACAAATACTAT
The DNA here is from genome assembly GCA_020458035.1 of Magallana ariakensis. Classification (NCBI taxonomy): domain Eukaryota; kingdom Metazoa; phylum Mollusca; class Bivalvia; order Ostreida; family Ostreidae; genus Magallana; species Magallana ariakensis. The sequence continues at coordinate 10,429,147 of CM035815.1, forward strand.
AGATAACATTACTGTAATAGCAAACAGTGACAAATACTATCGATAACTGTAATAGCAAACAGTGACAAATACTATAGATAACTGTAATAGCAAACAGCAGGGTTCGACACTAACCTTAGTCCGTTAGTCACAGACTAATAGATTTTAATTCGGACTAACAAAATATCTGTCTAGTCAGTCCGGTCGGACTAATAAAAAGTTCTGCTAAAAAGATTGTGTAAATGATCGATGTGCGATTGTCAACATTTTACTTGAAACCCTGACTTTATTTTTAGTATCTAGCATGATGCAAATTGATATGATACATTGCGATGATTAGAGAGTTACCGAACGAAAACAACAGAGGTATGCAGGATGTCATGGGTGACTTGATAATTTCTTTGCCCTACGGGGATGTCCGAGAAAATAGGTGATAAGCGCATGTGTTCACAACAGCGGCTTCGATAGGGACGCTTAATTAGGTGTTGAAAAAAATAATGGTGAAACGAATCTTCTGTGAGTTGCTTAATTTAAATGAATTGTGTTTAAATCATTTGTCATAAATTGCCTATTACTTTTAACTAATTTTTAAAGAACTTGAATATCGAAAAGAAAATGAAAGCTCGAAGCCCGGATCTATTGCACAAATCTATTTATAACATCTGTAATGGCGGCATACACCAAGAACACGGAGACAGTGAATACGCAGCTCATTGCTATGTACTGAATAGTACAATACAACTAAGCCAGTTCTACACTTGTAAGGAAAACATATTAAAAACACAATGTGGTGTATGTTACGCACCCCTTTCTCAAAAATCTATTAAAAAGTGCATATTATATTTGGCAAAATATGGTAATGCATAATAATTTATTTTGGACGGGCAAATAAAATTGCCTGCGGACTAGTTAAAGTAAACAGGCACTAGTCCGGCTGGACTAATGCATAAAAAAGTTAGTGTCGAACCCTGAACAGTGACAAATACTATAGATAACTGTAATAGCAAACAGTGACAAATACTATAGATAACAGTTATAGCAAACAGTGACAAATAATGTAGATAACTGTAATAGCAAACAGTGACAAATACTATAGATAACAGTTATAGCAAACAGTGACAAATACTATAGATAACTGTAATAGCAAACAGTGACAAATACTATAGATAACTGTAATAGCAAACAGTAACAAATACTATAGATAACTGTAATAGCAAACAGTAACAAATACTATAGATAACTGTAATAGCAAACAGTGACAAATACTATAGATAACTGTAATAGCAAACAGTGACAAATACTGTATATAACTGTAATAGCAAACAGTGACAAATACTATATATAACTGTAATAGCAAACAGTGACAAATACTTTAGATAACTGTAATAGCAAACAGTGACAAATACTATAGATAACTGTAATAGCAAACAGTGACAAATACTATAGATAACTGTAATAGCAAACAGTGACAAATACTATAGATAACTGTAATAACAAACAGTGACAAATACTGTAGATAACTGTAATAACAAACAGTGACAAATACTGTAGATAACTGTAATAGCAAACAGTGACAAATACTATAGATAACTGTAATAGCATACAGTGACAAATACTATAGATAACTGTAATAGCATACAGTGACAAATACTATAGATAACTGTAATAACAAACAGTGACAAATACTGTAGATAACTGTAATAGCAAACAGTGACAAATACTATAGATAACTGTAATGACAAACAGTGACAAATACTATAGATAACTGTAATAGCAAACAGTGACAAATACTATAGATAACTGTAATAGCAAACAGTGACAAAATGGTTTGCATGAGTACCAACCCACAGAAAGAACACTTAGTACACAGATTCAGTAGTAAAATAAATATGCATATTTCATTAAGTTTCTCTTCATAAAACCGGGATGCATGGTTTGTCTAAAGCTCTGAATACTAGGATGGTCCTTCATCTAGGCACATGTATGTTGTGTTACATGTACCTATATTTCTTTTCAAATTTGTTACGCTCCAATTCATTGTCTCATTCCAACATAACAAATCTAACAACCTAATCTAGCCAATCCAAAATCAAATGCTTTGAATGGGTCATTACTGGAGATGATTTTGTTTTGGGCTACTTTTTTTAAGTGTATAAAGCTAAAAGAGCTGGATTGTGTGATTAATACTTACTTTTAGTGTATAAAGCTAATGGCGCAGTGGTCAGTAGGACAATATGTGGAGTCCCACCAAAAAAAGCAAACAACAGACCCCCAAATGTCTGTGAGTATAGAACCTTCTCCACATCTATTAAAAAAAAAATAAAACATTAAAAATTACAATCAACTACTGCAAGATGTGGTAATCTGGAATATTTGGATGCGTAAGAGTGTACTCTCTACTCATCATACAAAATTAAATGGGAATTTATTTTACAGTGTTAGTAAACCAGCATTGTAAAACTTCTTCTGTATAAATATATATATCGCAAATTCTCAACTATAGTAAATTGATAAGATTTATAAAAAATTTTAAAAATTGATAAACAGTCAAACCTTGTTATCTTGAACTAGATGGGACTATTTAAAAAAAAAAACTTCAAGATATCTGAGTATTCAAGATATCGAGGGTAAAATACTTAAAAAATAAGTGGTTGGTACTTACAAATCACTTTGACATATCCATTGTATTGGAGATATCAGTGTTAGAGATATCGAAGTTCAACTGTATAATATGTATTTATAATTACAATATATAACTTATAATGACTAGTGGGTAAAGAAAGACTACTTTTTTATACAGAAAAAATAAAGAGAACTGACTGAGTTGGCCTTTTGTGTTGTTGGCATTGAGGACACCGAAGGCAATGGAGGGCATCAGACAGGCAAAGTACAGAAAGAAAGTGGTTGAGATGGTCTTCTGGATCGACTTGTTTCCTACCACTCCTGAAATTAAAGCAAAAATCATTTATTCTTGATATCTTAATACATATCTAGATTTTTTTTAATGTCTTTATATACAGACCCTTGCTTCCTTATTAGAGAGATCAATCAAATTTTGATGAAATGCAAGATTCCAAAATTCCATCTTACATCTTTTCTTAAACATAATGAACGCTTAAAGACATGGAGGGACTGAACATCATGATTTTGAAATTATCCAATACACAAGGGTGATATTCTAAATTGTCAAAACTGGTATGCTTACATTATAGCTGGTGAAAAATATGTCTATCACATTTCCCAATTCCTCTTGTAAAGAGTAAATTGAATGCAATTTTGGACACTTTTTGAAAAACTAATGGTTTATCAGCAATTGCCGCTGCATGCACAAGCTGTGCAACACTTGTCATATTTCTATAAATAACTCCTCGGTATGAAGAAATTATCCCGATGTAATTTGATTTTAATGATCTATTGATACAATTTACTCCAGTACTTAACCCCTTGACATCAACAATTGTGCTGATTTTAATCTTTTATTTTATTCTGTCTTAAAGAATCTCGCATTTGATCTTTTTATGATTTATACATCATAAATATATGATAGTCTCTCCCATCAAGGGAGCTTGATCATTAAATTTCCTCTCTGTGTTGTTTCTTTCCACTTTCCTTGCTTTCTTCCTGATCAAAAGCAACCTGTAACTATTACTGATGCTTATCCCGACCAAAATTTGCGTGCTTTATTATTTTGTTGTTTAATGATTAAAATCTGAAACATTAAGACCTTCTTGTGAGCATGCAAAGCATGCTTTACGAGATGAAAATAGATCTGCTGCATACTATTAAAGCACTCTGAGAAATCTAATATTCTGTTACTTCTTTTCGACTAATATCATACTTTTCTCTAAGCTGCCAAATCTTTGTTTAGCTATCAGAGAGATTGCTACAGAGACGAAATCAAAACCTCAAATCTATTTTCACACACCAAAAGAAAATCTGTGAAGTTATTTTTATGTTTATGGAGATTGACTAATTAAATGAGAAAACTATAAAGTTGATAAACTTGGCCAAACTTATCCACTGACTTCAGACTTAAAACATTGCCCCAGTTTTTGAATGCATTAATTGCTTGAGTTAGTGACAGCTTACAGTTCTGTGCCTGGTAAGTGAGGGAGTCTGAACTCACCGTCTTTGAAATCGGAGACGTAGACAGGGATTCTCCGCCTTAGGTCTTCTCTGATCCCCCGGAACAAACTACATCTGAAGGAACTCTGCGAAAATCAATCATGGATAAATCATTAAATGTCGCCAAGTCTTAGAGAAGCATATCTCATATCATTCTGCATTCCGAGATACATGATTTAATCCATAATAAATTGCCTATTCCTAAATATTGCTTAGGTATAGATTGATAAAAATTAGACTAGACTTCAATAGATATAATATACTGGTAACCATTGTACTTGTATGAATTCATTGTTCGACTATCTGTTTGCAGGATGTATTTATTTTCTGAGCTTAATATAGCTCCCTCTTAAAAAATAATGGTCTTTTCATTTCTTAAAATGCATCTTAGCTCTTAAAATAATGACTTTTCCCTGCTACATGTGTGAGGCATCTTGCAGATTTGACTTCATGTACTGATGTATTTAAAATGCAGCTTTAACGAGAATTTCTAATCAGGTTCCAGACCAACTACATGTAGGATATTCTGTTGGTGCCATCTCACATAGTAATTATTACTACCGGGTATAAACAATCTAATTCAGAGAAATTCTAATGTTCTATATATGGCAAAGAGTGCTAAAGGGGTAACCGACAGCATCATAAATTACATATGCATACATTTTATGCCAAAATAAAAGGGCTCTTCACCTGGTCTTGATGTTCAGCAGAAAACATGGCTTTCTCCGAGGCCCAGTTCTTTTGCTTCTCGGCCAGAGCGTTGGTGTGAGCCTCTAGGATGTCCTTGAACTCCGGCTCTGTATTGACCTCCAGTAACTTCATACGCAGCTCAGGGTCAGACATGATGGTGGCAAATGTTCTCCCAGTCTCCAACTCATTCTTTGTTCCTTTCTGCATAAAGAAGTACAAATTTAAGAGAATTTAGTGTGATTTAATTACTGCGAATGATATCAAAGGTACAGAAATTAGGAAGCACGGTCCTTGAAACACTTCGATCTGAATTTCATCAGCAGATCTTGCTGAGGCTGTATATCTTAATTCCCACAAACCATTTTCACCCCATTGTTACACAATATAGGATTTGATATTAAGAGCTTTCTGTGTAAATATTTGATCATGTGCAATAATTATGTTTGTGTTTTTAGAATTATTCTCTATTGACCCTCTTTACCTCTTTGGTTAGGATCAGTAAAGTTTTAATCATTTACAATGCTGTAATATATAATTCTGTTTGAGATTTCAGAATTCTTCTCTTTGGCCCTCCTTACCTCTTTGGTGGGGGTCAGGACCAGAATAACAAAGTACACCTCCTGACTGGCAGTTCCAAGGTTTGCTGGGTGGTGCAGGCGAGCTATCCCTACATGTCTGGATTGGATGGAGGGTATACTGGCCCTGTCAATCAAAATCATCTACTAAGTTAACCCATGTCAAATTGAAAAAATAATTAAAGGATTATTAATCATTAAAAATAAAAGTGTGAATTCATTAAATAAATTTAAGTGGGGGCTAATTTTTAAGGATTGACATTTTTTTTACAGATACATGAGCACATAAATTTTGTTAATTATATTGCATGAGGAAAGGTTTCGTAATTTGTTTCATAATTCATTGAAGATACAAGCTTTTGGTGAGAGGGACCAACAAAAGCCACAAAAATTGATCTACCATAATTTCTTAAAATTCCTCAGTATACTGATGCAGTAGAATATTGGGTGAAAAGAAGGTGGAAATCTAGCTGTTCTTGTAAGAGAGCAAAAGCTCTGCAGTATAACTGTGTATGCTGGGCGAAACAGTGTGTGGTTCTGTGTTCATACTTCACCTTGCCAATCTTTGTTGAATTGGTTTTGTTATAAATATTTACTGCAGATGCTCAAGAAAAATTTATGCAGCACAGAAATAATACCAAAACAATTTAATTAATGTGTGAAGGAAATGACCTTGACCTCAAAACCCACATTTTTTAAGAGACAGCATCTTATCATGCTCCACAAAAAAAAATTTAAAATAAAACTTCAAGAATTTTATTTTCCTGCAAGATAAGACAAGCTTGAAGATGATTGACCTTATAAAAGATTATACATCAAGCTGAAACTAGGCAATGTTCAGAACATTAACTGCAGATGATGGGATAAAATAAGTGTACTAACATACATGAACATTTATTTACCAGATTTCATCCACACCCCAAATTTTCATCCCACCCAAAATTATGGCCATAAAAACAACCTGCAAACATCAGGTCATTGAAGTTTCTTGGGATTTCTATATCTGACAGTCAGCTGTTTAGTGCAACGGTTTAGTATATAATTTGGATTGAAATCTATGTACATAGCTGGTACATGCCCTGTGAGTTGAGGTGAAATAGTGTTTCTGTATTGGAGAATGACTTTGTATTAACATTATGGAGACTGTGTATGCTAGTACGTCATGTATGTTGTGAGTGCATGCTTGTAAAATATCAAACTTCTCAGTACTTTTAAACATTTAAAACATAGCAAAAGTTGATGTAATTTGATGCCATGAGCAGTGCTTTGTGTGGAAATATTAAAGAGGAAGAGAGAAACAAAGACTAGGCCTTACAAAGCACAGATCCAGTTCTGGTCGTAATCGAAGCCCCCTCCCTCAGATATGCTGGTACACTGAAGGGTTCGACTCAGCTGATGAACTAGAAAAAATACAACAAATGGAAAGTACAGCTTGGCTATGAGCATAGAAATTATCAAACTCATCATAATTTCTATCTAAACCATGAATTACACTGGCAACATATGGCATACATCATACTATTAAGACAAAGTGCATGTCCCAATGTTTATGTACTTTTATATTAATTCCACAGATTATGATTAAGAGTGCACATAAAACTGAGCCAAGGTTACTAGGATTGTATGCCCATAAACTCAAATTTTTATCATACATGAATAGAAGTTATAATTATATTGATAATGAAGTCCTACTTGTTGAAGACACGTTGAACTTTCTGCACAGAAATTATAACTTGAAATTGAGTTTGTTTTTCATTAACATGGAGAGATGAGTGCTCTTTGAGCCATCTTGAATGACCATTATCTTATCAGACACTTACATAATTCACAAATACTAATTAATATGCCTAAAATATCAAAATTGATATCTAACATATAAAATATAAAGCTCACAAGCTCATTTTCACCAACACAATGACCTTGACATTTGAATTACATTCTGACCTTGACCTATAACTTACCACAATCGTGTGTGAAGAGAGCTGATCTGGCCTGGTCAAAAGAGTGTTTACTGCCAGAGCTATCAAGCAGCTTGTGGAGAATTTCATCAATGATTTCATCCAAACTGACCTTGTTAAGGTCAAGAATTAAAACTGTCTTTTTTAGGAAGTTTTGGACATCCATTGTTGCTCTGACTTCCATGGAAAAGTCTTTCATAGGCAGTTTCTGCAACATCAAAATCAAACTTCAGATTGGGCTCTCTTGCTCTCTCTCTCTCTTTCTCTCCAAGGTCAAATCTTTAAAATTAGTTTTATCCGTTGGTATTTGTTATACTTTTTATTTGAATAAAACCAGATGTATTTTGGTGGGGTTTTTTTTTATACTTTCCTTAAATAAAACACTAGCTGTTATAAATCAATTTTTTTTAGAATGATAACGAAATACATGCATTTGTAAATTTCCTTTATCAGCTAGAATCAGAGATATTTCAAATATAATGTTGCTTCAGAAAACAGCGAGTATTTCGATTTCATGTTTGCACTCTAAGTCAAGACTGACAGAACTTTTCATAGCTCTTACAAAACTCCGAGGGAGTCTTATAATTTGCTAATTTCACCTCCTAGTTATTTATTTTGGTCTCTTTCTATCACAGATCAGGTCTCTAAACTCATGTTCTAACAAATGGAAAGAGGAGGGAGAAAAATAAATGGAAAAATGTACTTTTCACATTCTTAGATAAACCACTCAAGTATTTCAAATTCTCGTCCAGTATAAGTTGTAGTTTCATCAGGTGGCTGAGCTATTTCTGTACGGCATCCTATGTAATTAATATATACTTGAGCTTTTAATTCCCTACATATATATAGAGAACATTTTTCCTCCTTCTTATTGCACGACTCTAATTCTTCATTGAGAGATATGCTAATCAGTTGGGCAGACGCAGTGATGAAATACAGGAATGCATCCTTTTAGATATACACAATATATTTTTAAAATAAATTAGTTTTAATATAACATACCTCATGCTTGGAGTACATAAGGGTCAATCCCGATTCATCTAGAAATATGAAACATTAACAGTTGATTCAGTCATTAGAAAACATCGTGGATATACATAGACACATGTAAACTGTAAACATCAAAGGCAGACTGGTCGTAAAATAGCAACAAACTTATATTTAAGATATAAACTTTCGTTTGTTGTTACTTCAACAAAGATCGCATACCGAGTGCAAAAATCAGTTATGGCAATTTCATCAATCTCTTTCATAGTGTGAAAATTCCCGATATGTTATAAAGTGCTATTATCTGATGTGAAAGGATTAACTTTGCAATCATGCAGTTCTTTATGCTCATTAATGCAGATTCTATAAACATAAAATGCAACCCTGTCTGCTTGAAATAAGAGACTTTGACTTTGTAGAGTTGATGCGTATTACATATATTCCATCAAAACGTTCATTAATTCATTAACATTTATAGGTAATTACTTTGTCATAATACCAAGACTTATAGAAAGCCATTTTTCTCAATCACCTTCATTCAAATTAGTGAGTTTATTAAATTGAAAAACTATTTCTTATGATTCTTATTGCATATAATCTAGTCTTTTATATTTTATATGCAAGTCATGTACAGTGAATCTCTGGTATCTCAAACTCAGATATCTGAAATACCATGGTATCGTATAATTAACTCAATATCTTGAACCTATCAAAATATCAATCCTTTTGACAGTATACTTATGTGTATTTTTTAATGTAGGATCTCCCTTTATTGACGTGTCAGATTTAACCCTCGATCATTATAGCCTGGCTCGAATGAGTTAATAATGTGTAAATCTATCCCCAAGACTCTCTATGCATTTAGATGAAAACATGTACACATCAAGTTGAATAGGAATTTTGTCTCATCAAAATGCTTTACATCAATGTATATTCAGGCATACATGCAGTAAATAGAAAATAAGTAAAGGTAAAAAAATAATGACAGTCCTATACGGATCACTTGACTTGCCTTGGGGTTTTGTTTGCAAACTTGAATCTAACAGAAACAGAAATAAATAGAGAATAACGATTCAAAATAACTGCATAGCCATCTGATACTAGAGAAGATAAATCTATAAAACAACACCCTGTATGGCATTTTTATATATTTTCCAAATTATCTCCTCTTAAAAAGGAGCCTGACCTTCAATTTGAAAGCACTTTACACAAAGAAGTTCTGTGCCAAAATTGGTTGAGACTGGGTCAGTGGCTCTTAAGATAAAAATATAAAAATAATGACATCAATAATGACCCACAGACATGTGTGAGATAAAAAGGAGTAGCTGCGGGTCTGTAGCTCCCTGTCACAAAACATTTGTCCATCAGAATTTTTTCAGACCGGGAGCTACAGACCAATCTGAATATTTTCAGACTTGGAGCTACAGACCTTCTAGGTTGTAAATCTGAATTTTTTCAGACTTGGAGCTACAGACCTGCTGCTAAAACAGGAGATACAATGTTACAGTATACCATCTCTCATTATTTGTGATGGCACAGTGTATATGATTTTTATCCAATAAGAATAAGTTGTGATTTCTAACCTAATCCATTTGCAATGAAATGTAAAAATAAAAGTTAAGTACATATCATTATACACACACACATGTAATTCCATCACAAAGCATATGAACTTGTATGTGTAAATTTCTAGTTTTAAGCATTTGATGCAAAAGATCTGAACGTTATTTCAGAAGAAATATGTAAATTTCCATTGTTGAGCCATCACAGTCAAAAATTTATAATATGGTTGATATCCAGCATGTGTTGAGGCAAAATGTGATAAAAACAACTGTCTGTAAAACATCTTTATTTCACCAAGTGCTAGCTAGCATTATACAATGGTTTTTTAATATCACTTGCTTTTTCCCGCATTCATGTAGGTGTCATTTTAGAATGTCAAACAAGTTATTTGTAGATGTATGATTAGCGAAACTTTCATTGCTATGAAATAAAAAGAAATCTTGATCTCAATCAGGATTTTGCTGTTGTTTAGTGTTGTTTCAGATCTCTCTAAATAATGCAATAAGAAAATGCCTATTATATAAGTCTTACAATTTTTTATTTTTATACAGTTTTTTTATTCAAAGTTTATATGGCCATTAGCAACATTGTTAAAACAGGGATTAAAATTTAAACATATTGTTCTTAATTCCATGTCAATTTTTCTCTAAGTGTCCCATTTCACCTTACTCTGGAACAATGTCACTTGTGCATGTACGAATTTATTGCTCAATGTGTACGTCACACAGGTATGGCGTCAGAAACTGGTTCTGTATATCATCACCTAACCATCAATGTCACTGGGAGGTTTGCTTCAGTTGATGCAAGACCAATTTCAGTAAGCTGATCTTTATTGATATATCCATGTAATAAAACAATTGCTGACTTTTAGGGGGTGAATATGACAATTGTACACTAAGGAAGGGAATATATTCCCTTGTTCACTTGTTTGCATGGTAATAAATGCATCAGAAGAAAGTAAAACATGGACACTTTCATCTATAAATACATATTGTTACGTGGACACTGACCAAAACATCACATAGTGCATTGACTTAACCTTTACATATCCTTGAGATCAAATATACCTTGGAACTTATTTCCTTGTGACATACAGGTGCGAATCTATGAATTTCCCATCAAGGGTCATCAAGGGTCCAAAGAAGATTTTTTTGTTTGCTTAGAGTGTCCAAGGCTTATATGAATTTAGTAAGTCTTATTTTTAGAGGTTCCAGATTCCCTGACCCCCCCCCCCCCCACCCCACCCCTTTCTAGAATCTAGACCTACACATAAACATCTTTATTTCAACATTTCTCTCCTCTCTCTTTATCAACAAACTATGCATGACTTCACCAATATCTGATATATTTTTTTACTTGGCCTTCAAATCAATTTTGCAAAAGCTAATAGGATTGGAGGTTGGGGGATACTGTTCTCTCTATTTGTTTACAAGACATTTTCTGTCATTGATTGATTTGTTTTCTTACCATCGTCAGAATCTGTGGTCTTCCAGCTTGTTCTATCACTACACTTCCCATCCTCTGGATTCACAAATAAAAAACAAAAAAACATGCAGCAAAATGAATCTTCTACACAGTCAGCATTTCTAGCTAAATCTAGATAAATAAAGTTTTGACTATGCACTACTAAAAAGCAAATGAAAACTCAGAAAAAAGTGTATGTTGTGTATTATATACCGGTACACTATAAAAGTTAAACTCAAAATTCTTCATAACAATCTACAATATTCCACTAGAACATTCACACATCATTCATTGACAATAAAAATTCTACCACTCAATTTCATGCAAGAATATAACCCCTCCCCCTCCTAAAAGAATTGATAACTAAATGACTATGATATTTAAAAAAAAATTATACATATGTAACTACTGTAACATATCAAGTTCTTTAGACAAGAATTATAAAGTATTAGAGCTGGTTTATTATGTGTTTATATTGATTGAACTTTATAGAGTGAGAAATTTTGTCATTTCCAATGGCACATTAAAAATATTCATGCATAACAAATTACTTACTGGTAAATAAATTTTTCGTTGTCATGTTTTTGACATCTAGACAATAACTTTTGACCTCATCTTATCTCTAAAAACTTATAGACCTTAAGATCACTAATTCTAATTATTTGATGACTATCTATTTAAGCTCAAAATAAAGGGAAATTTATTTTTCATTTTTAATTAAATAATATAAATTATTTTTGATAATTACTTGTTACCAAACTGAATTATTTTTGGGGGTTTATTTTTAAAACATCATTATGTAATATTGTACAGTCATTTAATTAGTGTATTTCAAAAATAAGGGAGTGTCCACATTAATATTGTCTAGACCATCTACACTAATTACCTATATATGGATCGTCAAACTTGATGCCACTAATCGTGCTCCGACTCCCAAACATGGAGTTCTTCCGCTGATTGGGCGACAGGTGATTATTCCCGCTAGGCTGGCAGTTAAGGGTGGCTGCTGGAATAGCCCCATCACTCTTGTGTCTTCTCCGGGGGGACTCCGGACTGGTATGAGTTTCCCCGGGAGGCACCAGGGTGTTTCCTGACATATCTATGGCCAGCGTTTCTGGAGATGAGGGGTTGGGTTGGCTGTTTTTTCGGTGGTAGGGTGGGGGTGGGCCTTCGTCATTGAAGCACGCCACAGTTAACTCGACATCTTGTGTTAATGGAGTGTTCTCCATGGCTGAATTTTAGTAAAATCTGTAAATAAAAACATGAAAATATTTCAATATGATTGTATTTATAAAATCTATCAAATTAAGATTGTTATACAAATTCCAATGGTTTTATAATTGATTTAAAGTTTTTCAAACATGTACTTTCATCTGCAGTGTTTATACTGTAGTTTTAATGTGTCAAGATTTTTCTATAAGGAAGCATTGTAACTGAGTAAAATGAAATTATATTTTGACTCAATATTTTAAACTTTACAATTCAATTGACAAAACCTTTAACTTCAATATAATTCAAAGAAAAGGTGAAAATAACAGCTTAATAACAGTTTAACTATTTACTATTAACCAACGATTTTTCGGACTTGCCTTTTACAGTCACTGAAAAGAAGGTCAAAAGATGGTCAAAAGGTCATAAAAAGGACACCCATAAAAAGAATCCCTTTTACTAGCTAGAAACACTTTTATCCACTAAAAGTATATATATGTAAATTCAGAACAAAAAATCAAGGCTTATATGTATATGAATAAATAATGTAGCTACTTCAAATGATATGATAAATGACCTTTGTAATTTATTGCTCCTTAAAAAGACCATAAAAAAGATGTATGACCTTGACAGTCAGCCACATTTCATGGCTAGCTAGCATGTCATTTTACATGTATACATTTGTATTCTCCAGGCATCTATAATCAAATGCACCATATGGTAGTCTAACAGTTCAACCTAGAGACAGTCCTGACATTTTAGTCATTCATCAAATCCTCAAAAACTTTAATCCCACCCTCCACCACTAGCTGTTACACAATTTGACTAAGTTGCATAACTTTATACAGGTAACTGTATAATTCCCTTGCTTATATAACAGATGCACTTAAAAAACTGAATCTTGTCAATATTTTTCATCATCAAATATTTAGATTCCCCTGCAAATTAACTGAACTGGAAATCACACCAAATTTTGCACTCATTCATTCACCATGTTCACTGAACTAGCTGTTGGAACGGCTCAACTCAAATAATCAAGTGCAAGATTATTCGCGGTTTACCCAATTATTTTTTTTTTAGAGAGGGATGGTTGACATTAATATGTCAGGGAGTCTACAAAAACATCATAACCTTTATCTAACAGGTGATAACAGTGTCTGGTGTTTAATTGTAATTAACACAATTACACTAATGATAATTAATGGAATCTTCTGATAAAAAATACTACAAATTTAATTTAGCGGCATACAGTACATTATAGAGCGTATTATTAATAGCACACATATCTATATGAAAGTATTTTTAAAGTTCATCATACAAAATCTTAATCTAAATAATAAAAACTACATGGTTAATTACATTAATATATGAAAACATCAAGAATACTATACAATATACCAGCAGGAAGGTTTGACGATTCTAAACTAATGTCCGCCTAAAAATCCCGTTATTAATAAAATCAAGTTCAAATATGCTGACATGATTTGTAAGCATGTCTACATATGCTAAAATACCAAGTCAGCGAATACAGGTATATAGTATATACTATAAACGTCAAACTCACACAACTCACAAACCCCCAAAGTACATACATATATAACACATTATACACTAGCCTACCTCTTCTTCACTTAGTTCCCACAACTAATTAATTAATTCACTAATTGAGAGTGTATATCCATTTCGTAAAGAATCCGGCACCTTGTATAAAATAACGAATCGACCACGTGTTTCGTTCAACACCCAAGTGTCGCAATAATCATGGCCACTTTAAAGCTGACTGATCATCTGGTTCCAATAGACAGGTATATGTTAGATTAGCATCGAACCGAAATCCCACGTTTAATGCCAATTCCGATTCAAGCCTGTGCGTATACAATGCACCCCTTCTCTTTGTTAAAACACATCGGCGGATCCTGTTGATATTTTTGTATCTGGCAACCGCTGCAAGCCAGGATGCAAATGTATATATATTAACGTTCACAAAGCGCAACAAGGAAACACATCCTTAGGGGGTTCACAACACGACGGGGTGACTAACACTCAAAATGGACGATGCATGGCACCCAATAATTTACCTTTCGTCTTCCATTCAATGACATCACCGAAGATAAACAATTCTACTTTACGGTTTAATCAATTTCTAAATAAAGTTAATCTAATTTACCATCTCTAAATGAAAGGGAATTACTAAAATTCTTGAGTAAAATGTTTTTACAGCAGTTGAGCTATTTTAACACGATGTGGGTCTTGCCTTTTCAATTACATAATAAACATTAAATTCCTCCTTCAAGGAAACAAAGGGAAGTTAAAAGGGAAGTTTATCGACATCGTTTACCGTGACAAATGATATAAAAATATTTTCCCCGCCTCTATACTTGCCAGCTATAGACTATTCGCCCCCGGGTTTTCTGTGGATCACTTCCAACGTGTAGTAATAAAAAATATCATGTGGTTCAAGTATCATTTCAACTAAAAACTCCTCTGTATCGCTACTAATTGAAAGCTTGCTGTTGACTATGTACAGAGTATTTCAAAAGTAATGATCTTATTAGGGAATTAGTACAGCACTGTAGCAGTAAAAGTTCAAACTTCCCCATAACATAAAAATTTCCCCTTGTTGTAGGTCTAGAAAAAACGTAGATATACATACTTCGAGGGGAAATTTTCCATTACTTAAACCATTTTCTTGAGAAACCGCAAAACCACATAATGGACATTGTTTACTGCTTAAGGTGACGTTATCGCAATGAAGTTTGTATAAACTGTTTGATTCATTGATTTTTTACCGGCATTAAAAAGATGTTTCATTCACATTTTCTTTGTTGATCAATAGCTAAAATGACCATAATTTAAAGGTACCTTTAAACCTATACTATTCACGAGCTTAGTTTTACACAGAAGGTATGTACATGTATGTCAGTTATACTTGTAAATGATTGATTGTTGTTTTTATTCAAATTTGAAGTCAGTCACAGTTCGTGCCATTTGTATGGATATCTTTTAAAAATATTTCTTTATCTGCGACGTTAAAACAACAAGATGAAAATTTAACACTAGAAACACTGCTTGGCCTGAAAACTAATTGGCATTCGTTTGAGACATTTTTAAAGTTATGGTACTATATAATTCGGATTGACAGACGTGCCCTGGTTTTGGACTTTTTAATCTTATTTTATATTATATTTACCCAGAAAAATATGCCATAGCTAAAATATTTAGACCTTATCTAATTGCATGCATCACATTTCTATTATAAAATGCCTCATACATTCCCCATAAACCTCAGAAAGTGAATACCCGGCGTTAATAGTTAAGTTTGCAGTGCGTTTACATGCAGTAAGTAAGTAAATAATTTATTATAGTGACATGTGTTATAACAATTTACAAATCATCATACTATGAACTAATTGAAAATTGAATCCCAGAATTTGTGATTTATTCATATTTTTTCAAAGTGCCTTCATAACACAGTTTGAAAAATAATTTCAAAGTGCGTTAACTTGGTCCAAAAGTAAACGCAATTTGGAAAAAAAATTAAAGTGGATTGATTTGCTCTCAAATTTTATTCACTTTGAAAAAATATTATTTTTCAAAGTGCGTTGCCACAGCGCCATTCAAACCACACTTCAAGTGAAATTTCAGAGGCAAGAAATTTTTCAGATTCAGTAGTTATTTGAGGTATCAACCGAGTTCGTTGGGTTAGTTAGACAACCAGAACGCGAATTGAGTGCCATGAATTGCAAGTAAACTGTAGCTCAACGGCCTGTCCCCTACCCCCCCCCCCCCACCCCACAACGATATATCAATGAGAAAATCAATATCAAAGAAATACGGCACTACAGCGCCAATTGACCTATCGTTACAGGTAATGAAAAATTCATTTAATGTTGAAAATTGTTAATGCTCAGCAATTCACCGACTTACTACTTCTTATGTATGTAAAATTCCTCAAATAATGCCCGATAATCACATCCGGTATTTGAACCAAATTTTCATGATCATTCATTTTTTCCCCGATCACCTATTCAAAAAGACCATGTCAATCAACAATACTTCACAGATATATGTATATCTGATGAAAATTTTATCCGATTATCGATATGAGATTTTATTGTAAATAGCAAACTAGCTGTGAAGACGCGCATCGATTGTAAAGAACTATTCTATGTTTAAGATTTGGGATTTGTTTGAATAGTAGTAGATGTAATGAACATTTTTCAACAAATAAAAAACAAACAAACAGCAACAAAGAGCCAGCCTCCTGCTGATGACACCCATGGAAAAAGATGCCCAGAAAAACAACCCTTTCCCTTTTCCATTTGTCAGTTGCAGTTAAGCAATAATTGATTTATCCTACCAAACCCCGAAAAAAAAACATTTATCCTCAATTAAGAGCTCCTTGAACTAATGATTACGCATCGGGTTATCGATTTCTTATATCTAATGCGTGTAAGGGTCGAATGATACCCTGTCCCAGTCGACCCCCTCCTACCCTACCCCCCCCCCCCCCCAGTCAACCCTCTGAGCAGAACCGCTTCCGAAAATACAACATCGATACAATAGTGGAATTCAACCGATCTTTGTCTAAAATTTTATGACTTATTTATTTTGTTGTTGATAGAACAACATTTAATGAATTCCCTTGATGGAAAAAATTGCGTAAATTAGTTTTATGAGGGGGAAAAAATTAATCAATTAAATTATAACTCAATTTGAGAAACAGGGTTTATTCAGGAATTTCATCGGGGTTTTTTTTTCGCTACCAACAAAAGAAAAAAAATTGATCAATTATAGCCATGAGTACAAAAACATGTATTTTTGTTTACATCTTTATGTCAACAAATCTTATTTCAGAAATTCAACAACCTTAATTAAATTGCTAAAAACACGAAACATTCCAAGGAAATTGATCTTACGACCGTGTAATTGCAGATGAGTACCAAAAGAAACAATTTTTACTTTCTTTTATTTCAACTACAAATATTTTATGTTAACGTTTCCAATGAAGTGTATGGTTACGTTCAATCTGCGGCTGAAGGACACATATTTGACATAATTCAGAAAAATGCACATGGGCCACATCGCTCACCTGATCAACACTGTTCATGGGCCACATCGCTCAGCTGATTAACAATGTCCATAAGCCACATCGCTCACCTTATTAACACTGGCAATAGGCAACATCGCGCACCTGATTAACAATGTCCAACACTCCCTGTACTCTTACCAAAGTAGTTTTCCGAAACCAAAAACATTTACAGTATAAAATAACTTAAAGTGCAAATGTATTTGAAGTAAGTCGTCATACTTTATATTGTTAACATTTTGATAGTTTAACTCCATTAAATGGAATTTAATCCACGGGACATCGTGTGTTCAGTTCATTGAGACTGAAATCTAAACATCTACATACAATAGCGTTAGAATGCGAGAAAATGAGAAAACCAAGATTTCATCATATATATCCAAGTTTCTAAAAAGTATATTTACTGGCATACGTTGTATTTATTAAACAGTATTGGTAAATATTTATTTATTTGGAATTGATGCATCCAGCCTTTTTAATCAGTAAGTTTTTGTTTATATATTTAAATAAACAGGTATGCAAAATCTATACCCCTCCCCAAAAAGATGAAAGCTGAAGTGAGTTAATTCATAAATCTTTTAAAGGGGCATGGTCACGATTTTGGTCAAAAAATATTTTTCCAATTTTAATGTAAGCAATGATTCAGTAAGGCATTTTTAATAGGCAACCAAAATTTCAGTGTCATTCATTGAGTTATAAGTGAGTTACAGAGCTTGAAATTCTTTGCTATGTAAACAAAGCGTTTGTTTACATTTTGAATGTTGAAGTGAAAATTCCAGTTATATACCTAAAATGAATGTTTTAAATGTTAGGAAATGTTTAATAATGCTTAGAATGAAAACAAAAATAAACAAATCAGCTTGAAAAAGATTTTTTACTGGTATATTGAACAAATGTAAACAAAAACAGGGCACGAGCCTTGTTTACATTACAAAGAATTGTGAGCCCTGTATCTTACTTAATATTCTACGAATGTCTCTCATATTTTATTTGATCATTAGAAATATATTCCTATAACAATGTAAGTAATGAAAACAGAAAAATAAAATTTGTCCAAAATCGTGACCATGCCCCTTTAAAGGGGACTTATACACGATTTGAGCTCAAAATTTTTTATTTTTCCATTTTTAATGTTTAGAATGGTTGATGTGGGTATTTTAATGCTTTGTCAAAATTTGAAAGTCAAATATTGAGTTAAAAGCAAGATAAAGAGTTTAAAATTATTAGTTTTGTAAACAAAGCTCGAGCCTTGTTATTATTTATATATGTGTTTTATTGGTGTAAGTTTCAATCAAATGTTGCTTTTTTCTGTTGAAACACATTGAATCGGTTTACCTTCTTTTCTGCGAGTCATTTTGTCAAACAAATATAAGACTCGAGCTTTGTTTACATAACAATGAATTCTTACCTCTGCATCTCTCTTATAACTTGACTTCTAACATTCAAATGTTGGTCAATCATTCAAAATGTGCAAGTATATAATTTTATACAAAAAAAAAAAATAAAATAAAATAAAATTTTGATTTAAAATTGTGTCCAAGTCCCTTTAAAGCAAAGTTGCATTTTTTGTACACAAGTAAAGAAAACTCTATTTATACATCGAAGATTAAATTAAAACTAAGCAAAGGAAAAAAAATGTTGTATGATACAGAACATTTTTTACCCCAATATTCGGGTTGTTTAAAATATATATACATATACATACATATATATATATATATATATATATATATATATATATATATATATATATATATATATATATATATATATAAGCTCTGAGAGAGAGAGAGAGAGAGAGAGAGAGAGAGAGAGAGAGAGAGAGAGAGACAGAGAGAGAGGCTCATCATTGAAGAAAAAAATCCGGTTTTGCAATATAACTGATATGTCACACGAGCACTTTCCAGTGGTAGAAAATACAAAGGGATTGGTCCCTAACCCATCCTATTGTCCTTATCTTCCCACGCTCCATTAATTACATCAACGTGCAAATTATCGACTTTGATTGGTATTAATGCAATTTATAAAACATCAATGGTCCAAATGCAGTTTGGATGATACAATTCGGTCTCTAGACATCCACCCTTTATTAGTCAACAAACAATCGATAATGACATGCAAAGGTAATTTACTGACAAATTAATCTTTCATATCACACTAATTAATTTGAACCGATATTCCTTAAGGGCTAAAGTGCCAAGTACCCGGTAACTTCATTATAAATAAATAATTGAAGATTTATCCCGTTTCAAGCATACTTGATAGGCCTTGATACAACCTAGAGCAGTATCTTATATAGAAGAAGAAATGCACAAGATACATGTCAATTTATTAGATTAGTTTTACCTGGTGTAAAGATAATCCATATCACATATGAAGGTCACCAGCTGATGCACACAGAGTAACGATGGTGTGAAGGATAAATTGATATTCAATAAAAAAAAAATTGAATAGCGTCGCCGCCACCACGAAATCAAGATGGTATATGCTTTCCGAATCAATATCTATAGCAAATGTCTGTAGATGTCCATTTAGCTAAATATACACCGTCTTTCGTTCTGTAAACGACTAGTAAGTTTTCTTGACAGCAGCTGAAAGTATGCGATGTTTCTGTCAGCTTCCGAAAGTTTGTCCGCGCCAATCATCGAGTCCTGCCGAAGTCTGATTGACAATATCAGTATGTCGTGCGTGACGCTTGATTAAATCCCCACCCGAGTAATTCAATAAACAGTTGTACAACTCTGCTAAACGATCACTCTCCCGACTGAATTCTCTATTTCTCTCCCTAAGCCCTTTTGTTAATCTGGATTAGCAGTTTGCTTCTGTATTTCCGAACCAACAGAGGATATATCGGAAATCCTTAGTGCTTTGATATTAATGGTGCATGAATAACATATGAACGTAAAACTCTTGCGGTTTATTGTTGAAAAGTGAACCCAATTCACGAATAGGGAGAATTGCAATTTTAACAGAATTAAACAAACCTGTTAGATTGTCCGTACCTCACCACACGGAGATGCTACGTTTTGTGGTTAATTGTTAGCTTTAATTCTAGGAAATAAACTTAAAAGCAAAAGCAATTATCACCCACTCAGTATATATGCAAATGACATGTTGAAATAACACACACACACACACACACACACACAGTAGGGGTTATACAGAACTATCTGAGAGCTCTTTATCTGTTAGACATTTACTACTATAGAAATTATATTGATACATGTACTAATACTCTATAGTATTTTTGAGGCGAAAAAAAGAATTGTTACTTGCAATTGTGGTTGATTTTTATTATGCATATTTTTTTGCTCCAGTGGTATTTCCATTTTGATATTCGATTCAGTCTGAAGCAATTACAATTATCGACAGAAATGGTATTCTGTACCGTGTTACAAACATTACATAGATCGAAGTTCTAATTGGCTTTTTTAGAAGCCCTATCACATTTACTGAAAATTATACCACGAAAATGTCTCATCTGAGAAAACCTGATTGTAGAAAGTTTTATGAGTTTCGAGGCATTTAGAATGGAATGTCGATTATTTTCGACAAATATATCGGCAAACATTTGATTGAGAAGACCATGGAGCGCAATAACGCTAGTAACATCGCGTTTCTTATCAACCCTGATTTGTTATTTTACGAAGCAAGTGGTGGATGAAAGTATCTATCAGTTCTTTTAATTCGTCAAGATTTCTAGATCTAATCGCTACAGCTGTTTAAATCATTTGCAGCTGAACTGCTCCAATCTCAAATGTTTAGATTTATAGACGCTGATTTGTCGTTCTGAGTTTTATCCAAAAGATCGTCAAAACAGATGTAGCGCAGTTTTTTACAGTTAAATAATGGATTTATAAATGGTGAAAAGATGAACGGGTCGTGCCTCAAAATTGTTGAAATTCAAAGGCAGATTTGCGTATTGTTCTTTTTTTCAACACTGGATAAGCATACATGTATATGTATGTCTCAAATACATTGCAAAGACACACTGGGGGGGGGGGGGAGTCAAAGACAGTTTGTGTACAGGAACACAAGAGGATTGTAGTGAATGCATAAACGTAATTTTAAATACACATAATCCCTCTTTTCTGAATTTTTAGAATTTTGAACAACGTTGATTCTATTTTGGAACACGACACCTAATACTCAGTAATTTCAATTCTCATGACATTTTGCATGTTACGATATCATAAATATTTAGTGCATTTTGGATGTAAATCTGATGATATGACAAACATTCATCAACAAACGTGCGAATATGAATATTTCTGATTTGTCATTATACAAGACTCATTGGAAGCATTCCGTAACGTTTCATTGTGATAATAAATTCAATACAAACGTGTTCTTTAGTATTCATCGCTTCATTGATGAACGAAGCAGAGGCAAAAAGATGTAACCGAAGAAAATAAACCAAAAAAATTAATTTCATACTTGCATGTATTTTGACAATTTCAAACAACATCAATTGATGTCCAAAACAAATATATCTATACATTAAGATATTTAAACACTGCTCTAGTCATAAGTAAACAATAACTAATTGAACTGAAAGAATAGGATCGGAAAAGGGTTTGCCTTGCTAAACCTGTTATCAATAACGACTTTCGAAAAATCTGAAAATTGAAATAAAGTGTAATGAAAGACAAAATCCCTTCTACTAGTACATAGCCTTTTCACTCTATGTATTCCGTGATATCTTGTTACTTGATATTATCCCTTTTAAATGATTTTTTTTCTGTTTTAATTTCAAATATTTACATTTTTCAGTGTCTTTGTCTGTGATAACACTGGGAATCGATTTTGTAATGTACAGTCCAATAAATTCAAATGACGTATTGTTTGAGCGAAAGCGGGGTTTTCATAATTAAAAGAAATGAAAATCACATAAAAAGGTCAATCGTGCAATTGCTGAAAATCATATGAATATAAGTAATAAGGAATCATTCTTTGAATATTATGAGGTGATAAATTCGGGCGGGGTGTTTTTAAATCTATCACAAATCCCTTAAATAACGCGTATAATTATACAGTATCAAATTTATCATATATGATATATGATGTATCATATAGTAACACTTACAGTAAAATGTAAGGGTATCTATTTCGATCATCAAATGTTTCACATTCAAAAAGTAACATTAAAAATATTTTGAAAGCACAACGAGGCTAACAATACGATACAATTCAGTACATAAACAATTCAATACACATGCATGCATGTTCCAGTAGAGCTCTTTATTGTTCCACCTAGTGATTCAACATCCAAACTGCCAACATGTCCTTCAGCTTAAACATCATGAACATGTGCAAAAATTGTACCAGTGCTTTTGAAACTGCAAAACACAGATTGGTTTATCTCTAGATGGTTTGTCCTTTAAAGTATTGTTCTTTTTTTTAATTTAATTCTCAATCTTAAGTTTCTAATGATTTTTTTTACCTCAGATTGAGAGTTAGTAAAGGACATCTTTGAAATAGAGCAACGTTTTGCAAAATGATTAACGAAAAATATATTTATGATCTCGAGTGAAAAAGTACGAGGCACTGATCACAAAAGCTGCATTGAGTCCCTTACATTAATAACTGACTTGGCCAAATTTTTGAGAGTTTGTTTTTTCATACTTCATTCCCAGCATGTAAATATACAATAGCATCGAAGGTCAAAATATACACACTGATAAATTTATACATACATTCAGGAAGAAAGAATAACAAAAGCGTGATAATACTGAATGTAAATTTTTTATTTGTTTACACAATACATTGTAGATTTTATTTACATGATGTACTATGTTGCGTTCAGTTTCGGCAAAGATTTAGATTCTTCAAAATATTTTATACACATATTTGTCTGTAAAGCTGTAAATATGTTAAACAATGAACCCAAAATAATATTTTTTCAATGCTGTATTTTTCATGCACATGATGCAAGGTAAAAAGTGTCATGGCGGGGGGGGGGGGGGGAGATGGGGTTGGTGGTGTCTTCTCTCGCAATTATACTCAACTTGATCGAATTGCCAGGGCAGACTTTAACATTGATCAAGGATAACTATTTTTGCTTTGCTGAGGCATGATTTACATTGAACAACCCTTGCAGTAACATAATTAAGCATTTTCAAAAGTGTTTTCCACGTGTTTGGTTTACAAGGGAAGACAAAACCCTATTGCCTGTATACCTTACATCGTGTGAGGAAATGCCAAAACCTACCCCGACATGTCAATTTGAATGCCAAAACAATAAACGATTTAACAACCTTTGAATTTAGTTCTTGATTTCAAGCGCTCCATCTGCGTGAACTCATAAAAAGTTGCTTACATATGAATCATAGTACTGATCGACCATCAAAATCTAAAAAGACTGTATTAGTTTGTACAGAGATATATTTCATGCCCAGTTATTAACCACTAAATCAACGGAGACCTCGGGGGTCCTCGTGGCCTTTATTTACTAACTTTTGTCCATATACGTCAGCATATTATTGCGGTGGTGTACTTTACAAATAATGTTTAAGCCTCATTCACAATTAGTCGTGCGTGTTCGGTGACCTACGCACGTGTGCTACGAGTAATGCTACTTCTGGTGGAATATTGAAGTAATTGCAAGTACAACGTAAGGCAAACGAATAATTGACGTGCCAGTGGTAAGAGTCAAGATCGGTTTTATTTGGATACAGGTTGCTTCACGCAATGAGCGATGCCCGTTGGAACTGTACTTGGGTCTTACGGTTGTCGTGCAACAGATGTACATTCGCCTTACGAATGTCAGTACTCACATTTGCGTCGTGAGTCACTTGCAAGTCAATCGTACTGACGTCTTTCTTTGCCTCACGACAGTTTCACGGACAATTATCAGTTTTCCCGTTAAAGCCTAAGTGACAACTGGTCGTACGTGCTTCTACGGGTGGTCTACGGGCGGATTTTAGTGAAAATCTTGTGATACACACAAGTGCATCTTACGATTTTGGAAGGACGTACGCTTCCCGTAAGCACGCACGGTGGATGTTGGACATGAACAACAATCACCACGGGTTCCTTGCGAGATCCGAAAACGTACGCTGCACTTGCGCTTAATTTCAGGAACCCGTAAAATGATTTGACTTGTACGAATGACGTAAGGAGATCTCACT
Source organism: Magallana ariakensis (assembly GCA_020458035.1). NCBI lineage: Eukaryota > Metazoa > Mollusca > Bivalvia > Ostreida > Ostreidae > Magallana > Magallana ariakensis. The sequence goes on from CM035815.1 coordinate 10,453,916, forward strand.
TGTCCATTGCGTTACACGTACGTTGACTGCAAATCGAATGTGCCTACCATCAACATATAAATTGAACGCACAGTAAACGTACGTCACACATACGTCATGCGTACACCAATTGTGCTCGTGGTGCGTGCGAATCAAGATTTTTATAAAATATGATTATGAAAAAAAATTCCCATAAGGATAAGAGAATCGATAGTTTTACCATTCATCAAAATCAAATCAAAGATTCTAGTATTAAACCCCCTTCTAAAAACCACGATGAAAAAAACAAAACGTTCTTGTTGACAAAACGATTGAAGGCAAAGAAGAAAAACTAGACAAGAAGGAACTGGACATTGAAGTAGATTGTAGAGAAAAGGCATTTGATTTCCTAATCACATCGACCTGCAAGCGTGCTTTGAAAATATTGATTATCATCTCATATGACCATTGGAACTTTAAAAAATTGTTTTCATAATTGTATCAAAATCAGAACATCACAAAAGAATTTGGTTTTTACAATGTACGAAGTGTAAATGGTGTCACACTTTTAATAAAAACATTTGTAAAAGCAAAGTAATTCGATGTGGCTTTTTACTTTCAATTGAAAGTTTAGTCAAAGCTTTTTCGAAAATATTGAAAAGTTCAACAAATAGATAACAAACTTGTATAATCATTTAAAGATATTACATTGGCCAGGAAAATTATCAGTTGATAATTAATCCGCTGAAATTAGATTTTTAGATATGCAGACTTTCCTCTAGATTTCAGAGAGGTTTTCAATATTTTATGGTATAAAATACGAAAAATAAATAATGTTTTCAAAACATTCTTAATTTATGTCGACCAGTTTAGCTAGTGTAATCACCAAAGCAGCAATTACACAATAATAGTCTTCTTTTTCTACGAGTTCTTTTGACGTTGCAATATTTACTTGCTTACAATAGATATATTTCAGTACATATCTAAAGAAAAATATTCTTTTTTTAACGTGAAAACTAATAATTGTCTGTGCAGCTGTCGTGGGGCACAGAAAGATGTCGGTACGATTGACTTGCAGGTGACCTACGACGCGAAAATTATTACCGCCGTTCGCAAGGCAACGTACTTCTGGTGTAAGACAATCGTAAGCTGGAAGTACGGACATCGCACGTTGCGAGTGGAAACCTGTATTTAAAGAAAATTGTACGTGACACCTACGACTGGCACGTCAAACGTTCCTTTCTCTTACGTTGCTTTCGTATGGTGGCATATCTCTGCCCCTTGTGTGCAAGTTATTTTTCTATTAATTATGTCGACATGCAAGATAAATATGTTGACATGCAAGATAGTTATGTCAACATGCAAGATAGATATGTTGACATGCAAGATAGTTATGTCAACATGCAACATAACTATGTTGATATGCAAGAAAACTGCAATCAAATAAGAATTATAAAAAATATCAAAAAATCTCAAATATCGCCAACATATGACATCCAAGATGCTAGATGCTACCTATTTATGTCGACATGCAACTTATTAATGTTAACATGCAATATAAATATGTTGACATGCAATATATTTATGTCGACATGCAACTTATTTATGTTAACATGCAACTTACTTATGTTGACATGCGAGATTTATATGTTGACATGCAACTTAGTTATGTTAACATGCAAGATAAATATGTTGACATGCAACATTTTTATGTCGACATGCAACTTAGTTATGTTGACATACAACTTATGAGTTGCATGTCAACATATTTATCTCGCATGTAAACATAACTAAGTTGCATGTCAACATATAAATCTCGCATGTCAACATAAGTAAGTTGCATGTTGACATAAATAAGTTGCATGTCGACATAAAGAAGTTGCATGTTGACATAAATAATTTGCATGTCAGCATATTTATCTTGCATGTTAACATAAATAAGTTGCATGTGGACATAAATAGGTAGCATCTAGCATCTTGGATGTCACATGTGGGCGATATTTGAGATTTTTTGAGATTTTTGATAATTCTTATTTGATTTCAATTTTCTTGCATGTCAACATATCTATCTTGCATGTTGACATAACTATCTTGCATGTCAACATATTTATCTTGCATGTCAACATATTTGATAGAAAAATAACTTGCACATAAGGGGCAGAGATATGCCACCATACTTTCGCAATAACTGCATAACGATTTTTAACGCTACGACCAGCCACGGGAGCCACGACTGGCAAAACCTGTAGCACACGCACGATCACCAAACACGTATGGCCAGTTGACACTGAGGCTTAAAGGTAGTACAAAACAGATAAAGCCTTAGTCACAACTGGTCGTACGTGCTTCTACGGGTGGTCTACGGGCGGATTTTAATAAAAATCTTGCGAGACACACAAGTGCGTCTTACGATTTTGGAAGGACGTACGCTTCCCGTAAGTACGCACGGTGGCTGTTGGACATGCACAACAATCACCACGGTTTCCTTGCGAGATCTGAAAACGTACGTTGCACTTGCGCTTCACTCAAGGAACCCGTAAAATAACCGTACGGTTTGACTTGCACGAATGGCGTAAGGGGATCTCACTTGTCCCTTGCGTTACTAGTACGTTAACTGCAAGTCGCCTGTGCTCACCATCAACATATGAATTAAACGTACGGGACACGTACGTCATACTTACGTCATGCGTACACCAACTGCTCGTGGTGCGTGCGAATCGCCCATATACAAGATAGATATAAAAAATGTTTATTAAAGAAAATCCACATAAGGATAAGAGAATGGACAGTTTTACCATTCATCAAAGCTTCTATTAATCCCCACTAAAAACAAAAGCCAAACAAACAAATACGTTCTTTTTGAGAAAACTGAAAAAGGTGGAAGGTCTAAGAAGAGACACAGGACAAGAATGAACTAGATTTTGAAGTAGATTGTAGAGAAAAGGCTAAAGATTTCCCAATCACTTCGACGTGCAAGCGTGCTAAGAAAGAATAATATACAAGGAGAAGACAAATGATATTAACGCACAGAACGATATTTTTAACTAGAACCATCTTCACAAAACTCCAACATATCCTACTTGAGGAAGTTCTTGAAGGACTTGGCGCAAAAACTGGTTAGCAGATAATCTCTCCATTTTAAAAATATTGAATATCATCTCTTATGACCATTAAAACTTTTTCAAAATTGTTTTCATAATGATATTAAAATCCGAATACCAGAAAATAATGTGTAGGCTTTGATTTTTAAAATCATTGAAGTGTAAATGGATGGTGTCACTCTTTTAATATTAACATTTGTAAAAGCAAAGTACACTGTAATTCGTTGTGGATTTTTACTTTCAATTAAAAGTTTCGTCAAAGTTATTTCGAAGATATTGTAAAGTTCGAAAAATAATTAACAATAATACAACAGCATTCAAAGATATAACATTGGCCAGGGAAATAATCATTTGATAATTAATTCGCTGAAATTAGATTTTTGCGCAGACATTCTTCTAGATTTTTAGAGAAATTTTTAATATTTGTGGTATCAGATACGAATGATAAATTATGTTTTCAGAACATTCTTTATTTGTGTCGTCTAGGTTAGCTAGTCTATTCATCAAAGCAGCAATTACAGAATAATAGTATTCTTTTTCTTCGAGTTCTTTTGACGCATATTCACTTGCTTACGGTAGATTTATTTCAGTACATGTCTAAAGAAAAAGAAGTTCTTTATTTAATGTCAAAACTTATTATTGTCCGTGCAGCTATCGTGAGGCACAGAAAGACGTCGGTACGATTGACTTGCAAACGACCTACGACGTGAATGTTATTACTGTCGTTTGCAAGGCAAACGTACGTTTGTTGCACGATAATCGTAAGACAAAAGTACAGTTCCTACGGGCATCGCACGTCCGTTTGTCTTACGTTGCACTTTCAATCACTTCAACACGATTTTTCATACTACGATCAGCCACGGGAGCCACGACTGGCAAAACCCGTAGCACACGCACGATCACCAAACACGTACGGCCAGTTGTGACTGAGGCTTAAAGCTAACATTTTCCTAACATTTTCCTATAGGTCAATTTTTGAGAATTTTTTTTTTTTTTTTTATTGAGTTTTTCGTTTCACAACATATGTACATATATGACATACTAGGTGATTGGTGCATTTGTAGAAACATATCACATAATCTTTAAGCTACTTCTAGAAATTTGAGAAATTTAGTATTTTGTTATTTGGAATGAAATCTATGAATATGTAAACTTTAAACAAATCCGACCTGAAAGTTTTTGCCCACATCGCCCAAAACCTACCATTTTAATCTCCTTTCAGTGCAGTGTAAAATGAAATAGTTACTTTTTAAGATATTACAAATTAATGCTTGTTCTGCTATTTGTACAGGAGACCTATTTGTTACAAACAGACATAAATTCTTACTGGTAACTTAAGGTAATTTCTGATGTAATACAATGTAAAAATAGACAAAAGTTTGCAACACTTAATGATCTCTAAAAAGAAATTGTGTTGTTCGAAGAATAAAATTTAGAAATTTGATTATCATGACCCCGCAATTAAAATATATTTCGATAAGGAAAATTTGACCGTGCGTTTAAGATTAATTGAGGTTTAAATATATTTGACGGATGTGAAAATTGATAAAAATTCTACATGACGTCATCATATTTGACCTTTGACCTTTTGATATGACCTTGACCTTGAATTTAATTGGCATAAAGTATGAACACTGGTGATGGTTGATTCCAAATTTCAGGTCTTTACTATGAACGGAAGGAACACAAGTTACACAATTTTAAATGACACAAGGCTAAATTAAATTGCGCGAAAATCAAACGAACACCATTCAAATGAAGGTTTCAAAATTACGGTATCAAAATATGCTGTACCTCAACTGCTTTGATTAATTTATGGGTATAATTTATATTATTTTCTTAAGATAATGGATTAAAATTAACTTTTACATAATATTAAGCCATTACATGTATTTCGTGTTTTTTGAGAAAATATTTAAAATATTTTTTTACGGGTGTTTTGAACTTTAAAATAAAGAATATATCTTTTTATCTTTATACAAATACTGAAATTAAAATTCATAATAAATTATCTGTAAGCAAGTGAAGACTGAAACGTCAGAAGAAAAAGAAGACTATTAATCTGTAATTGCTGCTTTTGTAAATGGACGACACAAACGAAAAATGTTTTCAAATTGAAAACATAATTAATTTATCTTTCGCATCTGATACCACACAAGAAATTACTCTGAAATCTAGGGGAAAGTCTGCGCAAAATTCTAATTTTAGCGAATTATTCAATAATAGTTTTCCTTGTCAATGTTATATCTTTAAATGCTGTTACATTTTCTGTCAACTATTTGTTGAACGTTATAATATCTTTGCATTTCCATATGTTTTCATTAAATGTGACACCATCTACACTTCATTTATTTTAAAATTAAAGTCTACAAATTCTTTTCTTGTATATTGTTCTTGTATATCATTATTAAAAAATAGAAACAAAATAACGTTCATAAGAGATGTTAATCAATATTTTCAAAATGGAGAAAGTGCACTATTTACAAACGAAAATTATTATACTCACGAAAATTACTAGTATCATATACTCATATCTCATAGTTTTAATAAAAACTGTATGTGCCCAGTTTTTGCGCTAGGTCCTACAACAACAGTTTCCTCCAGTGGGATGTGTTAGAGTATTGTGTACATGCTTTTATTTTAAAAAAATCGTTCTGCGCGTAAAGATCGTTTGTCTTCTTCTCACTCCTCAGGATCTGTAGAAAATGAATATGATTCTATTTTAGCAATTTTATTATGCAAGTCGAAGTGGTTGGGGAATCTTCTGCCTTTTCTCTACAATCTGCTTCAATATCTAGTTCCTTCTCGCCCTGTATTTTCTTCTTTGCCTCCCACCTTTTTATTAAAAAGAACGTATTTGTTTGTTTGGTTTTTGTTGTTAAAGGGGGATTCCTAGAAGCTTCGATTTGATTTTAATGAATGGTAAAACTGTCAATTCTCTATACATTATGAGGATTTTTTTTCTCATAATATATATATATATATATATATATATATATATATATATATATATATATCTATATCTATATCTATATATATATATATATATATATAAAATAACAGAAAGCCGATTCAAAACTCTACCGGTTTCATTGATTAATTATATTATATTATATATATATATATATATATATATATATATATATATATATATATATATATATATATATATATCTTGATTATGGGTGATTCGCACGCACCAAAAATAATTAGTGTACGAATGACGTAAGTATGACGTACGTTCACCTTGCGTTCACCGTGCGTTCACTTTATCTGATGGAGAGCACAAGCAACTTGCAGTCAACGTATGTTTAACGCAAGGTATAAGTATGATATCCTTACGTCATTCGTGCATGTCAAATCGTACGGTTATCTTACGATTTACTTGAATGGCGCGACTGCAGCGTAAGTTTTCAGATCTCGCATTGAAACCGTGGTAATTATTGTGCATGTCCAACAGCCACCGTGCCTGCTTACGGGAAACGTCCTCCGATAATCGCAAGATGTACTTATCCGCCCGCAGTCAACCCGTAGAAGCACGTACGACTAGGTGTGACTGAGGTTTTTAGGGTTCCTACTCGAGTGACAGTCATCACTGATAGTTTTGTGTACACTTTATTGAAAATAAGTAATACGTAATATTATTACTGATTAAATACAGAATTATTGTAAAGACTTTCAGTTTTTGATTTTCAACTACTATATACACTTCAAAATATTGTATTTGTACCTCAATACTCAGAAAATGTTGAAAGAAAATGATTAATATATGACATTTTCCAAGGTCAAGTTAATTGAGCAAAAAAGGGGTATACATGTTCTAAAAGTTGTAGAAAGAAAATAAGCTTGTTAAGCCCTACAATCTTTAGCTTTCCAAGTGAAACAAAGATGTAAATCTAAGAAAAATTCAAACAATAAATTTTGGAAAGATGTATTACAATGTTGGAGAACAATTATTGATGTGCAAAAAGGAAATTGTGATAGAATGTTTAATGAACACATATGGTATAATCCAAATATTAAAATTGACAATAAATCAGTTTTGTTTAAGGATAATTTTTAAATCAGGTTTTATATATATAGGGGATTTGTATGAAAATGATGATCAGATGTTTAGTTATAATAAGTTGAAAAACAGATTCAACTTAAAAACAAATTTTGTTCAATATCTCGGTCTAACAAAAGCTTTACAAAATTATGTGAAAGTATTAAATAAACAGTTAACTAAGAATTGTAATATTGGTTACCCAAATACAGTAGAAATATTTTGTAGAGCTAAGAAGGGTTGTAGGGACATGTACAACCTCTTAATATCAAAGAAAATAACTTATCCAAAATCTGAAACAAAATGGATGTCAGAACTCGAATTAACTAAAAAAGAATGGAGAAAAATTTATAGTCTGCCCTTTAAGTGCACAAAGGATTCAAAATTACTGTGGCTTCAATACCAACTATTACATAGGATCTTGCCAATCAATTATTATTTACATAGAGTGGGTATAGTAAACTCTTCATTGTGTTATTTTTGTCAACAGACCCCTGAGACAATAGAACATATTTTTGTTGACTGCTATTTAGTGAAAGAAATTTGGATTGAATTGGAGAAATGGATGACAGATATCTTTGGTTTACAAACAAGTTTTGATAAATATTCAATCCTTTTTGGAAAATATTATAATAGAGATATTCATAGGTTAGAAAATTTAATCATTCTTTTCACAAAACAATATATTCTGCAAAGTAAAATGAAAACATCAAGGCTAAATGTAAATATCATTAAGAAATCTATAACCAGAAGACTGTTTATTGAAAAACTTTTGCTTCTGAAAAACTGCAATTATTATCTGTTTGATACTTATTGGAAAGATATATTTCAACGTTTGGAACATTCATCACCATCTTTATTCTCTCCTTAATGTCCCTGTCTCTTATTATTATTTTTTTTTTGTTCTGTTTCTTTGAAATTTTCCTTTCTCTTTTTTTTCTAAAAAGAAAAGCATTTTCATATATATTATATACCACTACTTGTTCAAATTGTATTGTAACTCTTTTGAGGGGCAATATGTATATATTTCAAAATATTGCATGTATCTATCAAACAAATATTATAAATGTATATGTATACATTACAACATATATCTATGTTTATGCGTAATACTTATACTTTGGTATGTGAATATGTGAAAGTTCAATAAAAAAAAAAAAAAAAAAAAAAAAGATGTAAATCTAAAATTCTAAAGAAGTTAGTTAATCAATAAGTTACAAAAATTGTTAAATAATTCAAATTTTGTATTAATTTTAATTTTCTTATTTGGTATATTTTCCACAAAAGATGTCTTTTTTATTCGTTTATCAATATAAACAACTACTGTAAAGTGTTTCTCACATAATGAAAAAATGACAATAACAAACCGTCAACCATTAAAAAAATCCAGAAAACGAAATACAAATTCAAAGCAGAGCAACACTAATACTAAACCAATAATACTTGATCTTAAAATATATATTTAAAACTGCAAAAAAGGAAATCGGCTGGAAACATGTTATGTATTACAATCAAGTTTTGACATTTTTTTCATCTGAAACATAAAGCATGGAAAATGATAAACTGATAATCTATAGCTATTTTAGCTAACCAGATGCGAAGGATAGAAGAATTTGAACAATTGGACCAATTTTCGTACAGACTAGTATCTTCGACCACTGAAGCAGACATCTGATGGCGGTTCCTATGCCTTGGATAAACCTAAAGTGAAGTGAATATCAATTAAGTTTATGATTATCACAACTTTGACTAAGATCTATATTTACTTCCTCTTACGCTTACACCCTCAGATAAAATTAAAACTCTTATTATTGTTCGTCATAGCTTTACAGCTTGTGTATTACTGAATCTTGTGCAATGTATTTCCAAAGAAGAATGATGTTGTTTCTACGTACGTTTCGATTTGTTGGGCCGTTCAATATTGCAGAATTGATATTATACCTAATTATCTTTGAAGCTTTCTATTTAATTTCTTTTTGAAAACTTAAATGCGAAATGAAATGAAATAAATATTAAATGCAAAATCAATAATCGAAGACAAGTTTACATGGTCTGCTTTTGCAACTACAATTGCAAAAAAGTACCAAATGGTAAGTAGAAAGCATAAGCTCCTTGTTTGAAAAAGTGCAGACCTAACAAACAGCTGTCATGTAGCGAAGGTGTATAAGCTTTTGGAGGAGTCGCAACCCCATGAAGAATGACATTGGCTTTTGATCACTACCTCGTGACCTTGACCTTTTGACCTTGAACTATTTTGGCACTTAAAAATAAGAATATTCTTATGAAAGAGGCATCAACAGGTTGAAAAGTACATGCTTATCCCCTTTCGTCCACTTCCGGGTTACACGTATTTAGACCTTAATTTTTTTTATTAAGACATTGAACTTTATTATTACACTCTCTTGTGACATTGTGCCAAAGATCAGACCAAAAGACGAATTTTTAACAAAGATATCAAGTTTCCGGCATTTGAGGCTTCATGGTCGAGCTGCCTTCAATGCAGAAAGCTATTCCAACTGCTGAGTCCTCTTAACAATCATTTAGAAAGATAGAAGAAACCTACTTTAAAGCCTATGTTTTCTTTCTGTCCAACTTGAATACTAGTAAAGATTTAACAAAGTCAAACAAGAAATCTCCACGGCTAAAGACCGACAACTCAAATTCCTACAATCTACTGTTTGTCGAATGTAAATAAAAGCTTCTGTTTCATGGTAATGTCTTGCTTTCTTTTTAAATCCACAACTGGAATAGTATTTGATGAACATACGAACATTAAAACCCAGAAGTATTCATTTCCCGATTTTATACTAATATATTTACATTTTCCAGTGTCTTTGTCTGTGATAACACTACGAATAGTAACTAGGTAATACATTTCATCAATAACTATTTTGATATTTAAATGTACAATTACTGATAATTATATAAATACAAGTAATAAGAAATCATTCTTTGAATATTATAAGGTGATCAAATACGATCGTGTGTGATCAAATCTATTATAAAGCCCTTCTTGCTTATTGGATTTGATCATCCCCGACGGTATTTGATTCCTTTATTCTTAAATGAAATACCATTTCTTCTGTCTATCTTTTCCCTCTATTATAGCGTGCCAGTGACGTTTTAAAAATTATTCGAGACATTCTACCACAGTCAACTGCATTTATTAAATTAATTTATTTTGTATTGACTTCATGTGCAACATTGTGCATCAAAGATGGATGCCCCCAGGATCGTGATGGGCCCCTTCCATCATTAAAATTGACTAAATAACAAAATTGTACACTATTCTTAGCAAGTTTCATAGTTTTGGAGTTTTGGATTCAGAAACATGAACAATTGGTGTACTAGTTAAAGTAATACCGTGCCTACGCTAACCTAATGAAGAACATTGGGTCGCAGCAAAATGAACTTTGATGTCGCAGGGTATTGGATTTGACTTTAAACCGGAGCTGTCATTCATTATTGGCCTGTCCCAGGCGGTTTTTAACTAAGACCAAGAAACTATATTATGAAAAATGTTTCACGTCATATGACTACTTGTGTAGCTACCACCGATGCTCTGTAAAAAGAGGGGCCATTTTTAAACCGTACATCCAAAAAATTCATAAAATCTTCAATTGTAATGTCTTTATCGACACCCTTTTATCATACTACAACTTCGGATACTGAAAACGAAATTGGTAATAAGTATTTATTTTTTATATAATAAAAACACCAGTCCCGTCATAATAAAAAAAATATAAACAAATCGCATATACATAATTTTAATAACTGTAAACAAATATATACAATATCAGGTCATAATTTCAAGCTAAAACCATACAAAGTAAACAAAATATCTATAAAGGTAGTGTAAATGTCAACAACCCCACCCCCCCCCCCCCAAAAAAAAAAAAACAAAAAACAAAACAAAACAAAACAAAAAAACCAAACACCCAAAGAGCAGAATTATATTATCCCGAATGCAGCTACATGTAATTTACCATGTACAATACCAAGGAAGCAGTATAAAAATAAGATACCAAGTGAGCAGCATATATGTAAAGGAGAACCCAAGGGAGCAGCCGATAAACAACATATCAAAGGCTTTTACAAATGAATAAGATACCAAAGGAGCAGCATATAAATGAGATACCAAAGAAGCAGCATTTAAATGAAATATATCAAAGTAGCAGAATATATATGAGATACCAAAGCCAGCATATAAATGATATATCAAAAGAGCAGCGCATAAATAAGATACCAAAGGAGCAGCATATCAATGAGTTATCAAAGGAGCAGCATATTAATAAGATGCCAAAGAAGCAGCATTTAAATGAGATACCAAAGAAGCAGCATTTAGATGAGATACCAAAGGAGCAGCAAATAAATGAGATACCAATTAAGGGCAGCATTTAAATGAGATACTAAATGGGCAGCAAATAAATATGATACCAAAAGAGCAGCATATAAATGTGATATCAAAGGAGCAGCATATAAATATGATACCAAAGGAGCGGCATATAAATTAGATATCAAAGGAGCAGAATATAAATGATATACCAAAAGAGCGGCATATAAAATAGATATCAAAGGAGCAGCATATAAATGAGATACCAAATAATCAGCATATAAATGAGATATCAATGGAGCAGAATATAAATGAGACACCAAAGGAGCATCATTTAAATGAGATACTAAAGGATCAGCATAAAAATGAGATATCAAAAGAGCAGCAAATAAATAAGATACCAAATAAGCAGCATATGAATAAGATATTAAAGGAACATAATATAAATGAGATACAAAAGGAGCAGCATATAAATGAGATACCAAAGGAACAGCGTATACATAATACACCAAAGGAGACGCATATAAATGAAATACCAATAAGGAGCAGCATTTAAATGATATACCAAAGGAGCAGCGTATATATAACAAACCAAAGGAGAAACATATAAATGAGATATAACAGGAACAGCATATAAGACACAAAGGGAGAACAATATAAACAAGAAACCAAATGAGTAACATATAAAAAGATACCAAAGAAGAAGCGTATAAATAAGATATCAAAGGAGCAGCATTTAAACAAGATACCAACATAGCAGCATATAAATGAAATACCAACGGAGCAGCATGTAGATGAGATACCAAAGATGCAGCATATAAATGAGATACCAAAGGATCAGCATTTAAATGAAATATAAAAGGAGCAGCTTATAAATGAGATATAAAAGGATCAACATATAAAGGAGATACCAAAGGAGCAGCATGTTTGTTAATGATATACCATAGAAGTGGCATATAAATAAAGCACGAAAGGAGCATATATTAATGAGACCAAGGAACAGCAGATCAATGAGATATAAAGGGAGCAGCGTGTAGGTAATTAGAAAAACAAATATGCAACATATTAATCAGATACCAAAGGAGCAGCGTATATGTAAATGAGATACCAAAGGAGTAGCAATTAAACAAGATAAAGAAAAACGATTTACCAAAAAAAGGAGCAGCATTTAAATAAGGCACCAAAGGAACACTATGTAAACAAGATATCAAAGGAGCACTATACAACATAAGACACAAAAGGTGCATTTTCAGAAATCGTTTCTACTTCTTTACATCTGTATTAAAAATTAAATAGATAGCACATAGACCAGTGCACTCTTTTACCAAAATTGTAAATTTTCTATCCCCCGGGTTGTTAGGGGTTTTGACTCCAGGACAGGACTAAAATGGTCATAAAGTGTTAATAAATGTATGTAATGTTTAAAATTCTTTACTTTTACTGAAACTAAATCGAAACGAACTGCATATCTAGAGAGACCATAACGCATTTAGGAGAGAGACTGAAGGGGTATATCAAGGTTAAGATATTATGATAGCATTTGCCTCATTGGGCAAGCGTTCTGTCTCGGGAGGGTAATTTTTATTCTTTAAATACACTGAACAACAGCTGAAATCTGTTCATTAGATATGCTGACACAAGAATGAATGCAAATTAAATGAGACAATAACGCTGTCTACCAATTGTTTTGCATTAAAATGCCCTGGCGGAAGATTTTGTGTGGCCTCTTGGATGGGAGAGGAGAGGTTTAGGTAACCAAATAGAATGATTACCGCCATCAGATGTTCTATTGTTTGGATATATACCCATCCCATTAACGGTCGATGTTAATACATGTGCATACATCATACCCACTTTCGCTATACCATTAAAATAATATATCTTATGTTAGCCATTATTATTCTTGTGATTAGTATTTTATTTGTAAGTTTTTGCAGATAAGATCTTTTTATTCTTCTATCATTTGAAACCTTTCTGTCGGCATTAATTCAGAAAGAAATAAAGAGAAAACAATTAAAATTTGTCACATTTCTCATTTATTAATTTTTTTAGTGGGTTCCTTCACACACATCCTCTAATATCATTTTCCCCAGCAGACGCCCCAGCAGACGTTGTTTCGATGACGAAGACACTGGTTCAGAATTCCTGCCTTCAAAATACTTCGTGGTACGTGCTTAAACTCGCCAACCCCGATGAACTTGTCACCTGAAACGATCAGGAAGTATTTGACATGATCGAAAAATAACGATGAGAGACACTAGAACATAAATGAAGGTGCCGAGAAATCTTACCATTCCTGTCAACGCGTTCAAACAGCAGCATGCGATCCATTTTTGTGAAGCCTTTAGTGGCACTCATGAATTCTTCTATAGAGATAGCCTTATTGCCGTTCAAATCGTAGGCATCAAATTTGCATGGAAGAGAAACGCTCTTTTCAAAATATAAAACTTTACAGTCAGTGCATTGGGATAATATCTTTATTAAATGTCTTAAATCAGATTAATAACTAATATACACGTATTTTGACAGTAGACAGTTTAACCACAAGGACATACATGTACATACAATATTTAAATTCATCATCATTTTTTAAAACGTTTTGATCCTAACAAATCAAAGTTTCCAAGCAATAAATGAAAAAATGACAATAACAAACCGTCAACCATCTCAAAAATCCATAAAACGAAATACAAATTCAAAGCAGAGCAACACGGACCTCCAAAAAGATGGAGGTAGGATCAGGTGCCATGGAGGAGTGAGCATCCTCTGCTGACCGGTCACACCCGCCGTGTGCTCTTTGTCGTAATCGGGAAAAGACGGAAAAGTCCGTAGACAATTGGGTGATTAATTATGGTCTAACAATCAGTATGAAAAACGTCAGTCAGCATGCGACCCAGTGGAAGATTGTATTTGCTGACAAGGTCGTTGTATCGACCATAGAACTTACGAAAAGATGACTTCAAACGAGACTGTTGATAGTCCTGTTTTATCAACTTGTTTGTCAGTAGCTTGCCTCGTCTTAGAAACTGTTCATACGAAGAGCATGCCCTTGCGTATCGAATTAACTGAGTGACAAAATCACCATATGCAGGTGATGAAGGTATATCGCTAAATAGGTAAGGAAAGTTGACTATAGAAAAATTGAAGTCATCGCGTTTATCATAAAGTTTTGTTGTTAGGTTACCATCAATGTCCATTTCCAGTAATATATCCAAATATGAAACAGATGACGCAGTATCTGTGGTATCTTTTATTTCAAATTCACTCGGATATATCGAGTCGACGTAAGTATGGAAATCACAATTGTTAATTGATAAAACGTCGTCGATTTACCTGAATGTTGAGTTGAAGCCCACAGCGAGTGATTTATTTTTTTCACGTACAAGTTTTTGAATAAATTCTGCTTCATAAGAATACAAAAATAGGTCTGCTAACAATGGGGCACAATTGGTACCCATGGGAATTCCAACAGATTGTTGGAATACTTGATTTCCAAAAACTACATAGATGTTGTCTATCAGAAACTCAAGCATCTTTTTAATGTCAACTTCAGAGTACTTGTGTGTGCAATCAGAATGGTTTTTAACAAAATAATTTTTTAGATTTCCAATGACAAGGTAAGCATTTTTACGACCTCCATTTTTATTGAAGAAACTACTGTCGATGATATCAAAAAGCCTAGATTTTAATTTGTCGATCATGGGGAATGGTTGTATAAAGCGTTGAAAAATCGTACGTTTTGATGCTATTGATTTTTGTTAGATTTTGTAACCTCAAAGTTTCTAATAATTCTTTAGAGTTTTTTAGTATCCACATCTGATTCACACCACTTCTGGAGTATATTGTTGTACAGTACTCTTGAAGTTTCTCCTACACTACTGTAAGAATTTTAGTAAGGAGTATAGAGAGAGATTTGGTAGAACATTTACTTGAACCTGCTATATATCTCTGTTTGTAAGGACTTTTGTGAAGCTTGGGAATCCAGTACAAATAAGGTAAATCAAATTCATTTTGTTTATTGGGGATATTAAAGATATCCATAACTGATTTACGATTTTGAAGTATTTCCTGCTTGGAAAGGCTGCTATGGGTGTAAGTAGGATTACCATGTATAGAATCGTAACCTAGTTCTTTGAAAATGCAATTAATATCATGTGCGGATCTAGAGGGGGGGGGGGTCGGGGGAGGGGTCCCGACCCCCCCTGGAAAATGAAAATTTATTAAATTTACATTAGTAAAATTATCGCAAATATGCCTCGGACCCCCCTGGAAAACACAATTACCCGTCGGACCCCCCCTGGAAAAATTTTCTGGATCCGCGCATGAATATAATGTGCCTTACAAACGAAGACAATGTTGTTACTTGCCTTATCAGCAGGACCAGTACATATTGATCGTGCAATCTATCTAGTTCTTTTCTCACTTCTGCTTTATTGAAAACAGAAGGATGGATGGTTTTCATTTGACCTCTCAGTCGTTTAATACGAGATTTTAATATACACCTGATGCTTTTAACCCACTCTGACAAGGTATCAATGTCTTCTTTTTTAGATTTTGCCCATCGCTTGGCGTAATCTTCAACAGAATTCATGATATGTATAAAATTACAACGCCATGTAAAAGATCTAGGCTCCCTAAATTTTGGTCCTTTTATAATAAGTGATCTTAGGTCTTCGTTCCTAACTAAATTAACATCATTAGTAATGACGTGTCCAGCAGGACTATAGTTGTAGGGTGAAGAAGAACATGAACACGTTGGAGGATTATCTTATTAACACATAATTCAAATGAAATCGTTTCTCATGCACTGTTAAGAATCCATGAGAAAAAAATCACAAAGAAAACAAAACTCGGCAACTGAAAAATAGGAGGTACTGGGACAATGCGGACTTGTTCAAGCTTTTGTCGTCAAAAATGAAGCCAGTGGTTATGAATACTGTATGCAGGGTTATTTTTGCACCAGTTTTTCGCCCTTTACCACTTTACAGATGGTTACGCCCCCTTCTTAAAGTCGCTCAGACAATGGAATAGATGATAGATATTCATTTAATTAACACAGTAATTTAAAATTTGTTTTGAATTTGTCCAATCTAAACTTCGCCCGTTGACAACGAGAGCGAAAGGAACGAAAATAAAACGAGACGAATATTTCCCTGTATACAAAGTATTAACGTAAAAATGGCGAGAGGCACTAAATAAGTTGGGTTATATTGTTTAGAGGACTTAATCAAAAACACGACTTACATTTTCCTTTTGAAGCGATTCTCCATCTATTCCATTCACAACAAAACTGACCACAAAAACTAGGATGGCAATCATTCTCTGTATACATCAATTGCATATGTAAGGAGAATAATTCAAATACACATGATAAACGGTTAAGCGAGATGTAGGTAGTTTACAGATTGTATTTTAAAGAAAATTATAAAAGTTTTTATAAAATTCAAAATGACATTGCATATTGTTTTATTCTAAACTTACCTCGAACTGAAAATATTCTCTATAATCAAAAAGAACTACATACCTTATTTTATAGATTTCCTTTATTTGTCGATGTGATTGTTAGAAATACAAGTGACGGGATCTTATATTTTATACAGCTGCAGATGTGTTGGATAAACAAAGATCAGAGGGACGAAACATCCGATTTATTGTTTATGGTACCACTTTCGTAAAGTGTTTTCGAATTGTTGTGTATCTAATACATCTGTCACTGTATCAAGTGTAAAACTATGTCACTTGTAATTCTATAATTCACATCGTCCAAAATTTTTATAAGGTTAAGCACTAATTTAAATCAGAGATGCCTAAAGCATAGGAGTAATAAAAATAACAAAACACATATTACCGCATATAATGATTTTATTGGCGATATAGGTCACGGCTGCTTACAATAAGGAAGCCAGGCATCAATTATTGCCTTGTTGGGCATCCCCAAACAATTCAAGCAAGAATGGTGAGCCCTGGGAACAGATGCTCACCTGCTTGATCACCTAATATAGATTAAAATGCATTTACAAAGTCAAATTTTTAGCAGTAAGTTTTTTACTTAGGTAAAACATATCTATATTCAATGTAAGTAAATTCCATTGTAGTCAATATAATGTTAAATGTACATCATGCAAGTTTTGTTTATATAATAACTACTAATTTTACATACAACATCCTTAGTTTTTATGCATTTTACATGAAAAAATGACAACAACAAACCGTCAACCATCTCAAAAATTCAAAAAACGAAATACAAATTCAAAGCAGAGCAACACGGACCTCCAAAAAGATGGAGGTAGGATCAGTTGCCATGGAGGAGTGAGCATCCTCTGCTGACCGGTCACACCCGCCGTGTGCTCTTTGTCGTAATCGGGAAAAAACCCGAAAAAGTCCGTAGACAATTAGGTGATTAATTATGGTCTAACAATTAGTATGAGAAACGTCAGTCAGCATGCGACCCAGTGGAAGATTGTATTTGCTGACAAGGTCGTTGTATCGACCATAGAACTTACGAAAAGATGACTTCAAACGAGACTGTTGATAGTCCTGTTTTATCAACTTGTTTGTAAGTAGCTTGCCTCGCCTTAGAAACTGTTCATACGAAGAGCATGACCTTGCGTATCGAATTAACTGAGAGACAAAAACACCATAAGCAGGTGATGAAGGTATATTGCTACATAAGTAAGGAAAGTTGACTATAGAAAAATTGAAGTCATCGCGTTTATCATAAAGTTTTGTTGTTAGGTTACCATCAATGTCCATTTCCAGTAAAATATCCAAATATGAAACAGATGACGTAGAATCTGTGGTATCTTTTATTTCAAGTTCACTCGGATATATCGAGTCGACGTAAGTATGGAAATCACAATTGTTAATTGATAAAACGTCGTCGATATACCTGAATGTTGAGTTGAAGCCCACAGCGAGTGATTTATTTTTTTTCACGTACAAGTTTTTGAATAAATTCTGCTTCATAAGAATACAAAAATAGGTCTGCTAACAATGGGGCACAATTGGTACCCATGGGAATTCCAACAGATTGTTGGAAAACTTGATTTCCAAAAACTACATAGATGTTGTCTATCGGAAACTCAAGCATCTTTTTAATGTCAACTTCAGAGTACTTGTGTGTGCAATCAGAATATAAGGATCGTGCTACGGCTGGTACTAGCTACAGAAACATGGTGTAAGGCCTGAGCTGTAGCACCTGGTGACGACCTCAAAATTCACTTTTGGTAATATAACTTTAATATTGTAGCACTCTTTTACCAATTTCATCTTTGTCGGCGCTCCCTTGGTCCTTATCTTTATCATTTTATTTTGAACATATACATACATTAACACATATCACATATTTTGCATTTTTCTTAACTTGTTTACAATTAATATTAATCATAACTTATTTCATATATCATATATAATTCTGATATCATATATAATCATTTATAAAACATATAATCATATCTTATATAATTATAAAATCATATAATTATAAAATCATAGGTCTTGTTTCATTAACTTTGTTACAATTAAATAAATCATAAGTCTTATTTCATTAACTTTGTTACAATTAAAATTAATCATAAACCATTTCATATAATTATTATATTATATTTAATTATAAAATCATATAATTATAATATCATATAATTATATGATTTTATAATTCTTATTTCATTTAACTATATCAGGTTGTATAGAGGTTTTGGCTGAAATTTTAATAAATCATCTATTTAAGTAAAAATTTTTAATTTATATTCTCAACATCCTTTTTTGCTCTGATTTTAATTTTGAGTTTTGACATGACCTCGCTTATATGCGTCCGGTCACTGAAAAAATAGTACCACCGTCACCAGACTTAGTACACTGGTGGCTGCAGGACAACCCATACGTCCTGTACGGAGCATTTGACATGACCTCGCTTATATGCGTCCGGTCACTGAAAAAATAGTACCACCGTCACCAGACTTAGTACACTGGTGGCTGCAGGACAACCAATACGTCCTTTACGGAGCATGTAAGTGTACCTCATCGCATCTTATTTTCACTGTGTCAGTGCATTTAAGAGGTGAAGTAGGTATAGAGGCCGGACCGTATCGAGATGGAAGTGTTATGGTATACTATAATACATTCGCCATAGGATAACAAATATTAGTTAACCGCTATACTATATATATATATATATATATATATATATATATATATATATATATATAAACAATATACAGTTAACTAATGGATTTATAATTGGTGAAAAGATGAGCGGGTTGTGCCACAAAATTGTAAAAATTCAAAAGCAGTTTTGGAGGACCAAAGACAGTTTGTAGTGAATACATTGTGTACAGGAACACAGGAGGACTGTAGTATATACACAAATGTAATTTTAAATACACCTAATCCATCTTTTCTGAATTTTTAGAATTTTGAACAATGTTGCTTCTATTTTGGAACATGCCACTAAATAATACCAATTCTCATGACATTTTACATGTCCCGATATCATAAATATTTAGTGCATTTTGGATATAAATCTGATGATGTGACAAAACAAAATCACCAGCGTTCATCAACAAACGTGCAAATAAGAATACTTCTGATTTGTCATTATACAAGACTCATTGGTGATAATAAATTCAATACAAACGTGATCTTTAGTATTCATCGTTTCATTGATGAAGAAGCAGAGGCAAACAGATGTATTCGAAGAAAATAAACCAAAAAATTAATTTCATACTTGCATGTATTCTGACAATTTCAAAGAACATCAATTGATGTCCAAAACATATATCTATACATTAAGATATTTAAACACTGCTTTAGGCATAAGTAAACAATACCTATTTAATTATTAAATTATTTAATTTATGAATAGGATGGGAAAAGGTTTGCCCTGCTAAATCTGTTATCAATAACGTATTTTCGAAAAATCTGGTATTTGAAATGTGAAGTGTTATGCTAGACAAAATCCCTTCGACTAGTGCATAGCCTTTTCACTCTATGTACTCCGTGATATCTTGTTACTTGATATTATCCCTTTAAAATTACTATTTTCTGTTTTACCTTCAAATATTTACATTTATCAGTGTCTTTGTCTGTGATAACACTGGAAATCGATTTTGTAATGTACAGTCAAATAAAGTCAAATGACATATTGTTTGAGCGAAAGCGGGGTTTTCATAATTAAAGAAATGAAAATCACATAAATAGGCCAATCGTGCAATTGCTGAAAATCATATGAATATAAGTAATAAGGAATCATTCTTTGAATATTATGAGGTGATATTTTGGTCGGGGTGTGATCAAATCTATCATAAAGCCATTAAATAATACGTATAAATATACAGTTTCAAATTGTATCATATATAATGTATCATATTGTCACACTTATAGTAAAATAAGGGTATCTATTTCGATCATCAAACGTTTCACATTCAAAAAGTAACATTAAAATATTTTGAAAGCACAACGAGGCAAACAATACGATACAATTCAGTACATAAAAAGTTCAATACACATGCATGCATGTTCCAGTAGAGCTTTTTATTGTTCTACCTAGTGATTCAATAAATACTATATTGACATCCAAATTGGCAATATGTCCTTCAGCTTAAACATATGCAAAAATTGTACCAATGCTTTTGAAACTGAAATACACAGATTGGTTTATCTCGTGAGGTTTGTCTTTTAAAGTATTGTTCTCTTTCTTTATTAATTATCTTAAGTTGTTTTTTGTTTACCTTAGATTGAGAGTTAGTAAAGGACATCTTTGAAAGAGATCAACGTTTTGAAAAATGATTAACGAAAAATATATTTATGATCTCAAGTGAAAAAGTACGAGGCACTGATTGCAAAACCTGCATTGAGTCCCTTACATGTACAAGGGACTTGGCCAACCTTGTGAGTTTGGTTTTCATACTTTATTTCCCAGCATATAAATATTCAATAACATCGAAATTCAAAATATACACACTGATAAATGTATTCATACATGTACAAGAAGAAAGAATTACAAAAGCGTGATAATGTTTTTTTTATCAATATCCATATTTAATGTACATTTGCAATTTTTTATTACTTTACACTCGAACACTGTAGATTTTATTTTTGCATGCTGTACTAATTTGCGTTTAGTTTCAGCATGGATTTTGATTCTTCAAAACAGTTTATACACATTTTGTTTGTAAAGCTGTAAATATGTAAAACAATGAACCTAAAGAAATATTTTTCCTTGGTCTATATTCCATGCACAAAATAAATACATGTATGTCATTGCGGGGTGGGAGGGGTGAAGGTTGGGTTTGGTGATGGCTTTTCTCGCAATTACTAGTACACTCAAATAGATTGTATTGCCTTGGAAAACTTGAAAATTGTTCTAGGATAAATTTTTTTGCTCTGCTGAGGCATGATTTACAGTGAACAACACGCACTTGCCGTAATATAATCAAGCATTTTCAAAAGTGTTTAACACGTTTTTGGTTTAGAGAACAAGATAAGACCCTTTTGTCTGTTTACCGTAAATCGTGTTAGAAAATGCCAAAACCTACCCCGACATGTCAGTTTGAATGTCAAAACAACAAATGATAAAACAACCTTTGAATTTAGTCCTTGATTTCCACCGCCCTATCTGCGTGAACTCATAAAAAGTTGCTTACATATGAATCAAAGTACTGATCGACCATAGAAAATCTAAAAGACTGTATTAGTATGTATAGAGAGTAATTTCATATCCAGTTATTTACCAATAAGTCAACGAAGACATCGGGGTCCTAGTGGCCTTTCTTTATTGTCTTTTGTCCATATACGTCAGTAAATTATTGTATTGGTGTACTTCACAAAAATGTAGTTTAAGCCTAAGTCACAACTGAACCTAAGTGACAACTGTTCGGTGACCGTGCGTGTGCTACGGGTTTTGCCAGTTCGCCTCCTGTGGCTGATCATACGGCCAGAAAAGAGTATTGAAGTAATTGCAAGTACAACGTAAGACAAACTAACGTTTGATGTGCGAGTCGTATGTGTCACTTGTCCCGGGAAAACGTTCCCACAAATTAGGTTGCGTTTTCTACGAGAGAAAACGTACATTGGAGAAATCGTAACAAGACCTGAAATAGTTCAAAAAATTGTACATGTACTAATGCAATATGATTACTTATTAAATAAACTGTTGTATCATTTTTGCTTGTATCATTGTTTACATAAATAATTACACAATACAGACACGTATCATCAATTTTTAAAGTGCGTGGGTGGGGGGGGGGGGGCAGAATCATCCTTAAAACCTTGACAAACAGAAAAGAAAAGTGTAATTCTCAAAAGAAGAAAATCCTAATCCGCAACTCCACAACACAACTTGGGCAATGGCTATTTAATTAATTCATCTTGAACAGATCCAAGAGGGTGGAGACTTAATCAATCTCATTCGAAGACGAAGACAGAGGAGGGCTTCAAGGCGAAGGAGAACCTGGGTACGTCGGCAGAAGGTTTCATTTTGGTCATTACCATCGGCTTATGCCTGAGCTGTGGAATGAAGACCCTGCAAATTTCTTGAATTTCCGCCATTTTTTATGAACTTCTTGCCAGATTGGGACCTCTTATCACCAAACAAGATACAATTTATCGAAATGCCATCGAACCAGGTTTGAAGCTAGCCATGACAAACCGCCACCTTGCCTTTGGGGACATATACGCAAGCATGAAGTTTGACTTCAGAGTACCTCACAATACAATATCTCTGTGCGTTCGTGAAGTATGTTAGGCCATCATTAATGAGTACCAGGACGAGTGCATCCAGTGTCCAACCACTGTAGAAGAATGGCGAGCAATTTCCTTAGAATTTAGTTTTATATGGAACGTAATGGATGGAACTTAATGGGAAAAATATTGTCTGTAGACGTTCACGCAACAGCGGTAATTTGTATTTGAACTACAAAGGTGTTTTCTCTCCAGTGTTAATGGGCCTTGTTGATGCTGACTACAAGTTCCTGTAGATCGATGTAGGCGGTTATGGGCACATGCCCGATGCTCAGAGTTTTAATGCGTCCGAGCTGAAGGAGTGTCTAGAGGACAACAGCTTTGCCTTTCCAGTAGCAGACCCACTTCCGAATGATTATATACCAACGCCGTACTTCATTCTAGGCGACGATGCGTATGGACTTCGCACATACCTCATGAAACACTACGCACAGCGCCAAATGACAAACGACCAGGGGTCGGCGCATTGTTGAGAATGCGTTCGGCATCCTGATTCAGCGCTGACGGATCCTAATCACTACGATACAACATGACCTTATTACAATCGCTATCATCGTTGAAACATGTGTCATTCTAGATAGGCAAAGTTAGCTACTAGTAAGTGGCAACTAGAAGTAAGAAAAGTTGGCTACTAGTTACTGGCTACGAGATGAAATAAAAGCTGGCTACTAGTAACTAGTTAAAGCTTCAGTCACAACTGGCCGTTTGTGTTTGGTGATCGTGCGTGCGCTACGCGTTTTGCCAGTCGGGGCTTCCCTGGCTGATCGTTGCGTTAAAAATCGTGATGAAATGATTGAGAGTGCAACGTAAGACAAACGGACGTTTGACGTGCGGGTCGTTGGTGTCACGTACATATTTGTTTAAAGACAAGTTTGCACTCGCAACGTGCAATGCCTGTAGGCACCGTTCTTCCATCTAACAATTATTGTGCACTAGGCTTACTTTTGTCTTGTTAACGTTAATAATAACATTCGTGTCGTGGGTCACTTGCAAGTCAATCGTACCGACGTCTTTCTTTGTACTACGACAGCTGCACGGACAATAACAAGTATCATTGTTTTCACATAAATAAAGAACAATTTTTCTCTGGGCATGTACTGAAATATTTCTACTATAAGCAAGTAAGAATTGAAACGTCAAAAGAAGACTATTTATATGTAATTCTGCTTTGGTGATTAGACTAGCTTAATACTGGACGACACAAATGAAAAAATGTTTTGAAAACATAATTTATCTTTCGAATCTAATTCCATATTTTAATGTTGAAAACTTCTCTGAAATCTAGAAAAAAGTCTGCTCAAAAATCTTATTACAGCGAATTAAAAATCAACTGATGATTTTCCTAGCCAATGTAATATTTTTAAAAGATTTTCCAATTTTGTGAACTGTTTGTTGAACTTAACAATATTTTCGAAAAAGCTTTGAAAAAACTTTCAATTAAAAGTAAAAAGCCACGCCGAATTACTTTAAGCCTTTATAAATGTTATTACACATGTATTAGGAATGAAATAATTTACACTTCATTCATTTAAAATTCAAAGTCTACAAATTCTTCTCTGGTATTCTGATTTTGAAACATTTATGAAAACAGTTTTTTAAAGTTTTAATGATCATATGAGATGATAATCAATATTTTCAATATGGATAAAATTCTCTGTTTACAAAGGAAATTTATTATACTCATTTAAACATCAACTTTCTTCAGTAGAATGTGTTGAAGTGTCTTGTGTAGTTGGTGTTGGTTAGAAGTATCGTTCTGCGCGTAATTATAATTTTTCCTCTTTTTACTCCAAAAATGAATATCAATGATTCTATCCTAGCACGCTTGTAAGTCAAAGTGATCGGGAAATATTTTGCCTTTTCTCGGTAGTCTACTTCAATATCCAGTTCCTTCTTGTCCTGTTTTTCTTCTTTGCCTTCCATTTTTTTTGTAAAAAAAACAAACGTGTTTGTTTGATTGATTTTGGTTTTTAGAAGAGGATTACTAGAATCTTTGATTTGATTTTGATGAAAGGTAAAACTGTCGATTCTCTAATCCTTGTGGCGAATTTTTACATAATCATTTTTAAAAAATCTTGTTTATGGGCGATTCGCACGCACCAGGAGCAGTTGGTGTACGCATGCCGTAATTATGACGTATGTGCATCTTACGATTTTGGAAGGACGTACGCTTCCCGGTAGCTGTTGGACATGTACAACAATCACCACGGTTTCCTTGCGAGATCTGAAAACGTACGCTGCACTTGCGCTTCACTCAAGGAACCCGTAAGATGATCGTATGATTTGAATCAAACGAATGACGTAAGAAAATCTGACTTGTCCCTTGCGTCATACGTACATTGACTGCAAGTCGCATTTGCTCACCATCAACATATAAATTGAACACATAGTAAACGTACGTCACAGTTACGTCATGCGCACCAATTGCTTGTAGTGCGTGCGAATTGCCCATGAACAAGATTTTTATATAAGATTATTATGAAAAAAAATCCCCATAAGGACAAGAGAATCAACAGTTTTACCATTCATCAAAATCAAATGAAAGATTCTAGTTTTAAGCTCCTTTCTAAAAACAAAAATCAAACAAACAAATACGTTCTTTTTTACCAAAAGATGGAAGGCAAAGAAGAAGATGACAAGAAGGAACTGAATATTAAAGTAGATATTAGAAGTAGTAGACGTAGAAAAAAGGCATAAGATTTCCCGATCACTTCGACCTGCAAGCGTCCTAAGATAGAATCATATACATTTTTGGAGTAAGGAGAGGAAAAGGGATCTTGACGCGCATACAGGACGATATCTTTAACTTATTAAAAACTAACTACACAAAAAACTCCAACATATCCAACTGGAAAAAGCTATTGTTCTCTTGAGTATGGTAGTTTTTGTTTGTAAACAGAAATCTTTCTCCATTTTGAAAATATTGATTATCATCGTATATGACCATTAAATTTTCATAAGAATGTTTTCACCATTGTATCAAAATCAGAATATCAAAAATGAATTTGTAGACTTTGATTTTTAAAATGTATGAAGTGTAAATGGTGTCACTAATAGCATTAATTAGATTTGGGTTTTTTTTTTTTACTTTGAATTGAAGTTTCGTCAAAGCTTTTTTTCGAATATATATTAAAGTCAATATTTACTTGCGTATAGTATATATATTTCAGTACATGCCCCAAAAGGATCTTTATTTATGTGAAAACAATGATACTTGGGTTTTTTTCCATACTGCTGTCGTGGGGCACAGAAAGACGTCGGTACGATTGACTTGCGGTTGACCTACGACGCGAATGTTATAACTGTCGTTTGCAAGGCAAACGTACGTCTGGTGCACAACAATCGTAAGACGGAAGTACGGTTCCTACGGGCATGGCAAGTTGCGAGTGCAATCCGTCTTTCAAGGAAAGTGTACGTGACACCTAAGACTGGCACGCCAAATTAAATGTAACCGAGCAGCAAGGAAAATGAAGATGGAGTACCGTGTATCTGAAGACTTTATTTGTATAATGAAAATATAGAGGCATTGACCTACAAAATAATACATTATATGAGAAAACTGACAACATGAAAGAAAATGCATTAGCTATAAGTCACCACAAATACATTATACGTTTCTTAAAGCATAAATTACAGTGCGTACTGTAAAGAAAGCTAACCTTTGAACTTTACAGACACATTCCAAGTATTGTAACTTTAATTACAAAAATACACTTTAGTATTGACTATGCAATTAAAATAAAACCAGAGACTAAACATTGATACTGATAAGTAAAACATAAGTTAATATGCAATTTACATACCATAAGATGCTACGGATATCGACTGGATAATATATTCTGGAAACGGTATACTGCTCTAACTTAAAGCTGAACACCGCTCGTAAATAGGCACTGTCCGCCCTTCTCTTTCATCACTGCTGTCCCTACAACCCTTATATAAGGCGAAGACCTCTAAACAGTTCAAAGTACTTTGCTGTAGAGGTCTCACCTGTGTGGACGTACATCTTGCCTAGCCGTTTTACTCGGTCGTGATGAAATTATTAAGTTTTACTCCCTTTTTTCAAACCAGGAGAATACTAACATCAAATAAATTGGTCAATGCATTATTTACAAACAGAATATGCACATAGAATAAGAAATAAATGCATAATATCCAAAGAACACGAAAGAAATACTACACGTCGGCCACGACTTTCAGGTGTGCAATCAGGTGTAACGAAATCGGAGGGTTTATATACCAGGTACCTGTGTGACGGTGCCTATTTACGAGCGGTGTTCAGCTTTAATTAGAATTATAGGTAACTTATATATACATATAGCTTCAATATAATTGGATAATATGAACCAATGAAATTACAGATAAGAAAGAACTCAATCCACTTGCGCAGTAAAACTTTGACTAATATAAATTTCAGATTCTTTTGAACAAAACGAAAAATAGAAAATACAAAACGAATAAATACACAAAGACACAATACTCTTACTATCACATAAAGATATCTTCTAGTTTTATTTTTTTTTACATTCTCCCAGCTCACCCACATGATATTACAATACAAATGCGCAAATATCTCACTTAATCTCGTCATATACTAGTACATTTCATTACAAATATCTCTATTTTTCGACAATTTTTGATATTGAAGTCAAGTAGCTGTATATATATAGATTGAAGATATCTGGTGGTTAAATGCCTAAATGGTATACCTATTTTACCAACCAAATGGGTAATGAGTATGGCAAACAGTTTGGACATTAAATGTTACAGATGTCTACTAGTTTTATTATTGTTAACACTATTCCAGGTCACCCACAGGATATTACAATACAATCGCCTAGATATCTCACTTAATCTCGTCAGCTACTTGTGCATTTCATTACAAATATCTCTACTTTTTGACATATTTGAAAATTCAACTCAAGTAGCTGTACATATAAATTGAAAATATCTACTAGTTTTATTATTATTAGCATTCTCTTAGGACATCCACACGATATTACAATACAATTACTCAGATATATCTCTTAATCTCGTCAGCTTCTGGTGTATTTCTTTACAAAAAGCTTACCAAGGATATTTTTTGTGGAAGGCGTTTTTTTTAATCACAAGATATTTCGATTTTTATGTCTACCTTATATCATAAAAATAAAATAAACAACAAATTTTTTTATGATATATCATTTATCAGTTAAACAATATGGAACAAATTGTAAAATCAAAGGTCAAAATTCCTGTGTGCTGTGCAGTAGTACAGATTGAGAAAAAAACAACAAGGTACACGTAGTTCAAATTCCTGTGTATTTCTTGAATAATTGTAACGCAATATTTGATGATAAATAAAGTTATGGTTAATGCTTTTTGATGTGTCGAACATAATAGTGCTAGTATTACTGCTTTTCACTTTCCTTAAATTCATCAAATGCCACAACAACCCTATCAATGGAGGTATTGCACATTTTCATACTGCTGTTGACCAGGCTGCTTAAGTTAAATGATTGATCTGCAGATTGTAGGGGTGCTGGTAGTGGCTTTGTATTATAAGGGGGATGGAGTCGGTCCACAGGTCATCATTGTTGTCGGGTGTAGGTCGGCATTTGCGCCTGAACCCAGACAGGATTATGCGACCGCCACACAGACATATACTGTTGGACGGTTGTAGGCCACTGCTGAGGAGGTGGTTGCCATATTGCGTTTGTCGATGCAGTACCGGAGGACGTCCTGGGAAAGGTTTGGCACTGATGTGCTGAACTGAAAATTGTAGTTGTGGAGCAGAGAATAGCTGTTGATTGGCGACAGGATAAAGGAGTTCTTTACTCTTCTCTTTGTAGGTGTACAACTTGTTGATAAATTCCCTTTGGAACTTTAGCCACAGTGACGGATGCAGGTTAATCATCATCTCCTTTGTCCAGTCAGCGTATGCAGTTCTCTCCGTTGCATTTGGTGGAGCCAGCATCTCTAAGACTTTAGTCTGAAAAACCATGGACTGCTCACGTCTGTTTGCGATATTGCTTAGCTGTTGTTGTTCGAAACTGATGGGAGAGGCCGAAGCCGCTGACGAGAGGTAGTTTCTGCTCCCAGTGGTTTCTCCAACTCGTCATTCACGTCCTCCACAGATGATGCGACGATTTTGATCCCATGGCGAAGGACTAGTTAGTCTCGATTTTGTCCGTTTTGTGATTCTTTTTTCGTCACGAAGAGAAGAAACTGATCAATGATGCTAACTAATCTCCGTTTATATACCGAAGAGTAAGAACTTCGTTTGCACGCAGTAAGCGCATTGAGCACGCGATGAACGCGCAGTGAAAACTCTTAGCACGCCACGAGCACTCAGCGGGAGCTCAGTCAATCGGCACGTAGAACTCCTTGGAAACGCATATACACGCCACGGGAGCTCCATCGAAATGCATTGGTCGCTAAGAGGACGCCGTGACATGTTCGTCGTGTAAAAATCTAATATGAAATTGTACAATTTTTCTGAATTTCCCTGCTATCACACGGCGATTCAAAAGATTTTACAACGCCGTGTTAATTTTGTGTGAACGCAGCCCGGTGTGACAGGGCCTTACGAAGAATGTTTGCTGTGCTAAACTAGTACTGTTAGAGGTGCAGTCCCCCCTGCCTCCTCCCTCCTGATGATTCTACGTGCTTGCAATAATTATGTTTAAACGAACAAGCGTCATTTTGGTAAAAAAATTATGTCACAATTATTTAGACATTGTGCCAATGTGTTTTTAAAAATTATATTTTGTTATATATTCGTCTACTTTATTTAACACGAGTTATCGTTTATAGATCAGAGTTATTGTTCATTTATTTACGCTTTATTAGTCACTGGGTTGTTACGTTCTCGATGTTACTATATTTAGATTGGGAGACTCTTCGAATCTGTTTGGTAAGTTTACGTAGAAGCGTATTAGGGGTGTTGCCGGATGTCGCTATATTTAGTATCTTGAGTGGTAAAACTTGTTTGGTTAGTTTGGTGGCTGTATATATACAGGGTGTGGGCTGATTTATGTCGTTAATTTACTTGTTTTTATAGCAATAGCCATTAGTGGGTTTGCATAAAACTTATGTTTGTAATGATTTATTAGAAAGCTGTGTGTTAATTGTAGGTGACCAATGTTATAGTTCTTAATTTATTGTAAACCTGATGGGACGGGGTGTAAGAAATTGAGACGTGGTCGATCTTGGTGGATCGTGGGAGAGCATGGTGGAACGTGGTGGAGTGTGATGGAAAGACGTGGACGATGCACGAGATTATGGAGGCCCGTGGAGAACCATGATTTAATATTTCCTTTGTACATATGTAGATAAATTTATTGTTTATGTTTTTCATATTGTTGTTGTTTATTGGAAAACAGGAGTCATCCAAATGTATTAATAAGGGGTAACCATTAAAAGAACCCATCACAACAGTTCAGTTGTTACAAATAATTTTTCCGATTTTAATGTTTACAATGCTTCAGTAAGGAAATTTTAATAGGCAACAAAAACTTGAGTGTCATTCGTTGAGTTATAAGCCAGTTTCTTTGCTATGTAAACAAAGTTTTTGTTTACATTTTAAATGTTGAAGTGAAAACTCCAGTTGAATGTAAAATGAATGTAACAAACGTTAGGATTTGTGCTTGATGCTTAAAATACGAAGATGAAAAAAATCAGCTTGAAAAAGAACTTTTACTAGTACAGCAAAACTCGTTTATAACGAATTTTAAGGGTCCATTGAAAAAACTTCGTTGTAGCCGTATTTTGCTATACGTTTTTAACGAATTCGTAAGAAATTTTATAGCGAATTCGTTATAAAATAATCAGCTGACAGTTTTCCATACTATCATAAGTTATAAAATCAGTATTACCGTCATTTACAAAAAAATGTCAATATAATTAACCATTTCACTAAAAACATCCGTATACTAATTGAATTTGAGTATTTCATATATACATCTTAAAATTGCATGTATCTTCAATGAAATTTGAAATGGAAAATATTCGTTATAAAAATGATAAAATACGATAAAAGTTTGCCAGCGGGGTCTTAAAATCACTTCGTTATAGTTGTAAATTCGTTATAGCCGTCTTAGATATATACAGCAATGTTATATAGGTTTATATGAGAAATATGCCGGATATAAATAAAAATTCGTTATATAGCCGTAAACTCGCTATATCCGTGTTCGCTATATTTGAGTTTTGCTGTACATTTAACTAATGTAAACAAAAGCAGGGCACGAGTCTTGTTTACATGACAAATAATTGTGAGCCCTGTATCTTGCTTATAACTTTACTACTGACTCTCAAATTTCATTTCGTCATTGTAAAGGCGTCCATAAAGCATTGTAGATTTTAAAAACAGAAAAATAGAATTTGACCAAAATCGTGAACATGCCCCTTTAAAGGGACTTGGATACGATTTGAGCTCAATTTTTTCAAAATTTATTTTTTCATTTTTAAATGTCTAGAATGGTCAATATGGATGTTTTCAATGCTCTGTCAAAATTTGAAAGTCAAATATCGAGTTACAAGCGAGTTACAGAGGTTAAAATTCTTTGTTTTGTAAACAAAGCTCGAGTCCTGTAATTGTTTACATATGTCTTGAATTGGTAAAAGTTTCAATCTAATGTTGCATTTTGTTGTTGATAAACTTATTTATGAACACATTTAATAAGTTTATCTTGTTTCCACAAGTTATTTCGTCAAAGAAATGGTAATTTCTTTACTTTACATTATTTGAAAACAAATATAAGACTCGAGCTTTGTTTACATAACAACGACTTCTTTCCTCTGTATCTTGCTTGTAACACGACTTCTAACATTCAAATTTTGGTAAATCATTTAAAATACACAAGTAAACTATTTAATACATAAAAATCAAATTTTCATCTGAAATTGTGTCCAGGTCCCTTTAATCTATTCGGCATCTAATCGTATTTATTTGTTGATTAGTCAACATCGATACAGCTTATATACATATACTAGACAATTAATATACACATGTTAATATACATATAAACGTGTCACATGAAAAAAGTAAGTTAAAACATGGATTTTTCTGATAACAAAAGCATTCTTAATATATTTATCTAAATTGCACAAATCTTTACATTTTGTATTAACAATAGTTGAATTAATTTGAAGACAGAGGGTTTAATAGAGAAAAATTCTTAGGAAGTTTTTCTCTTAAATTACAATAAAAGGGACATTTCAATATAAAATTATATTCATCTTCTATCTCTGAAGAACATAAAGGACATAAACGTCTTTCTTATGGAATATTGCTGTATCTACCAGTTTCGACGGTAAGACAATGAGATGATAACTTTAATTTACATATAAATTTCTTATATTGTAAAGGAATTCTTTTTGTCAGATATGACTGCAACGTAAAATGATCAATTAAACATGTATAGATTGTACATTTAGAGGAGGCATTTATATCAGCTACATATGTAGGAGAGACTGTTTATAATTATCAAAAATACGTTGCTTGGCAACTATTAACATTATTTCTGGCTTTTCAATAAATTGATTTTCCAATAAGTTTATTAGTCCAATACTTGATAGCATGTTCTTCATCTCCGCAATCCAGTTTTTCTATTTTTTGTTACATAAAGTTTCGTGATACATATTAGCATAACTTGAAATTCAAAATACAATTTTTTGATGATAAAAATTTCATTTAGTTTCTTAAAATACGTATTTTTCTAACACATTGCAGAGACATTCTGCCCAATTCAAATAAATAGATACGTTAGAAGTGAACCTTTTAACATTCAGTAGAGTTGAGTTTACAATAATTAAGATGAATTTTTTCTACATCTGGGACAAAATGAGACCCCCAGACTTCACAACCGTAGTTAGCAATGCTTCCTACATAAGTATCAAAAAGGGATAAGAGAGTAGTTAAATTAAGACTCAAATTACAATATGTCCTTTTCAGTGCAAAAGGCGCCTTCATGCATTGTAATGACAGTTGTTTTATGCGTAACATGAAATTTGCCTTTGAAGTTCAAAAAAGTCCGAGAAAACAAAAACTGTTCACTACTTCAATTTGTTCACATTTTTAAAACCACAAATTTTCCGTTAGTAAACCTGTCCCATACCTGAAAACCATAATTTTTGTTTTGTTTACATTAACCGTGAACGACCACTTGTGAGAAGTGACGGAGAAGTGTATCTTCTATAGGTTATCGGGCTCTTGGAGGTGTTGGGATCCTCGGTTAGCATTTGGGCTACAAGAGATGTTGGTATCCTCTGTAGGGAACTGTGGTTATATGAGGTGTTGGAACCTTGTTACGTTGAAATAACCTGGTGAAAAGTCACCAGGTAGGACGTAAACCTTGTGCTTTGTCATTTGGTTTGGGTCGCTTGGTTTGAGATATTGGTTTGGGCCACCGGTCTAAGACACCCAATTGAGATTTGAGGCAGTTCTCGGTTTCATCCAGAGCCTGGTCAAGGGAGACCAAGATCTTATACATACGTCGCGCCTATCTGTGTTTTATTTTTCGAGGTCTGATTCTACGCAGGCCCTTCTCCCAAAGTAACGGCAGACAGTCTTACCCAATGCAAGACTACAGATTAAAAAAATTGGGACAATGTCAACCCACTTTGAATTCTTTTAAAGCCTTTTTTGAATGTCAACCAGCATATTTAGCTGCTCAAGTTAGCTTTTCTGATCACATTGTCCCGCGTCCGTCTCTCTGTCTGTCCGTCTTGCCATATACCGTACGTCTGTATTTTTTTTTCATGTTTGATCTTCTCCAAGAACATTGGGCTAAGTTCAACCAAACTTGGCACTTTTCTTAGGCTGCTGGAAATTCAAGTTGGTCAAACTGAAATTTAATACGTTTCAATAACAAAGAATTGCCATTAAACAAAGAATAAGATTTTTTGTGTGTTTTTTATATATTTTTTACAAGTCACAACTATTTTAGCAACTAGACATTCTCATTACATGTATGTTGTTGTTTATTTTCATTAAGTTTGGTTGAAACTTCTCTTCGGCTTCCATGTGTTGCCTTAAGCTTTTTGCTTCTACGTAGTCTACTGAAGCTGCTAGTTTCACTGACTTGTACACCCTTCGTCAAGATAAAATATTATGATTCTAATAATACCTGTAATCTTGCCACCGGTATCAATTCAGAAAGACAACACTTGACACAAACAATTTTTTCATTTATTAATTTTCATGAATTTCATTATAAGCATCCTATGATATCATTTTCCCCAACCGATGCCAATGCAACCTCCTTTAAACATTTTAATTCGAAGACAGTGATCAAGAATTCCCGCACTCACAATTCTTTGTGGTACAGACTTAAACTCATCAACCCCGATGAACATGTCACCTGAAAAGACCCGGGTGTATTTGTCATGGTTTGGAAATAGCAATGGGAGACACTAAAACATAAATGAAAATGTTTTATTGCAGAGAAATAAATCTTACCATTCCTATCAACGAGTTCAAACAATGTCTTGCGGTCCATTTTCGTGAACCCTTCGGTGGCACGCATAAATTCTTCAACAGAGATAACCATATCACTGTTCAAATCGTAGACATCAAATTTGCATGGAATTGGAACGCTCTTTCAAAAAAAGTATAAAACCAGTATCAGACCCAAACCTTATCTATTGCCTTGCGAAAATTTCATTAAAATTCTTAAATTAGAGTATAAACTACACGTAATGTATTTTGATAGTAAATACATCAACGGTCTCCTTTAATTTGTAAATCATATTTACTCAATCCATCATCTGTTTGTATTTAATCGCATTTGAGTTAGTCTCGTTAGACACAGATTACAAATATTTTGTATCATATCTTCATACAACAAAAGTTAAAATTTGACACAAACATAGAATGGCATTAGTTAATTAACATCTAACTACAGGAAAATCAACAAATATGTAAACATTTCTTGAACTGACTTACCTACGCCAAAAACTGTCCTAAACTGTTGTTAAAAGATAAAACAATTAAAAACTATCAGTTTTATATAGGATTTGTATGCAAATTGTGCACAAGAGTGTAGAACAATACCGTTTTAATCACTAAGACCTGTGCAGCTGCAGACTTTAATTAAAGATATACAAATCTTAAAAAAACACAGAAGGAGGTCATTAGTGTACAACCATTTGTTGAGAAAATAATTGAACCTTGCACATTTTTATTATTGTTCTATCAAAATAGGGTTCCCTATTCTGAAAGTTGGTGTTAGAAAATATCAATCGACAGGAAATATACATTGAAGTTATATTTTTTATTATATTTTTATTGAAAAAATATGTATGTACATCTTTTATTTAAGACCATATTTTCTTTGTTACCGCACTTCTAAAAAGAATTTAATTTATACATAAAGAACTGAAAAGCCAAGTTCGGGACGGGTATAGAAATGTCTGTCACATTCCGAAAGATGAATTGACATATATTGACATATATTTTTAGTCTATGAAAATAGAACGTCAATGTGCCTCCATAGACTCTAAGTATAGACTTGATATTTTCTTGTTCTAAAAAAAGGTACCATGGCGACTGATAAGTATAGGATACCATATTCTAAGATAAGACAAAGCTACAACCTAATGTGCAAGGGTCAACCTTTTTCTTAACAAATGGTTTTAGAGTTAACACTACTGAGCTCATTTCATTAGTTTTTGAGATTTTCAAATCTTCAATTTAGGTCGCAGCTGCGCAGTTCTACATCTGTTTTTAATAGCGATTAAAAAACATTGTACTGTACTTGTGTGCGCAATTTGCATACAAAACAACATGTACAACATATTTATTTGGGTTTTGTTATTTATATATTATGACAGTAGTTTTGGCCAGTCTTTGGCATAATGAAGTCATTTTTACATTTTTAGGTCTAACAAAACAAATTATTTGATCAATGAACTTACTAAATTAAACGAATGACTTTTTATAACAACAATTCCATATAAGTAAGAATGGTATCAGTTGCAATGTCTCGGGCCTTTCCGATAAAGTTCGGGGAAATTCTGACCTCTGTCGGAAAGGTCAGAGAAATTGCGATCGCACCGATTCGATATGATTTAATATTTTGAGCTATATATTTTTCTAAAACAAAACCGAAAATTTAAAATATTTTCAAAAATTCATTTTTTGGCGTAAATATCTCAGCAATACAATGTTCAATTAAAAACGAAATTCTGCTTCCTTTTTAGCTAGGCCAATTCTACAAAATGGATATTTGTGAAAATTAAATCGGAAAAGAAAAATAAAAAAAATACAGGGCGTCTTTTTACCCAACTGATAACCCAATAAACCCTAATACTACTTTAGTGAACCCCATTAATACCCAAAATAAAGCCCAGTGATATCGATAGAACATCGATAACTAAATCGACATCGATGTATTCAGTATCTTATAAAGGTATTATCGAATAAAAGTATTGTACGCAATGTTGTAAAAAAAAGTTTAAGGAGGCTGTGTGGTCAAAAAATAACCTACAGATCTGTCTTAAGGTACCTCACTACACCTACACTTATATTTTTTCAGACACTACGACACAAGATGGCGATTTAAATGTTTTGTTAAACTGTTTAAATTGTTCGATTGGGTTGTATATTGTCGTAGCTCTGTGGTAAAAGTATTGGGCTTCTGAACCGCAGAACATGAGTTCGAATCCGCCTGGAGCTTTTGTTCATGTTTACTGAATTAAATTTTCGAAAATGTAATTTTTCATCCAAAATTGCACATTTGTTTGCCTATTTAACTTAAATACTTCTTATCCATTATGATATCTATCATAATTAAGTAATTGTCTGCTGATTTGAGAAACTATTTCAAGGTGTAGTGAGCCACCTTCAACTTTGACATATGATAATTTTGGCCGTTAACTAACATTTGTTTAGTAATAAAAAAATCAAATATTTAAGATTCAAAATTTGATCACTTTCCTATATCTTTCAACAGAGCTCTTCTTAAGAAGATAAAAATATTCGTAAACGTCCATCGAGCCCTCGTAAGGGGGATGTGTGGCCAGCTTGTACAATTGGGAATAAAAATTTAAACATTTTCTGAATTGGCTTGATTCTGCCCCAAACTGATTAAAAAGTCATTGCTTCGCTGTTGTAAGCGTTATATGCATACAAAACAACATGAAGGACCTCATATTTATTGATTTTTCATTTTTAGACAACAGTTTTGGACCGAAACAAGCCAGTTTAAGAAATGTTTACATTTTTATTCTCAAAAGTACAAGATGGCCTTATTTCCCCTTATTGGGGATGTGCGGCCACTGTTACATTTCAGAAGAAAAATGTAAACATTTCTTGAACTGGCTTGTTTCTGTCCAAATCTTACTAAAACACTAATCATGACGTTAAACATTATGTTTTGTATGCAATTTACGCATACAAGGCCAGAACAATGCATTTCTAAATCACTTTGAACTGCGCAGCTACAGACTTAAATTCAAAATTTAAAAATATGAAAAAATATGAAAGGCGGTCATAAGTGTCTACTCTACAACCATTTGTTGAGAAAAAGGTCAAAGCTTTCTTATCTAAGTTGTAACTTTGTCTCAAAAGAGTGTACCCCATTCTTAGAATGAGTCTCAAAAACCATCAATTTGCACGAGATATTTTTGCCTGTGTTTATGGAGGTACATTAGAGTTATATTTTCAATGAAAAATATATGTATATTTTTTCTTTAAGGCAATTAATATTTTGGACCCCTATCCTACTTCTAAAAAGAATTTAATTTAAATTATACTCATAGAACTTAAACAAAACAATTGGAACTGGATAGAGATGTATGTCACATTCAGTCCAGATTGTTTTAAATTGACAGTTATTTTTATCGATGAAAATATAACGTCAATGTGCCTCCATAGACACGGGAGTTCAAAGTATAGCCTGGAATTTTCTTGTTCTAAAAATAGATGCCATGCCGAATGATAAAAATAGGGTACCCTATTTTGAAGCAAAGTTTCTACATTTATGTGCAAAATTCAACCTTGTTCTCAACAAATGGTTTTAGAGAGAACACCAATGAACCCCCTTCATATTTTTTTTCAGATTTTTAAATCTTCAAATTAAGTATGCAGCTGCGCAGTTCGACAGCTGTTTTAAGTGATTTCCCATATTTATTGCTTTGATATCCTTTGGCAACAGTTTTGGTAAGTTTCGGGCAGAAACAAGCCAGTTCAAGAACTGTTTACATTCTTATGCTCAAATGTAAAAGATGGCCGCACATCCCCCTTCACTCAGTATTGTTGAAAATGAATTTCCTCTCGAAAACTGTAAAGTAGGGTTTCTCCAGAAAAAGTGAAAGCAAAATTTCTCCTTTGTAATTTGACATACATATAATATTTCATATTTTTGGTAAATGAAAGACATGGAATCGACAATAATCAATTCTATGAGAATGTGTCAAGCTGAGTTATTTCCGAACACTGTGCCGGATAATTATGCCAGTGCCAAGGTGGCATTTTTGTCACCCGCTTAAGATGGAGTTTCGGAAAAATCCGTATATACCAAATGATAGACCATTGTCTAGAGAGTATATAACCACTTTTGTTTTTAGTGTGTTTCTCCTTACAGGTGAGCTGTTTACCTTTAAAAATTAATATCCTATAGGAAAATGATAATTCCAATAGGAGAAACGACTCTCCTAAGGAAATATTGACAATCCTATAGGATTTTCTAAAAATCCTATAGGAATTACATTTCCTGTGGGAGAAAGGTATTTCCTGTAGGAATTTGACTCAAACAGGTAGTTTTCATATAGGAAATTAAAAATTCCTATCGGATTTTATCAAATCCTATCGGAATTGAAATTCCTATATATAGGTCTTGTATTCTGATAGGACATTTCTAATTTCCTATAGGAATACTGTTTATCCAATGGGGAAAATTATTTTCCTGTAGGAATTTATTTTCGAAAGGTAAATATCTCACCTGACAGGTGAGATACAATGAAACCAAAGGCGGCTGTAAACTCTTTAAGCAATGATTTATCATATGGCATATTTGAATTTTTCGATATATGCAGCTTAGACGGGTGCAAAAATGCCACCTTGGCACTGGCATAAGTATCCGGCACAGTGTTTCCGGGTTATTTACATTTTCTTCACTGATTGGGTTTCCAATTACTCCGTACACCACGGAACCGACAGTAAATATGATACTGGTAAACGCCAACATACTAGAAAATAAATATAAAGTGTTATATATAATAGCATATCATCTTCGTTTCATATTAGCCATGATGTGATTTATAGTCATCTACCGGTGACACTGGATGACTATTGTCTTTATCGCTGTATCTGCGTCTATCTGTCATTCATTCTGTTCCAAATTACTTTTCTATGCTTTTTGGTTATGTTTATAGTATTGTTTTATAAGTTGTTGAAAAGCAACTACAAATCGATCTTAATATTTGTTAAGGTTTAATGAACAAATGCAAAAAACGTCAATGACCTGCATCCCCAATTCATTTCTGGGATAATGCTTAATGAGCCAAATAGATTTTGAAGAAAGTCGAATACCACTCGGTGTCAGCATTCGGGAAGTTACAAAATTGTAAGTTCATAAAAATATTTACCTGGAAGAATATTTATATTTCCCAGTGTCTTTGTCGGTGATGATAGTACGAATCGTTTTGTGTTGTATAATTATCTCAATTCATTTCAATCAATGACTTTTTGAATATTTGATCGTACATTTGCTGAATATACTATAAATAAAAGTGGTAAGGAATCATTCTTTGAAATTAGGAGGTGATCAAATACGGCCGGGTGTGATCAAATATATGATAATACCTTTCGGGCTTTATTTGATTTAATCACTCTGACTGTATTTGATAATATCATAATACTCAAAGAATGATTCTTTATTTCTTAATTATGAACATGAAGGTTTACAGTCTAATAGTTTCTATTATCAAAAGATGATAACTCTCATACAGAGTAAATATATGCAAAATCGGCCATCGATTTTGATTTCATCTGATGCGTCAGGCAAGATTTTTTTTTTGTTGATTTTGAAACGAGGGAGGCGGTCTACTTTTAATTGCTAAGATATGAAAATTATAAGTGTTGTAGTTGATTTTTAACAAATATTTCAGG
Source organism: Magallana ariakensis (assembly GCA_020458035.1). Lineage (NCBI taxonomy): Eukaryota > Metazoa > Mollusca > Bivalvia > Ostreida > Ostreidae > Magallana > Magallana ariakensis. The sequence continues at coordinate 10,494,187 of CM035815.1, forward strand.
GTAGTTTTTTCTTAATTATTTCAAAAATATAACAACTACGTTAATTATTCTTCACACTTTTGTTATCAAAAAATATATCCCGATAAAATCAATGTTTTTAAGCAATTACTAATAAATCTTTAAATGAATGTTGCCAAAAGCAATGAACAAATATTTTCTGGGTTTTGGTGGAATTACTCACCGTCTCCCCTCCCCCTCCCCATCGAACTTTATGAGAAGAGGGGTTAAAAACTCTATCACCTGTTAAAAGTAAGTAACGAAAGTCGAGCGTTATAGGCAATAGTTGTTGTTTTGGAAGGAATGGTACAGTTCGATCTGCATAAAAAAAAATCTACACCTTTTCATTTTTTTAATTTAATTTTATTAAAACATCGATCGAGTGTGGCACTAACCTGATAAAAAAAACAAGTAACATTTAAAAAACGTTTACAATGCTTGTTGATAAAAAGTAATAAATGTCAAACTCAGTCTGTTTTTCGTTATGGAACTACACAGCAAGCTTTTAGAAGATTCGCCAATCATAAATAAAATATGATTAGATGAAACAAAAATGACCGAAATACAGAGGGAAAGACAGCAATAAAGACTTGTCTCCTCTGGTCCTCAATAGGGGACTAATAATAAATATAAATTGTTCTTATTGTATATATTTGAAAACATCAAAACTTTTCTACATTGTCGGTAGACATACACATTTTATTCAAGTTTCATATCATTTATAAAACTAATTTATTAATGCATGAGTATGCACGCTACTTTATTCAGTTTCATTCAAAATAAACTATTAAACCTTCCAACCATATACAGAAACAAATCATGCAAAAATTTTAAGAATATTATCTTATATGAAAAATAAATTTAAAAAAAAAATACAGAAAAAAGTCTTTAATAATCAACACGGATATAGCGAATTTACAGCTATAACGAATTCTTATTCATATCCCGCCAAAGTTAAATTGCTAAACCTACTAGTGTACAAAATCTCCGTATATAACGAACACAGCTATAACGAATATACTGCCATAACGAAGTACTGTTAAGACCCTCGCTGGCAACATTTTAACGTTTTTTATCATCTTATAACGAATTATTTCATTTGCAAATCTCTTTAATACAATCAATTATAAAATGCATACATAAAATACTCCAATTAAAGCATCATACAGCATTTCTTTTAAAAACATTAAATTGAAAAGCTTTTGTTGACATTTTTCTATAAATGACTGCTCTATCGTTTTTATAACTTACAGTAGTTTAAAGTATTGTCAGCTGATTATTTTATAACAAATTCTCTGAAATATTTCTTACGAACTCGTTATAATTAATAAACGTATAACAAATTACGGCTATAACGAAGTATTTTCCATGGTCCCTTGAAATCTGTATAAACGAGTTTTGCTGTATCTTTGTCTGAATTTGTTTTTTTTAAACCTATTGAGCACATGAAACGACATTCCTCTTTAAAAGAATTAGGGTACCGGTAGGAGACACATATTGTTTATGATTGCTACAGTTTAAAACTAGAGAAACAAAATATTACTGAAGCCACTTCACCCAAATCATGTCCGTTCCAAGAAATGGAAATCATAGTAGTACTGTACACTTACCTCGGTTTAGAATTATTTCATAAAATAGTATGGAATTCTATTTGTATTTTATATGTTTCTGTCTTTTGTCATTTGCACCTGTACCATTTGCAAATGACAATTACTCGAGAAAATTAAAATAAATTTGACAGTAAGAGGTTTGAAAAACTCTTAACTGCAAAAAATCAGGGGATCATTTGTTGTATTTTGCTATATGAGGAGCGTAACAGGTGCAAATGACAAAGACAGAAACATATAAAATACAAATAGAATTCCGTATTATTTTATGAAATAATTCTAAACCAAGGTAAGTGTATGTCTTAGTGTGCTTTCCATTTGCTGGTACGGACAAGATTTGTGTTAACTGACTTAAAGATAATATTTGTGTTTCTTATAATTAAAAAAATAAGGTGCGAGTAGGTGACACGTATTGCTTATAATAAGCAATACGTGTCACCTACTCGCACCCTATTGTTTTTTTTTAAAGGAATGTCGTTTTAAGTGCTAAATAAGTTTTAAAAAATCAGAAAAAATAATGCAGTAATTTTCTTCTGTATATGGTTGGAATGTGCTTTAGTTTATTTTGGATGAAACTGAATTTAGTCTCGTGCAAAAGCGTGTATTAATTAATTCGATTTATAAAACATAATAAAATTTAAATGGAAATTAGATGTCTGCTGGTAATGTAGAAATGTCGTGATGTTTTCAAATATGAAAAAATAAAAAAATTTAAATTATTTGTCCCCTATTGGCGAAGCCGGAGGAGACAAGTTTTTATTGCTGTCTTTCCGTGTGTATGTCTGTCATTTTTGTTTCATCTTTGTTTTCGAGACATTTTTTTAATTTATGATTTGGTGAATCTTCTTCATACCTGTTGTGTAGCTCCATAATCACATTTTTCTTCATGGTTTAGAGAAGTGACTTAAAACTTAAAGCTGTGTAGTTTCATAATTTACAAGAGATTTAGTTTAACTTTCGTGAGCTTCGCGCATTCTAGACATGTAAGGGTGGATAAAATTCTATGAGGGAGATTTTCTGCTAAAAACTTAATCTTACGAATATCGAATTTACGAATTTTAAGTGAACATAAAGGGAAGACATAATAGTGTGTTAAAAAGATCTATAACTACACAGATGAGTGTTATACGTGTTAATGGATTAAGTCATGCCACCATTTACACAGGGAAATTATGATGGTAAAGTCTTTTCTGAAACAAAACTTCATATATGCAGAATCAAGTTTATGACTGTAATACAATTTATTCTAAAGTTTAAAATATTTTTCAGAGATTCTAATTGTATTTACATGTAGGGAAAATTAGAGGCCGTGATTTACCACATAAATTTCACAAAACCGCATCCTTTTTTATCTAAGAATATAATAATACAGTATTTTGAAAATTGTTATATCTCTCTGGTATACCTCTTCCCCCTTACCCCAACTAGTATGGTAGTATCACACATTGGATCATCCGTTTCTTGTAGTTTTTTTCTGTATACAAGTTTTTGCACATTCCTACTCTTTCCAAATAATGTTTAGACATTTTATTTCAGCACAATGTCCATCTTACACCTATTTAATAATGGATATTTCCATTCAATGGAATGTACTTACTGTCAATTGTCAAGGCCTTGGGGACTAAAATACAAGAAAATATGTTATAAAAATAATAAAATAAATGCCTGAGTATAAAGTTAAGTGCAATTTTTGTTCTATCATTTAACGATGTATTAAATATTTACTTTTCAAAACATGCATTTTTCAGAGCCCAACAAAAAGTGGCAAACCAAAACAGTAACTAACAAACTGGAGACCACTATGCCTTTTAAATGTTATTTACAAAATTGCCTCGGGCTTTATTGCTAATAGGTTATAGTTATTTATGGATACATTAGATAGATCACGCTGGATTTCTTAAAAGCAAATAGGTAAAAATATCAGATTAGTATATGATTTTATGACCAAATGTATACTGAAGGAAGAATATTCCAGGTTTCCTTATGCTTATGTATTTTGAAAAAGCCTTTGATTCTATATCATGGGAATTTGTCTTTTATACACTCGACCTGTTTAATTTTAAAGATTTAATAAAAGATTGGATACGAACCTTTTATAAAGGCATAAAAACATATTGTATTTAAAATGGAATTATATTAGATAATCTCACCAACAAGGAAGGTGCAGACAGGGTGATCCAATAACACCCTTCCTATTCTTGCACTGTGCAAAATACTAGGGACAAAAATAAGAAATAATAAAGACTTTAAAGACATAACAATTGGAGATACTGTAAACAAAATTTCACAAAACGCAGATGACCGTTTTTTATGTTCAGAAACATAAGACAGTATTCTTAGAGAACTAGATTTTTTTGCTGATTTATCAGGACTAAATATAAAATGTTTCTAAGACAAAGATGGTGTAGATAGGAAGTACAAAATTTGAAAAGAAACCGCTCATCACTCGAGATGGAAACTTGATTGGATGCTACAAACTTTTGATTGTTATTATAAAATGTTCGGTAAACTTCGATAATATGATAAATTTAAATTGCAGTGCAAAACTAGAGGATATAAAGAAAACGTAGAAAGGATCACAGTCATGAAATCACTGATTATTCCAAAAATTAATCATTCAATACTTACATTACCAAATCCAAGTAAAGGCAAAAAAAAAAAACTTCGAGAGAGAATTATATCTATATAATTTTAAATAGGTATTTAATTTTCATCAATTGTACGATTAGATATCTAAATAGTCACTGATAAATGTATTAGAATATGCATTACAAGATCGATTCGTAGTGTTAGCACCTACAAAGACACTTGGAAATAGAGATATTCCTCCCGGGAAATATTTTTATCAACAAAACTTTTCGAGGGTTCCCTAATAATGACATCGAAATTTATTTGGTCCATTAAGTATTATTTCAGAAATAAATCAAAGGAGGGGGGCTGTTATAGAATTTTTTTAAAATTATGATTATCATGAAAAACGTGTGTATTGCATGCATGTTAGGTATAAATGCATTTAAATCTAACTAATTAATTCAAAAGAAAATAACGTTTTATATTAAATGTAAATTCGTCAAAACACCCAATGCTATAGAGCAAGTTTCAAAACATTACTTCAAACTATAACGGAAAAAGTCTGAAAACTAGTTTGGGACAGAATACATGTAACTGACACAGACGAAAAGACAGCAATAAGTCGCCCCCATTGTCAGCTGTCGATGAGTAATAAATACATCATTGCTAATATGTAATGACGTTGGTATCATGCTATGATATATAATAATTGACTTTATTTTTTAGAATGTCGGCGACTACAATAATCATTTTTGCTGTCAGTTTTGTGGTGCACGGAGTAAATGGAAAATTGATCAATGACGAAAATGTAAATAACCCGGAGTTAACTCATTTTTGACACATTCTGATAGAAGTGATAATTATAGACTTTATGTCTTCCATTTACAAAAAAAAGAGAAATATTATATGGAGATTTTTCAGGGAAATTTTGCTTATAAATAACATTGTCAATGGAAATCATTCAATTTGTAAGAGGAAAAATCTTTTAGAGGGAAATCCTGTTCAACAATACCGAGTTAAACTAGTTTTACAACATGACGTACTAGACTATTATTATATACTGAAAATCAATGTTCATTGGGTATAAATGCGGTATCATTTGGGTTCATTTTGAGAATCATTGGGGTTAATTGATGAACTTTTATGGTTCATTGGAGTTTCATTCGGGTTAACGGCTCACTGCGGTAAAATGACACCCTGCAAAGTTTTTTTTATATTTTTCGATTTCGATATCAATTTCACAAAATATTCATTTTGTAGATTTTGTCTCGCTTAATACGAAACGGATATGCGTTTTTATATGGATTTTGTATTGTCGAGATAACGCCGTCCAAAAATGAAGTTTTCCAGAAATTTCGAATCCTCAGTTTCGTCTCTGAAATTTTATAATTGCAACTTTTCGGGCTCTTCCGTTTCCGGCGAGTTTAAAAATTTTCTGTTCTTTGTCGGAAAGGCCCGAAAAGTTGCGATTGGTACTAGTCTTGTATTTAATTAGAATTTTCGTTAAATCATTCGTTTTATAATTTATTTTATTTATAAAATAATCTGAATTTTTAAAAGTCATTTTTTGAATAATTTAAATTTGTATTGTTTTTTTAATTACTTGTTTTTTTGTGAATTGTTTTCAATAAAAAGTCGACGTTGTATTGTGCTTTGCTTCTAAAACTTTTTGAAATAAATAGATTCAAGAATTAATCCACTTATGTTTAAATTATTACTTTTTTACACTAGTCTGCGGTTCCCTGTGTATGCATGTTTCTTGAAATATCGCTTTTCACATTTTAAGGTCGTCTTCGATTGGTTTTCAAATCAAATTTATTGTTTTCATGGTTATATTGTCGTAAAAGTTCTATTTCGAACGTTTTAGTAAAGCTGCATTCATTTAACATCGCTTATCGAATTTCCTATATTTGTCGGTTTTCCTGTAGTTAGGTTATGTTAATTGACTTGTGCCATTCTACTGTTGTTGTATAAAGAAATCAGAGGGAAAAATAATTGTAGTCTGCGTCTAAATAGACAAACTTAAATGTTAGTACATAACAACAGATAATATATTTAATAATTCTGATTTACATTTATACCTGAACAATTTGCTATCAAAATATATTACATGTAGTTTACAGTCTGATTCAAGAATTTGGCAATGCAATTTTCGCAAAGCAGTAGATAAGGTTTGGTTCTGAAACTTAATTTTACTATTTTCTTAAAAGAGCGTTCTACTACCATGCAAATTTGATGTCTACGATTTGAACAGCAATATGGCTATCTCTGTTGAAGAATTTATGCGTGCCACCAAAGGCTTCACAAAAATGGACCGCAAGACATTGTTTGAACTCTTTGATAGGAATGGTAAAAATTATTTCTCTGCAATGAAACACTTTTATTAATGTTATAGGGTCTCCTATCGTTATTTCCTGGTCAAGTTAATTTCATCCAGTTCTTTTCAGGTAACAAGTTCATCGGGGTTGACGAGTTTAAGTCTGTACCACAAAGCATAAGGAGTGCGGGAATTGTTGATCACTGTTTTCGAAAACCAATGGTTAAAAGAGTCTGCATTGGCATTGGTTGGGGTAGTCGACTTCAATCAAATGAACTAAATGCACAATCAAATGAACTAAGTGCACAAAGTTTAGCGAAGCTAACAGTTGGAGCGCAACCGAGTATTGCAGAATAGAAGATTCAACAAAACTTGATGAAAATACACATCAAAATGATGAAAATGTCTGGTTGCTAATTTATTGTACGATAATTTGTAAATAAATCGAACTAATAAATATTATACCTTGTTCAATGGCGAATTTTTGTTGCCTGAACCTATTGAACTTTTGCACCATCTAAAGGTTTTGTCAATATGCTAGAAAAAGATTCATAAAAATACAGTAAATGTTTAATAAAATGTCAAATATATTTATTTAATATATATTATATAAACAATAAATGACTTTTAATCGATAAATATTAAGGTGGATAAGATAATGAAAAATAAAAATACTAATGTGGATGCCTCTGACAATCAATACTTTCTAAGTTCGTTTCAAATGATGTATGTTTAAAATATGATTTGAAAATTATCATAAAACAATTAATTCAATACATTTCGAGGAAATACAATTGAATCAACGCCACCTGAGAATATTTGTTACTATCTACATATTCAACCAACCACAACCCCACAACCCCCACCTTGGACCAACTTTTTATCACCAGGTGTCATGATTTAAACAAATTTGAATCTTCACGATTTAATGATTCTACAGCAGTTTCAGATTTTCCGTTCAAATGGTTTTCTAGAAGATGTTTTATTATAAAATGCCAAGAATCTTTCAATGAATCCTAATGTTCCTCTTTAAAGAGGGCGTGAACCTTCATTCTATTCAACTTGATATTTCCTTCACCCAAGGATGCTTAGTGCCAATTTTGGTTAAAATTGACCCAGTGTGCTTTGGGAAGATGTCAAAAATGTAAAAAGTGTTAAAACAGACAGATGAACTGAACGAAAGTGTCAGAAAAACCCGTTTGAGCTTTTAGCTCAGGTGAGCTCAAAACGTTGAAGAAAAATTCATAACGCACTTTTTAAAAAATCACAGTGCGTTGATATGGTCCCAAATTAACGCACTATGATTTTTTTTCAAAGTTGGTTGATTTGGTCCCAAATTTAACGGAATTAGAAAAAAAATGTTTTTTCATGCACGACTTCATTTAAAAAGTGCATCATACATGCATAAATCTTTAGTGCGTGATAAAACTTTAAAAATTTGCTATTCATGCGTACAGGAATGTTTTTGAACATATCGACTGTTTTAATCGATATTAATTTCCATATTCATTATATTATGCAATTATATACAGCTATATTTTAACTTTCCAGTGTCTTACTTTCACTTATGGCAGATTTCCGGGTTTTTTTTAATACAAAAATATCGTATACCATATCTAAGGTGGGACCCTAGTCACAAAATTACTGGGCTAATCTTATAATATCTCAATTGAATTGATTTATAGGTATTAAAGCATAAAGGACCTGGTTAACACAAAAAGGAATGCTTAAATATGTACGTACATATGTACACACAAAAATTGGGGTTCCGACTATGTACACTTATGAAGATGTGACATATGCATCAACTACTTATTATCTGCCTCATAGTCGAAAATGGTTACAAAAATTATCTGTAGTTTCAAGTGATGGAATTATGATCATGTCGCGTTTTTATTTGAAACATGATACAGAAATGCCTCAACTGATACAATTTCGACAGTAAACATGCACGTACTGCAAAATTGATAGGGAAACATTTGGACAAATCAATTTTACAACAGTCTGACAACTCGAGAATGTATGGAATATATCGCAAAATCTTTTGAGACTTGGGCGTTATATATATTCCATACATGCTCTCGTGCCACCATGCTATAACTAATAGACATGTTAACACCAAATTCACATATACATTGTAAGAAACAATTTAACACCATAATATCTTATTTTTATCATTGTTGCATAATGTTCTACAGTCTACAGTTTCTTATGTGACTGTTAAAAAAGGGCAATCCAAACTAGCGCAAGTTTTTGTGCGCGGCAGATTGCAACGTTTAACACTTAAGGAACTATGGCGTCTAGTACGTCACTGTCCTTCTCCTTAAATCATGGATAGCTTTATTTGGGGGGGAGGGGGGGGCAATACGGGTGAAATAATAATTATTGTTCTATATCACGATTGGGTTTTTTTCCAAATTTTTTGGAAGGTTGAAATTTTCATAGCCTTAAACATTTTGGATGATTTTCAATAAATAATATAGTAAAGCTCCTCTTGTTATCAATACAATATACATTTCAACGTGATTTTAGCTCAAAATCCAGAGTTGTCCAATCAATTAGACTATTCACAGCATGTTACTCTCCTCATAAAGCAAACCTGCAGTAAAGTGTTTTCCAACTCTTCAATTGTCAGTTTTATTTGATTTTTTTTCAAGTTATTTTCATCTGCAATTTGTACAGATGTAAATGACAACCAACAGAAACAAATAAAGAGAAATTAATTTCAAAACCTGTCATAGAATTATTTTAAACTAAGGTAAGTGTACACTACCGTATTTCTCTAAAATATGTCTTTCCTTGTGGATGTAAGGACTGCATTAACTTTCTTCAGTGATATTTATGTCTTTCGTTAATTACCATTTTCTACTGTAATAAAGACTATTCATGGCTAATTGACAATTGTTTAGGCAGTAAAAGTTTATTGTTCATTTGATTATTTTTTTTAATGTAGGCAAATATAATTTTTGCTGTTTGCTTCGTGGTGTACGGAGTAGCTGGAAAACCGCCCAGTAAAGGAACTGTAAATAATTCGCAACTAGCTAAACTTAACAAATATATTTCGCATTTTTGTGATAATTCTACATTTACTTTCTCAATAATGATAATTGCCAATGTATTATGTAAAGGTTGAAAAGAACAAAACAGATCATTTCATGTATTTGAGTCACATGGACTGCAATCACAGAAAAGTCACCCTTCTGGCCGGTGATTTGGGTACGCCACTGTAGGCGCCGTATATCTTTGGGATGCAGGCCAGACTGCATGGGGCTCACACAGGCCGCCAAACCCTCTCTCACCTATCCAGGGTCCCCCACAGTGGAATGATGGTCCATCTTAGGGCTGTTCTCGTTTTCTATATTGAGGTCCAGGGATTCCCCAAGTCCCTCATCAGCCCGTAGAGAACCTTTGTCCCTCCGTGGACTACGCTTGCGAGGGTTGTCGGGTTTTTCCAGGAACGTGAAGGAAGCAGTACCCTCCTTGTCTGTTTTTTCACCAGCAGCAGTACCCTGTGGGGTTTTGTCTGGTAGGACTTGGTCTGGATTGCGATTTTTATTGTTGGACTCTTTTATGGCTCCCATAGTCATGGTTCGTTTCAGCCTTTCCAAGTTGACTTGGTTACGGCGTCTGTAGGATCTTCGATCTAGGAATGAAATTGTGTAGTCATATAACTGCTTTTGCAAATAATCAGTTTGCATCAAATTCATTTCATTTATGGCATCTTCTAAGTTTCTAGTAATCTTCGTGTGGCAAACATTAAATTATTGCCTTTGACTTGAATTAGTTGATATTGTTGAAGGGAACGATTTGCAAGATTCTCTGTGTAAATTTTACACAGACAAATAACAATAATTTCATGTATGGGAAATATTCAAGAAAATTATTTCTAAGGAGAATAAAGAGTATCAACAATGGTTTGAATTTTTTTATATAATGTTAGTTTAAGCAATCTAAGTTCTGCAAAATTTACATATTTTCCCTTGAAAGTTCAAGCCAATATGAAGTCCAAGAAGACACATTTCTTGGGAGTAATTATAGGTAAGGTTCTTGTAGCTTGATACAGATTTTAATAAAGTCAAATAGAATATATTTTTAAGATGATTGTGGAGGAGAAAAATTGTACAACACTGAGATAAAGAGCTGTTATTATAAATGAAGCAAAATTATATATATATATATATATATATATATATATATATATATATATATATATATATATATATATATATATATATCAACTTTATGTATATATACATAATATCAGCTTTTGTCTAAAAGCTATAAGCAACAAAAATTGTGTAGCAGTACAGGCATATAGATATATACAGGAAAATAGAAATTCAATAAATAGGCCGGAGAAAACTATGGAAGAGCTTACCATTTACAATGACATGAATTTATTTAAATTGTTAAAATAAAAATGAATTCAATACTATATAAATTATGCAATAGGCTGATAAATAAAAGCACGTCTTCCCTCGCATACAAATTATATTTGCTATTTTCAATATTATCTTTAATTCATTGACAATTGCGGTGTTGCAAAATTTTTAATTTATGTTGTATCATTTCAGTATCATAGTTGAAAAGTAATGGTGTTTTGTAGCCAGCAGCACGCTTATTTTGTTTTTAATGATGCATACAAAATTAGCCCAGATTTCCTCTGAAATGTTCTACTGCCTCAAAACAATGACCCATTTATAATAGAACGGACCGTCTAAACTGTCCAGAAAATTTTCAGCAGATTTCAAATACGATGTAATATTCATCGTCGTTAACAACAAAATATTCTACGGGGTATGAATTTCAAATAAAATCGGTTGTTTAAGGCCTTGTGTTACAGTAAGAAAAGCTCAAATTATGTCCAAAAAGTGATCATCCTCTGCTGACCGGTCACACCGGCCGTGTGCTTTTTGTCGTAATCGGGGAAAAAATGAAAAAAGTCCGTAAACAATTAGGTGATTAATTATGGTCTAACAATCAGTATGAAAAACGTCAGTCAGCATGCGACTCAGTGGCAGATTGTATTTGCTGACAAGGTCGTTGTGTCGACAATAGAACTTACGAAAAGATGACTTCAAACGAGACTGTTGATAGTCCTGTTTTATCAACTTGTTTGTAAGTAGCTTGCCTCGCCTTAGAAACTGTTCATACGAAGAGCATGCCCTTGCGTATCGAATTAACTGAGAGACAAAAACACCATAAGCAGGTGATGAGGGTATATTGCTACATAAGTAAGGAAAGTTGACTATAGAAAAATTGAAGTCATCGCGTTTATCATAAAGTTTTGTTGTTAGGTTACCATCAATGTCAATTTCCAGTAAAATATCCAGATATGAAATAGATGACGCAGAGTCTGTGGTATCTTTTATTTCAAGTTCACTGGGATATATCGAGTCGATGTAAGTATGGAAATAAAAATTGTTAATTGATAATACGTCGTCGATATACCTGAATGTTGAGTTGAAGGCCACAAAGATTGATTTATTTTTTTACGTACAGTTTTTAAATAAATTCTGTTTCATAAGAATACAAAAAAAGTCTGCTAACAATGTGGCACAATTGGTACCCATGGGAATTCCAACAGATTGTTGGAAGACTTGATTTCCAAAAACTACATAGATGTTGTCTATCAGAAACTCAAGCATCTTTTTAAAGTCAACTTTAGAGTACTTGTGTGTGTAATCAGAATGGTTTTTAACAAAATATTTTTTTGGATTTCCAATGACAAGGTAAGCATTTTTACGACTTCCATTTTTATTGAAGAAACAACTGTCGATGATATTAAAAAGCCTAGATTTTAATTTGGGGAATGGTTGTATAAAGCGTTAAAACATCGTACGTTTTGATGCTATTGATATTGGTAAGATTTTGTGACCTCAAAGTTTCTAATAATTCTTTAGAGTTTTTTAGAATCCACATCTGATTCACACCACTTCTGGAGTATATTGTTGTACAGTACTCTTGAAGTTTCTCCTTCACTACTGTAAGAATTTTAGTAAGGAGTAAAGAGAGAGGTTTGGTAGAACATTTACTGGAACCTGCTATATATCTCTGTTTGCAATTTCCAAAGTAGAATGAGTTAGCTTCTACGTACGTTTCGATTTGTGGGGCCGTTTAATATCGCAGAACTTATATTATACCTAATTATCTTTGAAGCTTTCTATTTAATTTCTTTTTTGAAAACTTAAATGCTAAATGAAATGATTTGAACATTTTATGCACAATCAATAATCGAAGAAAAGTTTACATGGTCTGCTTTTGCAACTACAGTTGCAAAAAAGTACCAGATGGTAAGAAGAAAGCATAAGCTCTCCGTTGGAAAACGTGCAGACCTAACAAACAGTTGTAATGTCGTGAAGGTGTATAAGCTTTTGGAGGAGTCGCAACCCCTTGAGGAATGACCTTGGATTTTGATCAATAACTCGTGACCTTGACATTTTGACCTTGAACTATTTTGACACTTAAAAATATGAAAACTCTTATGAAAGAGGCATAAAAAGGTTGAAAAATACACGGTTATCCCCTTTCGTCCACTTCCGGGTTACGCGTAGATAGACCTTATTTATCTTTTATTTAAAACATTGAACTTTATTATTACACTCTCCTGTGACATTGTGCCAAAGATCTAAAGACGATTTTTAACAAAGATATCAATTTTCCGGCTTTTGAGGATCCATGGTCGTGCTTGTGCCCTCAATGCAGAAAGCAATTCCAACTGCGGATTCCTCTTAACATTCATATAAAAGGATGAAAGAAACCTACTTCAAAGCCTATGGGGTTTTTTTTCTGTCCATCTTGAATACTAGAAAATATTGAACAAAATCAAACAAGAAATCTCAATGGCTTAAGACTATCAACTCTAATTTCTACAATCTGCTGTTTGTTGAATATTAATAAATGCTTCTGTTACATGTTAATGACTTGCTTTCTATTTAAATCCACAACTGGAATAGTATCTGATGAACATACAAAGATTAAAACCCAGACGTATTCATTTCCCGATTTTATAATAAAGCATTGTAAGCTCCCCGGGGATGGCCAAGTTTAACTTGGGAGCATTACAAAATAATAACTGGCTATTCTCGTATACTGAAGTCCTTGGTTACTTGGTTATATAGATAACGTAAGATTCATCTTGGCCTCAGCAATATTTATTACATAAATAAACATGGTCTTCATTCAACAATAATGTTTGATAGGTAGGGTTTACCGTACAGCATAATAATATGGGGGGGGCGGTGTGGATCTAACAGCTGCCCATTCGGTATTTCAGTAAAAAATAATAGTAATTTTGGTGTCCAGTGTGTTGGGAGATATTTGCTACAAGGATCCTCACCTATATCTGTACTGTAATGGCTAGTGTGGAAAAGGGGGCTGATCTACAACTTCAGGTTTCAAATATTGCCACCTGACAACTTGCAAAATATCTGAAGCTATTGAGCATCCGCTCACATATATAACATTCGGAAGTATGTCACATGACAAAGATTAACCAATGGGATAACTGTACGGCGACGTTCCACCAATCACGACAAAGTACAGCGTCGTACAAATAAAACTTGTGTCGTACTGTCAAACAGTTTTTGTCGTACAGAGCGAATAATACACAAATACATGAATTTGGATTAAAAAATAGGCGACGATCAATAAATATTGCCTACAGTTGATATTCCTTTGTTATGTAAGTAAATATTTTACATCTGAAATTTGTATATACATGTAAATATCAAAGAAGTTACTTCGTGATTTTTCAGACGACAATATGCAGAGTTAAAAATAGTACAAGTTGTAAATACAAGTAATCAAGAATAAATAAGTAATTGAATGAGATACAATTATCATTAAATTGTTCAACATAATTAATAAGACGTAATTACACAAAGTTTGTGGCATAAATAACATGTTTGTCAAAAATACGAAACTAAGCCACAAAATGTCAGGTAGTGAAAAAAAAAACTTGGGATGTAAACAAGTACCTGGCAGCAGGTGATTTAAAGGGAACCACCACTGATATTAGCATTCAAAATGGATAGAAATATGATAAATAACTCAAGGTAATCATGCAGATTCAAATGGCATGATACTTGATGCATGGTATGTAAAATAAATGAAATCTACAATGCATTTGTTTATGTTGACAAACGAGGTTTTTTAAAGTTGATAAAATTCACCTGACCAAATAGTTATCTCAATAAAATATTAGTTATATTATAAATATTTTAGCAGGTCCTTACACTATTTACATTTTTCAGTGTCTTTGTCTAAGATAACACTACGAATCCTAGCTACATAATGTATCGTCCAATACATTTCATCAAAAACTATTTTGATATTTTAATGTACAATTACTGATAATTATATAAATACAAGTAATAAGAAATCATTTGAATATTATAAGGTGATCAAATACGATCGTGTGTGATCAAATCTATTATAAAGCAATTCGGGCTTATAGGATTTGATCATCCCTGACGGTATTTGATTCCTTATTCTTAACTGAATTACCATTTCTTCTGTCTATATTTTTCCTCTATTCAAACGTGCCAGCGACGTTTTAAAAATTATTCGAGACATTCCACCACAGTCAAATGCATTTATTAAATTAATTTATTTTGTATTGACTTCATGTGCAACATTGTGCATCAAAGATGAATGCCCCCAGGGATTGCCGTGAGCCCCCTCCATCATTAAAATTGACTAAATAACAAAATTTTACACTATTCTCAATAAGTTTCATATTTTGGGGGTACCGCTCTCGACTTCGTATCCAACGGTCCGGGGTTCGCTATCGCCTGTAGAAAAAGATATTTTTGAATTCATAAACATGAACAATTGGTCTACTAGTTAAAAGTAATACTGTGTCAACGATGACCATCATGAAAAACATTGAGTCGCAGCAAAATGAACATTGATGTCGCAGGGTATTGGATTAGACTTAAAACCGGAGCTGTCATTCATGATTGCCCTGTTCTAGTCGATTTTGTATTTAACTAAGACCAAGAAAATATATTATGTAAAATGTTTCATGTCATATGGCTACTTGTGTGGCTACCACCGATGTTGTGTCAAAAGAGAGACAACTTTTAAAGTGTACAGCAAAAGATTCATCAAATCTATAATTGTACTGTCTTTTATCATGCTACAACTTCAGCTACTGAAAGCGGAATTGGTAACAATTATTTCTTATATAATAAAAACACCAGTCCCGTCACAATAACAACAATATAAACAAATCGCTAATACAAATCAAACATTCAATATACATAATTTTAATAATAACTGTAAACATATGAACACAATATCAGGCCTGTCATAATTTCACGTTAACAGCATACAAAGTGAACAAAATATCTCAAAAGGTAGTGTAAATGTAAAAAAACAAAACAAATACCCAAAGAACAGAATTATATCATCCCGAAAACAGCTTATATACCATACACAATAATGAAGCATTATGAAATAAGATACGAAGGGAACAGCTTATGTGTAAAGGAGAAACCAAAGGAGGAGCAGATAAACAAGACACGGAGGGTTATACATACAAATAAGATAACAAAGGTAAGGATGAGTATATATAATGTAAATAAGATATCAAAGTAATAGAATTTAAATAAGATACAAAATGAGATATAAAAGGATTATCATATAAATAAGACACAAAATAAGAATCATATAAATAAGAAACCAAAGAGCAACAACATAAAAAAGATACCAAAGCAGAAGCATGAAAATACGATAGCAAAGGAGCAGCATTAAAATGAGCCAAAGGAGTAACAAATAAACAAGATACCAAACCAAAGGAGCACCATATCTGTAAATGATATACCAAAGAAGTGGCATATAAATAAGGCTCCAAAGCAACATAAATAAATGAGATATAAAGGAAGCAGTATATACTTTAATAGAAAAACAAAAATAGATGCAACATACAAATTAAATGCAACATCTAAATGTGATGCAACATCTAAATGGGATGCAACATCTAAATGTGATGCAACATCTAAATGGGATGCAACATCTAAATGTGATGCAACATCTAAATGGGATGCAACATCTAAATGGGATGCAACATCTAAATGTGATGCAACATCTAAATGGGATGCAACATCTAAATGATTTACCAAAAGGAGCAGCATATACATAATATACATAAATCAGATACCAAAGGAAAAGCAAACAAGATAAACAAAAACAATAAACCAAAAAACAAGATACACAAGTAGCAGCATATAAATAAGGTACCGAAGGAGCACTATATAAATAAGATATCAAAGGAACATCATAGAAATGAGAAACAAAAGGTGTATTTTCAGAAATCTTCTCTACTTCTCGACATCTATATTAAAAACTGAATTGATAGTTACATGTACATAGACCAGTGGACCCTTTTACTGTAAATTGTAAATTTTATGTTCCCCGGGTTATGGGCTTTGACTCCAGGACAGGACTAAAATGGTCATAAACTGTTAATGTATGTCATGTTTAAAAATCTTTACTTTAATTGAAACTAAATCGAAACTAACTGCATATTTAGATTCATTATAACCGCCGTCAGATGTCGCTATTTCTTGGATTATACCCATCCTATCAACAGTCGATGTAAATATGTGCAGACAAAGCTCTACATCATATCCATTCCACTCTATCATCAAAAAAATGTGAAATCAATCTCTATACTTAAAGCTTTTGCAGAATTTTTTTATTTAAATATCATCTGAAACATTCCCGTCGGGATTAATTCAGAAACAGAGAAAACACTTAGAATTTGCCAAATTTATCATTTATTAATTTTGTTAATAGTTGCTTCACACGCATCCTTTAATATAATTTTCCCCTGCAAATGCATCAGCAGCTGTAGAACGTGTGTCGATTACGCAGACAGTGATTCAGAATTCCCGACTTCACAATACTTTGTGGTATGTATTTCAACTCACCAATCCCGATCAATTTGTCACCTGAAACGACCCGAAAGTATTTGACATGACCTGGAAATAACGATGGGATACACTATAGCATAAATAAATGTGCTTCATTGCAGAGAAGTCTTACTATCCCTGTCAAAGCGTTCAAACAATATCTTGCGATCCATTTTTGTGAAGTGGCACCCATGAATTCTTCAAAAGAGAAGCCTCATCTCCGTTTAAATCGTAGGCATCAAATTTGAATAGAAGTGGAACGCTCTTTTAAAAAGAATCTTGAATTCGCCTTAAGAATGGAATTTAAGATAGATACTCATTTTAATTAACACAGTAATTCAAAAATCGTTTTGAATAATCCCAGTCTTAAATTCGCCCGCCGACAACCGAAAATAAAACTGGGCGAATATTTTCCTGTATCCAGTATATATGCAATCGTAAAATGGCGAGAGACACTATATAGAGTTGGGTATAAATTTCTTTGATGACCTAACTAATGAAATAATAATCAAACAAATAATATGACTGTCACAATTTTTGTATATATGTTCAATTAAAGTGTCATTAGTTTTTATTTTATTGTGAGTTAGTGTGAGTAACGGCGCTCCATAGAGTGCTACGGTCAGCTAGTCATTGAATGTTAGACCGGTTTTCGTGCACGAGTTAGTTCTGGCCAGGTCGTTGAAGAGAGAAGGTGTGTCCTTCATTAAGAACGTTCGTGGTGTTTGACAAAATGTCTTAGGACCTGTGTGGCCTATGCCTATGTCTGTGTGAGGTGAAATCCTGTGTGGAGTGTTTGAAAAGAATTCCTGTGTGGTAAAAGTACGATAAGCCGTGTTGAGAAAGAACAGCAGTAAGTGAGAAGTATTTTCATTATCATTTCAATTTAGAATACGCATACGTAAGAATATACATATTTTTGTCTTTTTAATAAGTGTTTAATGATATTTTTGTTTGTTTGAATAAGAATATAAAGTATGGTAGCCCGACGGTTGAATATAATGTATTATTTGAACAGTATAGTGTTGTAATTTTCACGGAGGACCCGACAATGAATTTTAGGTGACTAGCTGAGTGGGTGTGGTCGACGGTTATATGGTTCTATTATCCGTGGGTGAACAACAACTACAGACGACTCAAAGTCGAGGCGGGAAAAGAGACGCACGTGGAGGCGCAGGCACATGGTGACGCTGGTGTCCAGTTACATCCGTGGTAAAAGGTTCATAAGGTTCATAAAAGGTCCAAGGCAGTGTGTCCACGCAAGTGTACCTGAATATGCTTTATACATGTACATGTACGACGTATCCTTATCGCCGTGATTGACATAAATGGTGGTTCCAAATATGCATGTACTTGTTGCGTGTGCAATTCTTCATGTAAATTAGAACACAGCGTACCAAAAGCAAAACATTGTCCGGACTGGGTGTTACTAAGGGTCATCAGCCAAAGTCGGGTTATTCATTCTGTTTATATATATGTTGGGGGGTATTTAGGGTGTTAGTTTATTTTTTGTTTGTATTGTTTGTGCGTGTGTGTTGTGTGATTTTTCAGTGTGTGTGAATTGCGTGTATTGAGTGTTTGAGAGTGGGTGTGTAGAGAATGTTGTATGCAGTAGCTATATTTTTTTTTTACACTGTAAATAAAGTTATTTTCACGGTTCTACCTCTTTTTTTATTCAAAGTTCAGTTTATAAACGAGGGAATTTCCAGGCCTTATAACACAAATTGTGACAATGACTTACTTTATCCAATTGAAGCGATTCTCCATCTATTCCAAAGACTGGTCACAAAAACTAGGATCACCAACATTGTCTGTTTTTAATTAAACGTTAGAGCGAGATGTAATTTACATATAATATCTAAAGGAAGAATATAAAAGTACTGACAACACAGCGACAAAATTTAAAATGGTGTTGCATATTGGATTAATATATACTTACTTCGAACTAGAAATATTCTCTATCAGTATATCGACTGCAGACCATATTGTTTATCTTTTATTTATTTATTTATTTATTTATTTATTTATTTATTTATTTATTAACTGTAGACGAGTGCTAAACTCTTTTTAGGTTTATTTTCCTTCATTTTAGACCATAAAAATTTAAACACATATTTGTCAGTCAGAATCTATTTTAAATGGAAAAAGCCTAAAGATTTCTTCACTAACACGACTTCCCTAAGATTTCTGCCTACTCAGAGAAATTGATAAAAATATAAACAATTTTTACGGAGATTTCTATTTTAACAATAAGCCCATTTCCTTGACGGTAACTTGAGTAAAATAGCCCGTAGATGGGACTGTCGGTAAGTCTTGTGTATGCATTTATACATGTAGCTTCATTTTATAGTCTAAACCGTAATCCGACAATCCTTTGACTGTTACTCCCGCTTTAATTATTTGAATCCCTGCCCCATAGGCAGTGAAATACAGTTTAAAAAGAGGACATTATAGACATACTGAAAGTCCCGAAGAATATTCTTTATAAATTTATACATTTTATTATGTGGCCAAATTGATCCCGTTCTAGGGCCCGAACCCCTGATCCAGATCCAGAAACTATGAATTTCACGATTTTCGTATAAGGCTTCAATAACATCATACTGTTGAAGTAGGGAAAGAGATTTTCTAAGATTTAATAATTTGTCAGTAAATGACCATATTGGTCCAGTTTTAGGATCTGAACCCCTGGCACAGGGGCCATGAATATAACAAAGAATAAATCCTCTAAACGTTCCAAATCGCGCCCCCCATAATTAGTAAAAGAATCAAATTAAACATTTTCTACATATTATTGCATTATCCTTTTCTTCAAACACTGAAGTTTTTAAATATCAATTTCTTCTTTTACTTCTATACACTGTAATTACGCATGCATTACCTAAATGAATATAGCAGGGATATGTTGTTTACATCGATTTTATATAGGTTTTAGACCACAGCCACACTTTGAAAGCTTGTTTTCCAAATGAGCGCATTTATTTCAAGTTGTTTTAAATGTGGTCAATGAAAACAGTCATAATACTAATTCACATCCATGAAAGAAATTGGAACAGCAATGCGCTCATATGTTATTTATTTAAAAAGTGCAAAATCTTAGTAGGGTTCTCTCTATAATAGAGATACCTTGTTTACTTATCTCGTCTTTGACCTTATGAATAACAAAGCCCTAATCACTTTTCATATTCACGCTTTGAGCACACCTATGCGACATTGTGTTCAATGTGTTCAAAAATAAAAAACGTATTAAAAATAGCCAAAATCTAAATTTTAATTAGTATATTTTATCGGTATCAAGCCCAAAAGACGGTTATTACATTGGTTTTTTTATTTTGTTATAACTTAAAAACATAGTAAACACTTCAAACACACTTTAATGTACTCATGCATATTATTCGCACGCTTGATCGAGACTCCGCCTTCTTATTCAAATAATGCAACGAAATAAACATAACCGTAACAGCGAATTCGGGATTTCGCACTGACGTATACAATTTTATTCAATTGATATTATGTTCATAATGAAAGTCTTCGTGACAAAAAATATTTTGAATGTTTCAAAACAGACCATGTTTTGAGAATTTAGCTAAGATTTTACAATATTTTTGTTTGAAAGAGTAAATTTCGGTCTTTAAAAAGGGGCGAAATCAGTGTTTCATTCTGGGATACCATCATCACGCTATTATTTTTTTCTCCACATGTGTAGGATAAGAGATGAAGATTTTTTAAAATTTAAATTTCTTGCATATCTGGTTTCATGAGGCCCTAATGGGGGTATGTTCATAAATTTCAAAAATTAGAGTTCGGTTGTCCAAGACATGCTTCAAACCAATAATGGTATTAAATGGCTTTGTAGTTTTCAAGAAGTTAGAAATGCAAAATTTAAAGGATGGTAGAGAAACAATAAATTAAATTGTGCATATTTAGTTTTCTTCTTTACAATCAAACTTATTTTTACGCATGTTCAGACTTTTATTTTTCTGAATGATATTACAAAATATTATATATGTTTAGTGTGTTTACTGGGTAATTTCTCTTTCATGGATAGATTTTGTGTAATTTTCATCCGACGTGGAACATAAAAATATGTAGACAATGTCGCTGTCAGTCATATATTTTTCATGAAAATAATAACTAACACATTAATCTATCCACCAATATATACTGTACTGTCATATTGCATTAGATGGAAATGTATTGTTGTTACCATTTCGGGTGCGCACCGTCTACACATAACGTCATGACGAAGCACAGTTTATTGATATACCTTCATCTTTATTATCCCCTCGAGCAACTTGTTGCGAAGGGGATATAGCATCGCTGCTGTGCGCGCGTGTGTGTGTATGTATGTGTGTGTGTCCATTTCAACCTTTTTAGCAAAATTCAAAGAAAACCCTCGCATGTATGTTCATCAAACTTCGTACCCTTCATAAGCATGGTTAAAGGACAAACCCTATTCATTTTCAAGGAATTATATTAAATATTTTTTAAAATATCTTTAAAATTACAACACTTAGAAATTTTATGTTCGACTTCCGGTTCGTGAAGTAAACATTTCAAATCAACAACTTGATATTTTTTTGGATGTAGGCCTTGTAAAGGTAAGAAGCAAACGTTTTTGAGAAATGGGAGTTAGAAAGATGTCCAAAGTGAAAACTAAAGCAAGTAGGAGATTAAGTTCACTCTAATTTAATCAAAACAAGCAGCTGTCTGAGCCGAATGTCGGGCTATATTTTACGAAGAACATGTTCATAATTCAGAAGAGACTTTGACGAATATCGTCCACATGATTAATCGGGAATTCATTTCATGTAAATCGTTAAATGTATAAATGTAGATACGTTACTCTTTTTAAAATATTGGGGTTAAAATTACGACATGTTAACTCAAATTTCCCCACAGAGCAGACTAAAAAATCGCCAGTCTGAGCTACGTTTCATTTTTAATTTGAATCTTTTTTTGCCTACACTAACTGTAAATGCGTAATGTATGTCACTATGTCACTGAATAAAGAGAATTTATAAAACTACATTACTAAAGTTTAACACGTTTGTAGTGCGTTTTCGCTATTAATGGGAGGAATTGTACAACCACGTAAATGCACCCACCCACCCCTATGAATACACCCCATGCAGAGCGTGCATTGGGATAGGAATAAACGAATATTTTAATTCAAAGTGGGTTTTTTTGTCTCTTCAATTACATGTTATCACTAATTATGCATTTCCCCGCACAATATTTTCATTTCGCGAGGGGATGCTCCGCTTTGCGATGCCCTTGTTTCATACTTAATACCCTGTGCTCTTTCCCTATATTTTAAAAAGATTCTATACGACATTTCGTCTTATATTCTCACAACTGATCAAGATTCAGAAGTCAGAAATCTTATGTTTTCAATCTTTTCCCCCGTGTATCTCTGTGTTCACAATAAGAAAACTCTGAACGACAGACAACGTTTAACTTACTAATTTGACTAAATATTTACTCACATCTTTTCTTTTGGGCTTTTTAATGTCTAAATTACAATATATATACCCCCAAAATGGTACAAGATTAAAACACAAAAGAAAAACATTTGACATATTATTTCAAATATATATGTCTGCCAATTTTATAAAAATATGATGTTAAATAAAACAGCTATGGCAAAAGTATTCTTTGATTGACCCTCGTACCTTGCCAAAATTATTACATTGCTCTAATTATTTTGACGTTCTGTCGCTTCGTCGGAAACTTGCCGTTGCGTACGCTTCGTTTCTTGTGCATAGGAAAGAATCATTATCAACCGTGGGTTTCCGTCAATCGCTCTTTTGTTACTTGCGCTTCGATCCTCTGCTCAAGGACAGAAATGTACTTAACCACGGGTTTCAGACGTTAGTTCTTTCGTAACTTGGACAACAAACGCATGAAAAAGGTACTAAACACAGAAAATGAAGAATACAATACTTGCATTGTATAGATTTATTTCATTGAAGTTCAGTTATGTAATTTGGGTCTACCAAATAATATTAAAACAAAAAGCTCTACACCGGAGACGCCTGCAATGGTTAAAAATCCCAGTCTTTATGATACTTGGATCCACGTCTTTGAACTCCTCCGTTTCTAGGGTCTGGTCACCTAAAAAGGTAATGTAATTTACTTTAAAAGCAATATGAACTGTATTTTTTAGAATTTTATTTTGCTGCAAAAACCTGCTAGTATGATAAGTCTGCATGTAATTTACACTTTTATGATAAATAAGATTTGAAAAAATCATTAATTTTTGTCAGAGGAAAGATTTCTCTTCTAAGGAATATATAGCAGATCAATTTTTGTACAGGACGACAACAATTCAATTTTGATACAATTAAGGCTTCTAAACAGCTTTTCCACAAAAATATGGATAAAATAAAATTAAAAACCATGATGTTTTTGTCATTTTAGTAGAAAATAACGTTTTCGTAAAAAAAAATGATTCAACAAGAAAATTGCAGCTCATATTGCTTTAAGTTTAAATGCCTAAAAAATATATCAATTTAAATACGTTAGAATCAAGTACTATTTTTTCATCGATATTTCAAACATAATTTACACTTGTTAATATCAGTATGTGGTTAATTAGCGAGTTTAAAACTCTGACGAAAGCATGTCGGATTCTTTGTTTTTATTCAAAATCAATTAAACAAAATTTATTCAGTAAACATTTACGTGACGATGCAATCCTTTTATATTGCTCAAATCAATATGTGAATTGTGAATACTAAGACATGTTAAATATTACATGTAGTATTAAATGACTGAAGTTTCCAAAGAAATACCATATCAACAGTCTCGTTTGAAGTCATCTTTTCGTAAGTTCTATGGTCGATACAACGACCGTGTTAGCAAATACAATCTTCCACTAGGTCGAATGCTAACTGACGTTTTTCATACTAATTGTTAGACCATAATTAATAACCTAATTGTCTTCCTTTTTTCCGATTACGACAAAGAGCAAACGGCGGGTGTGACCGGTCAGCAGAGGATGTTCACTCCTCCATGGCACCTGATCCTTCCTCTATCCTTTTGGAGGTCCGTGTTACTCTGCTTTGAATTTTTATTTTGTTTTCTGGATTTTTGAGATGGTTGACGGTTTGGTATTGTCATTTTTTCATTTCATGACAACCTGGTATTGACCATCGTGAGCCGCTATGTTTGAACTCGTTGTTTTGTATATACGATTTACAGTGGGTTTGAATACGCGTTGTAACAACTTATCAGATTCTTACTCTAATACAAATAATTTCCAATTCTCATATATATAAATAATACATTATTTCGAACAAGGTGTGTAAAAGTGTATATACAATAACTATTAATTTTCTTGCTTAAAAGACAACATAAAAAATTCAATCCAAACCTAGCATTTACCACGGTTTCAAACTTACATTCTTTTACTAGTAAACACAAAGGCATGGGAAGTAAGAAAACCACTACTTCTATGTTTTAATTAGCAGTGATAATTTCTCTGGAAGAATAATATGCGTATCTCAAGCTATTTTCATTTCTTGTAAACGTTTCTGCTTTTGTAAAATTTATATAATGTATTCTTATAGGAATGTTTCCAACAAACGGAGGAGATTAAAATGGTTTAGAAACTTTTAACAAACCATTTCTGTCCAAGCGTTGAAATAAAATAGTTGTGTCCATCTCCTTGAAGTCTCGAGCAACTGTCAAGAATTCCTCCTTTGTGACCACTGAATCGCCGTCCAAATCGTACTTCTTGATATGGCATTCAAGTTTTACACCCTTGACATAAAATCATAAACTTGTAAGTCAAATTATGATATTTAAAGTTTGAAAATATTGTTCCAATGTTAACTAATAGCCACCAACCACGCCAGAGGATAAATCTTGATATAATCCACTGAGTGTTAACCAAAGCTATAGACGAAGCTTAGTAAACGTTTAGAAATCGTATATAAGAGCTTATTGAAAAATAGCATTTTAAACTGTGTTGAAGACTTGCAGTGGTAGAAATCGTTCACATACATTTACAGTTTCAGTTGTTTTTCCTTCTATTCCATGCACCACAAAACTAACAACGAAAATGATGGCGGTGAACATTCTGTGAATAAATGAAATAAATACAAGTCACATGTATATTGCAAAGATACAAGCATCAAGCAATACTTGATAATAGATGGCATAGGACTTGAAAGAAAAGGGAATTTAGAGACCTTGTTTTTATGATATGACGATTCAACTTCGAAAATAATTGGAGACTTGCCTCTGCAAAGAAATTTTCTCTCTATCTGTACATGGATAGACTATTTGATTTTATACGTTTCTCTTATTGATTGATGTACTTGATAAAATAATTCATATGACAGGATTTCGTACTTATAAGTTTGCGATACAATAGCAGATGTTTTGATAACACTCAAACTTAAGTTTTGATTTATCGTTTTATGCAGGTTGTAGCATAGGACTTCACTTTTAAGTTATTTACACAAGTATAAACCTAATTTGAATGACGTTATATTTAAATTTTGTTATTAAGGAATGCAGTGCAAGCTTATGGAATGTTTTATCAAATACGAATATTAAGCATTTAGTTACCAATAAACTTTACAGTGTTTTACGAGTAACCCAAACACACTTTTCATTTGTCATAAAAAAGAAAATTACAAAAAGTCTTATACAATTATGAAGAGTACATATCATTTTACAAGGAATTATGTTTCCGATAGATTGTATTAACTATCCAGGAAAGAAAACATTGATGTAGCATTCCATCTTAAATTCTGCCAACAACCTTCATTTTGAACATCTTTTTAAAAAAATATACCTTTTTAGACTGCTTTAGTTACTGCCTGTCCATCGAAAATTTTCCTTCATAAAAACTACAGTATGAAATCAAACTGGAATGAAGCATCAATACTTAAATGTAAAATGCGAAGTGAAAGTGTGTTAAATATGATATTCTCTATATTCCTTACATATTACTTTGTTCAGTTTATGGGAGGGGACATAGATTTTCATATTTTTCGTGCATTAAGTACAAATTAAGTGCATAAATTTGATAAGCAAAGGTACATAGCGTACAAAAATAATAGACAAATGAACTGAACTTATTGATTGAGCAGTGATGTGTATGTCGTAGGCATCTCCGACAAAATCGGAGTTTCGTGAGTATTGTTTGAATTTTTGATCAACACGTCTAGACAAAGAATATTTAAATGAATTGTCTTTGTGTAGTTTTGTCTAATTTCGAGAATCCATTACTTTCATTCTGAGTTTCTACTCGTTTCTTTTAAAATGTAGTTATATCATAAATTGTGTTTGTAAAAACACTTTAAGTCATGTAGCCATGTTTATTTTTGGTCATAAGTGTTGCTTTTCTCATTATTTATTATGCAGGCAGTACTCCTTTTTTATTTGTTCTTTTTTTTCTAGTAGTCTCCACTGTATCTGTTACCACCGGTGTGTTGATTTTAGGGGTAACTTTTACTTTTATCTTGTAGTGACAAGTGCAGGTTTCATTTTATGAGTGATTATTAAAGCATCAATATATTGTATAGGTACACAAGATGAAAATACAGTCTGTATAATGTATAACGAATTCATTGCTGCAAGTGCCAATGCGGCACACACGTTCTGGATCTCTGACAAACTGTTCTTGCTAGAACCCTTCTAAATAGTCATTGTAGTTAAAGATATATTGCTTTATTTTGGGAACATGTAACATTGGCCTTATTTTTTATTTTAAAACTTGACTTTGGGAAAAGTTCTGTTAAGTCAAAACTAGACTGTGAAGTTTAATTGAACAAAAGACGACAATGCAATTCGGAAACTAAAACATTCTTATGAAAACGTTAATCAAATATATCAATTTTGCATTGTTAAGGCTTAATTTACAATAAACAACATCAGTCGATTATTGTGAATTAACAACATCAGTCGATAATTCAATTTATTGACAAAAACCACAAGTGAAGCGCAAGTCATACATATAGTATACAAATATAATTAGTACATAGATTTTCTTATGTTAAAGCATTACGCATGAAGTTACAAATATTTCTTGTTGATTTAACATCTGCTTGGTTAAGAATTTTATAAGATAAACATGCGTTATTAAAAGGTGAACAATATTCACTTCGTAGTTGTTTATAAAGAGGACATACACATAAATAATAATGATCATCTTCAACAACAGTGTGACAGTTGATACAATGTCTTTCATCCCTTGGAAAATAGGATTACAATATCTCTACAACCACTATCAGAGTGTAATTTGTGTGCACTTATTCTTAATTGAAAAGGACGAATCTTCTTGGAAATTTCAAGCTTGTTTAGATTTCGTGTACTTATTAATTGGCTGTAGAATGACAATTGTCCATTAACTTTTTCTTTAATATTTAAATGTCTCTGAAAACAACATTTTTAAAATACTTTCTCAAATTATTTTCAAAATCATTTATAGATACTGCATGTGAAGCAATAATATCATCAAGGATTCTTCGTATACAATTTTGACCTCTACTGCGAAGTACTTTGAACTGTTAAGAGGTCTGTCCCTTATATAAGGGTTGTAGAGACAGCAGTGATGAAAGAGAAATGTGGCGGACAGTGCCTATTTACGAGCGGTGTTCAGCTTTAAGATTTCTGTTTGCTCTGAGAAATTGACAAGAATAGAAATTTTTTACGGAGATTCTTATTTAAAGAAGAAGCACACAGACCTTGACAGTCCCCTGAGTACCATAGACCGTTGTTGGACATGTCAGGAAGTCTCATATTTGCATTTTTAGCTTCATTTGATTATCTCAACCCTAATCCGAGACTCCTCTGGTTGTTACCCCGCATTAAGTATTGCGCCATGGGCAGTGAATTTTATAATTCAAAAAGAGGACATAATGGACGTAATGAAAGTATGAAGACATTTTTTTAAATAAAATTTTATACAGTCTTATGACGTGGCCATATTGGTCCCGGCCACCCTAGGGCCTGAACCTCTGACCCAGAGGCCATGAATTAAACAATTTTCGTAGAAGGCTTCAAGAACATCATAATCAAACATCTATTTTTTTTCAAATATATATGGGAGAAAAGAAGATCTATTACATTTTTACTTAATGACAACATTGGTCCCGCTCTAGGATCTGAACCTCTGACACAGGGGCCATGAGTCTCAACATTTGGAAGCGGGCTTCATGGACATTATCAATATGCTTTTATGTCTTTCCCCACATGTTTACGAGTATAGAGGATTTTTAAAAATTTAAATTTCTTGTAAATTTGATCCCGTCCATGAGGCCGTAAGGGGGATATGTTCATAAATTTTACAAATTAGATTCCTCTTAAATTAGAGATGCTTTAATTCAAAAATGATATTAATTGGCCTTGTAGTTTTTAAGAAGTGAAAAATTTAGAATTTAAGCAGGCTAGATGGTCGTGGCCATTTTATGACTGTATAGATCTATGGAAGAGCTCTACATGGAAATATACAAAAATACTCAAATTTAAAAGGTGAAATTTTTTTATATTTTCTTTACCAAATAATAATTTATAGTTAAACAAATCATATCTTACAATTTCGACAAAACATATCTTAAAAAGATCTGATGGTTAATCTGTTGTTTTTAAGTATAAAATGGTTTACTTGTGCATTTTGAATGGTTGACCAAAAAGTGAATGTTAGAAGAAAATTTCAATTTACAAGCGAGATACTGAGGTAGTAGTTCATTGTTATGTAAACAGAGCTCGAGTAATATTTGTTTTCAAATAATGTAAAGAAACTACCATTTCTTTGACAAAACGACTCGTGGCAAACAAAATAAACTAACAATGTGTAAATAAATGCTATAATTTACAAAAGAGATCTAAATCTTATTAAGGTGGTTTACTACACTTTGATTGAAATATTTTCTCAAATCAGCAGAAAATTAATTGATTATGATAGATATCATAATGGATAAGAAGTATTTAAGTCAAATAGGCAAAAAAATGTGCAATTTTGGATGAAAAATTTCATTTTCGAAAATTTAATTCAGTAAACATGAACAAAAGCTCCAGGCGGATTCGAACTCATGATCTGCGGTTCAAAAGCCCAATCCTTGAACCACTGAGCTACGACAATTCACAACCCAATTGAACGATATAAACAGTTTAACAAAACATTTAAATCGCCATCTTGTGACGTAGTGTCTTAAAAAGTATAAGTCTAGGTGTAGTGAGGTACCTTAAAACTTGTACTAATATTACACATATGTAAACACTAACAAAAAGGCCAATGTAAACATAACAAGAGGCCCAATAGGGTTTAAGCCGTATGTAAACCAAACATGAGCAAATTAAAATGCTTCTTATATTACAACTGATGCTGTTTAATGTAAGTTCATGTTTGATAATATTTGATAAACGTTTTCATCAGAATTATTTAGTTTGCCTTGTCGTCTTTCCAAATATTGTTCAATTGAACCTCACAATCTAGTTTTGACTAAGCAGAACTTTTCACGAAGTCAATTTATTAAATCGAGGCCCTCACCTGAGCAACAATAGGCATGATCAAATCAGCTAATGGAGTAGTAATACAAAATATCTCGACAATGTAGTATAATACATGTAGATCCTGTATGAATAAAAATCCATTTTCCCCCTGGATATTCTTCTGTTTATAATCAAGTCCCTTTTCTAAGAGAATGACTTTCAAGTCATATTGCATATTGAGCATTGCAGTTTTTAAAAATGTCCTAAACAATTGTTTATATATGGGATATAAACCTACATTAAACTCTGAACTCCTTGTGAGGCCCAAGAATCGTCCAAGGGCCAAAGTCTAAACAATTTTAAAGAATCAGCAATATGTCAAAATGCCTGCATATATAAGCATAACTGAACTAGACGTACTGTGAGCAAGCTCACAAATGATAACCTTCGTTAAGAAAATATGATAACTCAAGTACCGTTATTTTTCTGTTGGAAAGCAAAGGATGCATCATTATCTTTAAGTGACTTTGAACTTGCAAAAATGGCCAAAGTTCCCGATCAGGACATATTTACAGGTCTCAAACAATATTTGTGTCACATTTAAGTTATAATCATTTTCCATGACAAGATATGCCACCTAGACAGGAATTATGCATTTTTTAAAGTCAAGCTCATGAGACCCCATCAGGTCATAAGCAACCTTTATGTGAATGAATATCCAATGTTTCTCTAAAAGAAAGTCATAATATTATGAACTTTTTTACTCCAGTGACTCTGAACATGTTCAAATGACCTTGGGTCAATATCATGACACGCCCTCATGTCATAAGCAATCTTTGTGTGAAGTAAGAACTTCCATTGTTTCTCAATAAGAAAGATATAGACCGGACACGATTGCACAGACAGGAGGACAGAGAGCCAAAATTTTTTATAAACACAATTGTCCTTACCTATGTCTATGTTATAGCTACTTTTTAGTAGAAACGAGTAGAAATTAAGAATAAAAGAAATGGATCCTCGAAAAAAATGAAAACAATACATAGCCAATTCATTTAGATAGTATATGTCTAGATGTGATTATCAAAAGTTTAAACAATTAATCATAAGATTTAGACTCTGAGTTGATCGAAGAAGCCCACGACATACACACCAACGTTCAATCAATAAGTTCAGTTTATTTGTCTATCACATGTATTTATTTTACTTTATGTTCCTTTGCTTATCAAATTCATGCAATCAAAATTTGTACTTAATGCGAAGAAAAAACTGAAAATCAATGTATTTTCAGCCATAAACTCAATAAAGCAATGTGTAACGAATATAGAGAATACAATATTTAAACACGTTTTCACTCCACATCTTACAGTTTAAGTATTGATGCTACATACTAGATTGATTTCATTTCGTAGTTTTTGTGCAGGAAATTTTTTGATGGACATGCAGTCACTAAAGCAACCTAAAAAAAAGATATTCGAAACGAACGCTGTTAGCAGAATTAAAGATGGAATATTTTAAAATGCTACATCTTTTTTTTTTTCATGGATTGAAAACTATTATTTCTGAAACATTATTTCGTTTCGAATGATATATACTCTTTATAATTTTATACGATTCAATTTTTGTATTTTTCTTTTATATGAAAAATTTTAAAAATATGTGGTTAAAGGTATGACATTGTAAAGTTAAAATTTTTGGTAAATAAATGCATAATATTTATATTTAATAAAATATTCCATATGTTAAAAAAATGTTCATTTTATTTCTGAATGACTAAATGAATGTAACGTCATGCAAATAAGGTTTATGCTTATGTAAATTAATTAAATGACATCGTGTGTTACGACCTGTAGAAGACATTAAATCAAAACTTTAATGTTTTTTTAGTGTTGTCAACACATCTGCTACTGTATCACTAATTTATGAATATGAAGTCTTGTCACTTGAAGTATTTTATCAAATAGATCAAACAATAAGGGACATGTATAAAATAAAGTTTTCTCTCCATGTACTGATAAAGGAAAATTCTTTGCCGAGGTAAGTCTCCAACTACCTTTGAAGCTAAACAGTCATATAATGAAAATAAAAGTATCAAAGTTCACTTTTCTTTTAAGTCCTATGCCGTCTATTATCAACTATTTGTAATACTTGATGCTTGAATCTTTACAATTTTCATGTATTTATTTTATTTATTCATAGAATGTTGACCGCCTTTGTTTTCCTTGTTAGTTTTGTGGTGTATGGAATAGAAGGAAAAACGCCAGAAACTGAAAATGTATTTAAAAAATTTATTCTCATCTCTTTAACACTGTTTAAAATAAATGCTATTTTCGGGTGTGTTCTTATATACCATTACTTTAAGCTTCCCTCGTAGTTCAAAACTTGATTATAACTTTATATGTTGGCATATTTGGTGGCTACTTTTTTAAAAATGAAACAATACTTTCAATTCATAACGATAATAATTTGACTTCCAAGTTTATGATTTTAGGTCAAGGGTGTTAAACTTGAATGCCATATCAAGAAGTATGATTTGGACGGCGATTCAGTGGTCACGAAGGAAGAATTCCTTTCAGTGACTCGAGACTTCAAGCAGATGGACACAGATATTTTATTTCAACGCTTGGACAAAAATGGTTTGTTAAAAGTTTCTAAACCAAATTTTATTTCTTTTGTTTCTTAAAAACTTTTATATAAGAATATAATAAATTTTACAAAAGCGTCAAACGTTATATAAAAACAAAAATAGGTTGAGATACGCATACTATTATTCCAGATAAATTATTACTGCCATGCAATTAAAAAATATAGAAATAGTGGTTTTCATACTTCCCACGCCATTATGGATAACTGGAAATGATTATTCAGTGTGCAAGAAAATGCAAGTTTGAATCCGTTGTAGATGCTTCGTGCTGGATTAAATTTTTCATGTGGTGTTTTAAGCAATAAAGTTATTAATGATAATTGGTGTATGTGCACTTGTACACACCTGGTTCGGAATCAATGAAAACTTACTTAATTAACCTTTCTATGTATCATGTATATGAGAATTGTACATTATTTGTATTACAGTGAGAACCTTGTAAGTTGTTAGAAAGCATATTCAAACCCACTGTATATTGTACATACAATGTGTTCAAACAAAGGGGCTCATCTTCAAAAGATGTTTTTTCCTAAAGAGTTGTCATGTTAATTAGTTGGAACTTTGAGTCGCATCATTCATTACCACGTAACATGTCTTGGTGTTCATAATTGATTTTGGCAATAGAAACGAATCGAATGGTTAGTTGATTTTTTACTGAATAAACTTGGTTAATTAATTTGAAATATAAAAAACAAAGTACCTTATTTATTCAAGGACATATCGAGGTCATAATGTGGACTCGCTAATTCATCACGTACTGATATTAACAAATGTAAATTATGTTTAAAATATTGAAAATAAAATGGTACATGACTTTAATGTAGTTAAGTTGATGTCTGTTTAAGACACTTTAACTTGAAATATTTTACACATTTTTAGGTGACCAGACTCTTGAGACGAAAGAGTTTAGAAACGTGGATCCAAGTCTTATAAAGACAGGGATTTTTAACCATTGCAGGCGTCTCCGCTGTTGGGCTTTTTGTTTTACTATTATTTGGTAAACCCGAATAACATAATTGAACTTTACTGAAATAAATTCATACAATGCAAGTATTGAGTCCCCAATTTTCTGTGTTTATTAGTACCTTTTTTTATTCGCTTTTTTCCAAGTTACGAAGGTACCATTCCGAAAACCCACGCTTAAGGGCAATTCTATCCTTGAGCGGAAGATCGAAACGCAAGTTACAAAAGAGCCATCATCAGAAACCCACGGTTAATAACGCTTCGTTCCTTTGCACAAGGAACGAAACGTAATCAACTCTGGGTTTCCGACGAAGCGAAAAAACGTCAAAATCAGTAGAGCAATGTAACATGATTTTTGGCAAGGCAAGAGGGTCAATCAAATAATACCAAGACTTGTGAATTATTTTTTTTTCTACCTAACATCATATTTTTGTTACGGGATTAATCACTGGACACATGTGGACTTTACGTTACAGATTTCTTGCAACTGCAGATGAATGAATGGAATATGGAATGGCTCTGAAACATACACAAACATAACATAAGCATACACATCACAAGACAACACAAACACTTATATCAAGTGCGATAACTCCATTTCATAATTCAATAACATATTTGCTACATTAATGTAATGAAATAGTAATGAAATTAATTTAATTAAAAAATTAATTAATAGATTAAATAAAAAAATCCAGGCAATTTTTCACATTTCACAATTTTTATTGGGCTTTAACTCACGACCTCTGGAACCCACTCTCTTACCAGTGAGCGGCCACCGCGCTAACGACTCGGCCATCTATTACTTTCGATGACGAACGGAACCTAGCGCGCCGGTCGTTCACTACATGGTCTTTAAAGATAGTGATACAGTTAAACGACAATTTGAGAGGATCGGGACGATACACATTGCATAGATATGTTCATATAAGCACAAACATTGCAATAACTCTCAAATTGACATATACCTTCCTGTTCTTCGTCAGGGTCAGCGTTGGTACATTATTACCTTTAAAAGCAGTTAAACATTCTTTTGCAGCTTATGTTATAGTTCTGCATTTTTCTCTGCAAAGCGGACAGAGGGCTTAAAATGTCCAATTACGCTTTGTTATCCCATTTGCAACGCCTCTCTAAAGAAGGGCAAACGCAGAATATTTCAGATGTCCTTTCATTATTGTTTTTGCATTAAATATTTCAATAAAATAAACTATATAGATAGTGTTTTTGTGTATGGTCTCACAATAAAAAGTAAAACTAGCTCTTTTGTTTGCAGTTCGCAGTTATATAAACAAAATGAATATGAATGGTCTCAAAATTCGAAAAGTACGTAGAAATAGTCATTATATTGTTTATGCTTAGAAAATATATTTGCACAAACTTCAATGATTTTTACCAATAAAATTACAAAATATTAATCCTAGTTTATCGTGTATAAACTTAAGAGGTAGAAGATATTGATTTAAGAAAAAGTTATGATATTCATATACTTTTATTGCAGTATTACATATTCATTTCATCCAAAGCATAGGAACCAGCAGCGAAGATGTCTGCAGTGGTCGAAGATCCCGGTTTCTACGAGACTTGGGTCCAATTGTTTGAACTCTTCTATCCCAAGTATATGGTCAGCTAAAAGAGGTTGTTCGGTTTATCATTTTTTTTTTCATGTTTTGTATGTTTCCAAAGTAAAACTATCAGAGTGAAATAAGGTTAATGACCATGACTGTACAAAAAAGTTTAAAGTTAAACGTCTCTTGTAACATTTAATAAATCTTGTTATTCTACATTGAATAGTTTCATAGACAAATCCGTTGTTAGGTTGTAAGGAGACATGCATTACAACAACGGGGAAATATTAGTAATATAAGGCAGTTACATCTAAACGTTTTGTTTAGATCCCAAAACCACCATCGACCTGCTTTCTCTAATTAAATGGACACCATTCTAGGGTTGATTAATCCAAACTGCTAGTTGTTATATATTCATTTGCACGATAGCCAATGAAGATGATATAAAAATTTTAATGAAAGTTCAAATTTAATAAATGTGAAAGTATTTGTGTAAAAACGGTAATTGTTTTATTATGAAAAGTAATTTAAAATTAACTAACGAAGGTACATTACTGGTAAGTTGCAATTTGTTATCTTTTACATACCATTTGTATCCAAGCGCTGAAATAAAGTCGCTGGATCAACCCTTGTGAAGCCTTGAGTGGCAGTCATGAATTCCTCTGCCGATACCATAAAATCGCCATTCAAATCATACTTGCTGATATGGCACGGAAGCTCAACACCCTAAATTAGTAAGCAAAACTGGTGCATCAAGGACTTTTCTTACCTTTGAAATATAAGCAAAATTCTATTTTGAAGCCCGCTGAATGTGAAATCAGTTGTGTAATATGGTAGATATAAAAAGAAGACAGGAATTACCAGTCGAATTTCATTCTGGACCCTTACTTTATTAACAACTGTTCTTAAAGCTAAAAATTATTGATAATGTAGTCTGAATACTACCCACGACTGGAATAATGCCATTTTGATTAAAACTATGGCATATTGCAGCAACTAATGTTGTATGAAATATTATTATTGTTAAAAACAGTCACCCCAACAAATAACATTTCACTGATACATTGATGATATAATATACAATTATTTAATGCCTGAACAGTCAAAAGACCAGAATTTTTTCCCGAGGTGCAGGGAACAGCTCAGTGTGTTCTATTGCCCGAGGCCAATTGTTTTATTACCTAAGTCCTTTTTTAGTTTTTAGGGTTTACAATTTGTATATTACAGAAGGTTTTCATGCCATTATGCAATTAACTAAGATTGTTTTGATCTTTCAAATGCGCCAAAGCTGTTAACGTTACATGCATTAAATCATCTCATTAAAGACATTAGTTTACGCGTAGAAGGAAGAGTCTCCAAACCATTGGTTTATTAATAGTCATTAACCTTATACGAGGCTTAAAGCTGCTGATTATTTTATAGCGAGCGCAGCTCGCCGGCGCGCAGCGCCGGCGCGAAGCGAGCTCTAACGGCAAGGCGTGTGCGAATAGAAAATTCGGACCAGTTGCACATTCATTCAACGGATTTTTTTGGCGTCAGTAAATCGGACCAGTAATGCATTGTTTTAATCGTCCCAGTAGTTCCCTGTAATCATGGCAATTTTTATCACTTCACACTCTCACTAGAATCAGCAAGACAATAAAAAAAATAACGATGTATACGACATACAGTCAGTTACCTCTAAAGTTCACCTCAGTACACTCTCAATCAAAAAAAAAAAATCGAGTGACGTCACAAAGGTTTGCACATTGATGCGATAGATTTTTTCGGCGTCAGTAAATTTGGACCCACAATTCATAGTACCAATGGTTTCCAAGTCCTCACGTTCTCGCGAGAATCAAAGTAAAACTTTTGAGAAGCATAGAACATGTGTAATTTTAAGAACATCATGCTTTTTAAGTAAATAAAACAGTATACTTCGCTTACTTTTATTTCTCAGGGGAGTTTTAAAGAGTCAGACGACACTTTAACGTGAACTTTGACGTCACAATAAGGGGAAATTACTCTAACTGAAGTTATTGTAAATCTGCTGAAATTACTAAAATCCTCTCAAAATCTTGCAAAGCTAAAGAATGAGGACATTTCTTCAGATATAGGAAACAGTTGTAACTTGCACTCATTTGGATGAATGTTCACATTTATTTTATTCACTATAAATACGGTAATTTCAAGGAACGTACACGTAGCATCGTTGTTTTAAAAGGGGGGATTTGGGGGGGGTGGGGGTGGCAGCCTCATCCAAAAAACCTTTACAAGAAAAAGAAGGGAAAAAAAAAGATAATTCTCAAAATCATGAAAATTCTAATCCTTTAGCTCTTTAGCAGTTCAATGCATGGTTTCTTTATTTCCATTTATTCCATGCTCCAAATCCCAGGGGGGGGGGGGCAACTCCATGTTCCTTTAATGTTATAAGCAAAATATTATATTAATATTTTTAAGCGTCATTAAAAAAAAATTAACAAGAAAAAATGTGGACTGCAAAAAAGGGGGGTGAACTGACGTTACAATCACTTTAAAAGAGGAGATACAGTGAAATGAACATTTACATTACAATCTTTATTATTCAACAACATTGTATCTGAGATTAAACTATTGTTCTACTTATAAATAAACAAAATAAAAAATCTTGTAAACTATGAATAATGAAAATTTACTGAAAAATACATGTAGCTATGTTTTACTTTATTCTGCAATCAAATTCATTTACGTTGTTAATTTTATTTTTATTGGTTTATCATAATTCATTGTTTGATCACATGCTGCGCTCGCCCCAACGGTTGCACCGTAAAACATATTACTCAATATTGATTATATCGAATTTGGTATCACTAGTATTAAGCGTCTATGTAAATAAAACAAGCGGTTTTATTAATGTTCACTTTTAACGTAAGGTTACATTCCCAGAGAACTATCGAAAGGATGAATGTTGTGACGTCAAAGTTAATTATGACGTCATATCGTATGACGTACAGACAAATGACATCCTACACATCGCTGTGAAATCAATCGGGAAGCCTTAACATACCCGCGTTCTGAAATACGTTGCCGGTCCAATAGATCGCAGTCTATTGACCGGCGGTCCAATAGATCGAAGACTATTGACCGGCGGTCCAATAAATCGCAGTCTATTGACCGGCAGTTCAATAGAACGGTTTTAATAGTTAAGCAAAACTGCATGCACGAACAAAATAGACGCAAATATTTAATTTGTAATAAAACAGTAAAATCCCTTTGATTAGGTAATAATATTTGACGTATAAAAAGGAAGTTGTTCATTCTTTATGAACCTATGAATATGGTTAATTTATTCTCTTATTTGTATTTCACCTTATTTTCTTATTATTTCTAGAATAAAAGAATTTGTGCTGAATTTAAGCTTTACGTAATATTGCTTGTGATTAAAACCATGAAAGACATAGTAGCATATATGGTTCAATAAAACTACCAACTGTTGGGCTATTTATAATTGAGCGCCAAAAAGATAGTAACGTACCTTCTCAGATTCCAATGTTCTCCCTTCAACAACATTAAACACAAAACTGACAACGAAAATTATGGCGGGCAACATTCTGTAAGAAACACAATTTTTTTTTCTTATTACATACTTAGTAATAAATACAGGTTTTTTGCATATGTGATACAGATGACATCACAAAACTCGTATCGGCCTCCGGGGCTGATACAGGTTATCAGCCCTCTAGGACTGATACGGATCCGTATCACACCCCTTGCGGAACTCCTGCTTTTTTTGTTTCGGCAGTTGTGCATGTTTACAGAAGAAAATAAAACATTTGTTATAGTCGTCACTTTTTAAGTTCAGTTGAAAACTTCAAATGCTACCAAATGTTTTGGAGCAGTTAACTGTTAAAACCTGAGGAAATTCCGGTTCTTTAGCTACATGACTGTTTGTTAAAACAATTAGATCTCATATTTTATTCAATAGATGTACAAATTACTTTCAAATAATATTCAAAATCAATTTGTTCAAGTTGGTGGGTTTTTTTAAATTTTATTACTAAGTATGTAATAAATATAATATAAAATACCCTTTTCCATATCACAGCCTGTATCAGCCCTCGACCAATATCATCCCTCGGGCCTTCGGCCCTCGGGCTGATATTGAAGTCTCGGGCTGATACTGGCTATGATATGGAAAAGGGTATGTATTATTCTCTATATTCAAATCTATTCAGAATCTTCATAAACAAAGGAAAGAACAGAAACTTACTTCCAAAAATATCAGTATCAATTTTCTTTACCATGAAAGGTGGTGGTTCATTTATCCAAGGAGTTTTTTTTTTATATCAGAGAACCCATCTTTAAAATTTATTTTTCTATTTATTAATATAAGAAATAATGCCCATGCTGGAAAATAGAGGATCCAGGACACCCAACCACTCCCATCCGTTCATACATACCTGTGTTAAAAATTTGTTAAAAGAAGATGGGGGAACAAGATAGCGCAAATGCCCATTTGGTTTAGTCGTAAAATACAAATTCAAATTTAATTTTTTTAACTAAATATACTTGATAATGTTATATTACAAGTTTACAAAAGCACAATTTCTAACTATATTCAGTTTTGAATATTTAAACAAACGATAAGAAAAAAAAAAATTCTTAAGTTTTGGTGGTACCTAACCCACAACCTAAAAACCCTAGCTCTATAATGTTACCTACTGTCTGATGCGCTAACCACTGAGCCATTCCAGTCACAACAATCTTTATTGTCAAATGCTAATATGCGACTTCAACCACGAATTTACGGACTTTTAATATTTTTCTAAAACGTTCAACTGTTGCGATACAAAATGACATTTTTTAAGTATAGTGGGTCATCTCTCCATGTTTTCGTTGATTGGAATCGGTTTGATTTCCTTTAAATCTTATATAGACTATGACAAAAATATGGACCTCAGACTCACTCTATAAAAGAAAAGGCATTGAAGTTATAAAAATGACACTATTTTGGAGGTTTTGACACGCATACGCCAGTTTAAATCAACCTATTCCAATTAATTGATATATTTTAGGGTTATAAATCGATGTAATGGTAAATATACATTGTTTTCGATAATTTAGAAAGAAATATGAGATTTGTTGATATTTTAATTTTATAGTATCTTATCTATCCTCATATAGGCAGTTTACACGCCTTATTCACCCATCTTCTTTGGTAGAGCGGCAGGTCTTTAATAATTTAGGCATAAAAAGATAAACCAGTACACCTACCTTAGTGCTTCAAAGTGTTTCTACACGATTTGAAATTTGCTAACCCTATTTTATATGTTTCGAACCAACGAAAGCTGCACGTATGCTAAATGCTAATGACAACAAAACGATCAAAAACTGAGATTAATATTAAGGCGGAAGTGAGGAATAGAAGCTGAGAGAGGGAAACATTTTAGGAGTGGGTAACATGTTTTCATAATTTTCAAGTTCAGCATTTTTATTTTTTTTTTTAAATATTAGAAATACTCTTTCCCTGTTTACTGTATTTTTATTTTCGCCTTTAAGTTTATTAAATGTTGACCGTGGTTCTTTCCAAGAATAATAGAATAAACACTTTATTCTTGAAAATACCTTATAAATCGTCGTCAAAGCGAAAAGTATTTAATTGCTTTTAGAAGAATGAAGTTTTCATCAACGTAAGAATTGGATTTTTATTTATATAAAAAACGGAGGTAAGATCAATACATTTCCTGCTTCCAAACATTTTTGTTTATCTTTTTTATCGTGTGAACAGACCATGCTTCCTGATTGCGAACAAATTTATTTAAATAATTTGGGAATAATTGATTAAATTACATATTTTTCTTTAATATCATTTTGTATTTAAGCGTTTGTCCATCCAAATGAGTACACAGTTTGGAAATACCGACATCCACCAGTAGAAAGGCAATCAAGAGGAACAAAAACGTTTAAAAAGTAAATATTCAAACAATGAACTTATTTCTTTGATGGTTCATGTGGGTATTGTATTTTTTATTACCAAAAACCATACGGTTTATAGGTTTAATGCATATACATCAATTATTTGTACAATAAATGCATTTACGTATAAATAATTGCATTACGGGGTATTATATTTTTTCCAACAATTATTGCTTCTTTCATACCAGCATTAACCACAAAAGAAATAATTTTATTCTTCAAATATACGAGATCATACTGTATTAGATGTCTATTACCCTTTACTACTACCCCGTCACCCTTTGATTTTTAAAAAAAATCTCTATGGTAGATGGGCATAGGTAAAACTAAAGATTTAAATTTTTAAAAATACAAATGTGTCCAATTGAATATGTTGGATGTGATTTAGCGATATTACGTCATAAAAACAACCGGGCTGCAATATTCCGATCAAAACTATATATAAAAAATGGCAATTATTCTTATTCCTTGAATCTATGATTTTGTGATCTTTAATAAACAATTGTACTTAATCGGCAATTGATAAATCATACATGTGTAAGTGCACATCAATCAGAACAGATAAACTCATTTTACGTTGGATTTCAAAATGGTTGTTATAAAACTGCATGAATAGGGCACGCGGTGTTCATAGGTATAACACGTCAAGTGATTTGGTTTTCAGATCGGGTTGTAATATATAATGGCTTTTGCAATTAAATTCTTTATCAATAAATATGTATGCATGTATACGTAGTAGAATATACATGTAGTAAGTGTGTTATGGAGGGTTAATTGGTGTCCAATTAATAAAACGCATTGATATTCCGATGCACAAGTTATGTAAAGACTCGACAAATAAAAATGTAAGATGATTGTGGGCCAGAATGAACGATGTCCTCTAAAACAGTTTTCTTTTAATTTCGCGCAGATGGAGCAATTGAAATCACGGACTACATACAAAGGCTTTTAAATCATTTATTGTTTTGACATTCAAATTGACACGTCGGGGTAGGTTTTGTCATTTCCTCACACGATGTAAGGTATACAGGCAATAGGGTTTTATCTTTGTTTGTAAACCAAACACGTGGAAAACACTTTTGAAATAAATTGCTTTATTTTGTTACGGCAAGTGTTATTTTTAATGTAAATCATACCCCAGCAAAGCAAAAATGATTATCCTTGATCAATGTTCAAGTATGTCCTGGCAATACGATCTAGTTGAGTATAATCGCGAGAAAAGCCTCCACCTACAACACCCACCCCCAGGCCATGTATTACCTTGCATCTTGTGCATGAAAAATACACCAGTAAAAAAATATATTAAATTATTAACAGAAAATGTAACTGACAACTAGACAAAACATGTGGAATTTTGATGAATAATTTACTTAGTTGTAAAAAGTAAATGTTTATGTGGAGAAATAATCCACGGATAAACTTTGTCGTTGTCTTGTAACAGAGGATTAACGACATCTTATATTTTTAAAATGTAACCAAAAAAAATGGATTTGAAGTGTTGTCTGTACTGTTTTGAAAGTAGGCATTTAATGAAATACCATTGTTGTTAGTTTTGTATGAATGTGATGAAATAACAGTTTAATTGACTATTTTTTTTTCAGTTCATTGCTTTACAGATTTACAGCTTTACAGACAAACATATGTATAAAACGACTGAGACTTTTTTCAATCACTTTACATTATGAGAACTAGAACCTAAGAGTTTTCTGTGTAAGGCCTAAAATCGAGAACGATATGCTTTTTGTATTAAAAAAGATCTATTTGATAAAATACTTCAAGTGACAAGACTTCATATTTATAAATTAGTGATACAGAAGCAGATGTGTTGATAACACTAAAAGAATATTAAAGTTTTGATTTAATGTCTTATACAGGTTGTAACATACGATACCACTTCTAAATTATTATAAACCTTTTTTGCAATACGTTACATTTAAATTAATTCAATAATAAAATGAACATTTTTTAACGAATAGAATGTTTTATTATGCATTTATTTACCAAAAATTTTAACTTTACAATGTCATACTTTTAACCAAACATTTTTATTATATGTTTCATATAGAAAAATTTAAAAAACTGAATCGTATAAAATTATAAAGAGTATATATTATTCGAAACGAAATAATGTTTCAGAAATAATAGTTTATCTAGTTTATCGATCCATGAATGAAAAATAAAATTGATGTAGCATTCTATCTTTAATTCTGCCTACAACGTTCATTTAGTTTTTAGGCTGCTTTAGTGACTGCATGTCCATCAAAATAATTCCTGCGCAAAAACTACGAAATGAAATCAATCTAGCATCAATACTTAAACTGTAAGATGAGGATTGAAAACGTGTTTAAATTTGATATTCTATATATTCCTTACACATTGCTTTATTGAGTTTATGAGTGGAAATACATTGATTTTCATTTTTGTCGTCGCATTAATAGTCCAGTGACAATGCCATCAAAAAATTGACTTTAATGTACCACCCTACCTCACGGCTAATTTGTATATTTTTGGAAAGATATAATATCAAGTAATAATTTTCGCCCGGTCGTAGAACTTTCTATGGTCAAAATTTAAAATAATTAAAGGTCAAAGATCAATGACAGAAATCAGCGCAAAAAGTACCTATTCCTTTAGTTCCAAAATGTACATCCATTTTAAAGATTTTTTACTTTTTTTGCAAGTAAATTTATAAATATTACTTAGATATATAATTTTTAGAAAAAAACCCTGTCTGTCTGTTTGTAGAAACACATTGTTTAAGTAAATGATTGTACATTTAAAATATTGAAAATGTCATCGTCGACTTATCCTAGGTCACATTTATTTTTTAAATATTTGACGGTTGAATCAGGAAGAAATTTGAAAACAACAAAATATGACAACAAACAACAACAATAACAACAACAACAACATATCACCTCTTAAAGCTGATCCTGGCTAAATTTTGCTGCTTAAGTTTAAGTAAGTTAGATCTAATTGTTTTACCATAATCTTTGTACGCAAGATAAAGTTTTAACTGTGTATTTTTAAAACTTTGTTTTTCATTAATAAGAAAAAAACCCAATTTTTTAATTGATGTCTATCAATTAAACCTGCATTGAGCAAAGCCAGATAGCAAACCACAGACATCTAAAGGTCCTCATCAGTGTCTTTCTCCTCATAAACAGTGGCAAAACTATGGTCATGGAATCTTGTTTGCTGTGTAATTTCGTTATTACAATTATCTGACCTTTCGCAAAGGCAAACACGTGTGCAAGTCAGTACACAGTTTCTTGCACAAACCGATTTGCCTCTGCACGTAAAAACAAGATCTTGTAAAAAATCTGATGCCATTGGTCCTTCAAAGAATAATGGTATTAAACCACATTTACTTTCTCTCTAACCGAAACCCAATGGTGACCTAATCATAGACTTCGCTACGTGTGAATTCATCCAAACCTGAGTCTGGAACATAACACGAAGTATGTGCTGAGAAAATGATGCTTCACAAGGTGGTAGCCGAGCAAGAATTCTTTCTTTCAAAGTAGCTAGTCTAACTTGAAGTTTATTTAGGTTTCCATGCGCATCCTTAATTTTTTAGCATCTTTAGCAATATCTGAATTATTTCCAGAGAGATCTGAAAAAGATTGAACCTTTTCTGAATGTTTTTGCAGAACTTTATGCATATTTTTTTGCCCAGCACAAAGAACTGGCCTCTACATCAATGCCCAGAAGACAAAAACAATGAGAATTAACCCAAAAGAAACGGACAACATCAAGATCAGCAACACCGAAGTAGAGGACATTAAAGATTTCACCTACTTAGGAAGTATTGTCAGCACATCTGGAGGCACAGATGAGGACATCA
This sequence comes from Magallana ariakensis, assembly GCA_020458035.1. NCBI lineage: Eukaryota > Metazoa > Mollusca > Bivalvia > Ostreida > Ostreidae > Magallana > Magallana ariakensis. The sequence goes on from CM035815.1 coordinate 10,538,998, forward strand.
AGGCAAGAAAAAGAAAGGCTCAGCAAGCTTTTGCCATTTTAAGACCAGTGATGAGAAGCAGGGCATTTAGAACAAGCACCAAGCTCAGATTATTCAACACCAACGTGAAGTCAGTACTCCTGTATGGATCTGAGATCTGGGGAGAAAAATCAACAGCCATGAAATCAGTCCAAGTCTTTGTAAACAAATGCCTAAGAAACATCCTGGGGATAAGATGGCCAAATAAAATTAGCAACACGGACTTGTGGAGAAACATCAAACAAAACCCATTAGAAAGAGCTATTAGAACACGTAGGTGGAAATGGTTAGGACACACTCTAAGGAAACCACAAAGCAACATCACAAGGCAAGCCTTGGAGTGGAACCCACAAGGACAGCGAAAACGGGAATGTCCGGAGAACACCTGTCGTAGAACTCTGACATTAGACCTGAGGAAAATTGGCAAGATCTGGGGAGAAGCCAAACTAATTGCAAAAGACAGAAGAAGATGGGAAGCCATTGTAGCCGCCCTATGTCCCCCATGGGACGCAGTGAATTAAGTCAAGTAAGTCAAAGAACAACGATGTTGTGTCACAACCTGAAAGGGCATGAAGAGCAGGTATCAAAGAAGATATATGGAAGGACGTAGTGATTTTGACATGTCATGGACGGGTATGTATCGCCGTCCGTCTCTTGCGCTTGATAAAACTTCTGTTTGAAACCACATCTCGTCTGTGTTTGTCATTTGAGGAAAATAGTGTATAAGGAGAAGCAACACATCCGTATCAGGGGATCGAACTGTGACACGACCTCTAACATTTTCACCTCTTAAGATGGAGTCAGCAAAAAGGGAACAATTCGTGTATCTGCTTTTTCGTGTGTGCTCCACAGTTATGGAATGTCAGACACACCACTTTCCTCAAACCTTTTAACATCCTCCGGATTCTGACAGACACCTGCTAAGTACAAAGACTCGCCACATTTTGAAGAAAATTCTCCTCAAAATATGTACTTAAAAAAGTCCCTAAGAATCTTATCAGAGCCTGCTTATTATCTGAGTTGCTCAAAAATTTCTTCCATTCAGGTAATGCTCTTCCATCAATTACTTGATAAACCTTTTGACCACCAAAAGCTCGTGAACGACGAAATCTTTCTGCAGGCTAACTGAATGCTTCACAGCATACCGATCAAACACATCCATTACAGTTTTTGCTAAACCTAAGCATGTTTTAAGTGACCAGACATAAGAACTCGCTAGATCGCCAAACGTTTTTAATGCTTTTGAATCCATACCTTGTATCAATCTCATACCGTTGCTTATTAGCATTGTTTGAGATAAGTCAAAATCACTGAGACAGAAGATAGGTACGACAAATAAATGCATTTAACCTGACTTGCAAGTTTTTCGCATAGTACCATCTTCGTGGAACAATGACAAAGGTATTGGACCAACGGGATGTGCCAAAATATTTTCAATGTTCAAAGAAAAGAGCCAAAGCTCGACGAAAGATAATCTCTGGATTGATATGTGATTTAATCGATTCTCCAGAGATACATTTCAGTTTTGAGGCTTTTGTCATGTCATCAAACGTTTTGAGAGTATATCTGGTTATAGGACTATAAAAATTACGCGACCCGCCTTCACTTAGACACCCTTTCACAAAAGCATGATAGATACAATATATTTCCGGAATATACTATTTTCATGATCCTCTATATTAAAAGGTGTATTAGTGGGGGAATCCGATATAATTGTTTCATTTCTTCATAAAATAACGAACTTTTATTTTGATTCTCATATTTAACAATAATTAACCATTTATCACATGAAATAACTATGATAATAATGATTAAATTAAAACACACATTTTCATTTAGAGTTTTATTAAACAAAATTGGAAAATAAAAAACCAAAATCATTACTTTTGAGTCGGAATTTTATACGGCTGTAATATGTATTAAAAATAAAAAAAACATGAGAGATTTTAAAACTTGTTAAACACTAAACCATCGACAAACAAGGCAAAACATCAAAATACCCACTTTTTCACTTTAAATGCCCCTTTTAAAAAAAATATGACTATTGAAAATTCTACGACCGGGCAATAAGAATTGGGGAGGGGTGTGCCTTTCAGAAAAAATAATTTTCAGCCGTGAGGTATGCCGGTCCATTAAAGTCGAAAAATAAGCGACTTTTTCTATCTTTGTCACTCCACTATAAGAAGAAACTCTGAGTACATGAATTTGATAAGCAAAGGAACATAAAGTAAAATAAATACATGTGATAGACAAATGAACTGATCTTATTGATTGATCAGTGGTGTGTATGTCGTGGGCTTCTTCAAATAACTTAGAGTCTTAATCTTATGATTATTGTTTGAACTTTTGATAACGCTTGAACAGGGTTCTCTATCTCCATAAACTTGACTGAAAATTATACTACTCACCAACTACATGTATATATAACTTAACTTTTCTCATGCTTTCGTTTCCTTTATTTTAGACTATAAAAATTTAAACACATAATAATTAGTCAAGAATCGATTTTTAAGAGGACAAAGGTCAATGTTTTTTTCACTATCATAACTTTGTTAAGCTTTCTGTTTATTCTGAAATTGACAAGAATAAAAACAATTTTTACAATGATTTTTATTTGAACAAGAAGTCTGCAAACCTTGACGGTCGCGTGAGTACCATAGGCCTTGGGCCTCAACCCTGACCTAGGGGCCATGAATTTCATAATATAGGAAGTGAGCTTCGTTAATTAATTATGCCTTAAGGTTTTCTCAAATTTATATAGAAGTAGAGAAGATGATTTACTACATTTTCACTATATGGCCATATTGGCTCCTGCCTAAGGCCTCAATCCCCGACCCAGGGGCCGTATAAGCCGTAGAGGGCTTTATGGACATCATAATCATGCATTTAGATTTCTCAAATACATATGGGAGTAGAGAAGATTTTCAAAGAATTAATACATATTTACTATATGGCCATATTGGTCCCGCTGTAGGGCTTTAACCCTTGACCTAGAGGCCATGAATGTCACAATTAATGTAGAGGGCTTCATGGACTTGATAAACTACATGTACATTTAATTTTTCTCAAATATATCTGGGAGTAGGGAAGGTTTTCATAGATTTAATACATTTTCACTATAATACCATATTGGCCCCGCTTAAGGATATGAACCCTTGACTCAGGGGCCCTGGATTTCACAAATAGAGGGCTTCATCGACATTACCACCATGCAATTAGGTTTTTTCTTACATGTAGGAGTAGAGAATTTTTTTAAAGTTGCCTTTGTCTGCTTATTTGGCCCTCCCATTAGGCCCCAAAGGTGGTATGTTTATAAATTTTACAAATTAGAGTCCTCTTATCCTAGAGATGAGATGCTTCAAACCAAAACTGGTATTAATTGGCCTTGTAGTTTTCAAGAAGTGAAAAATGTAAAATTAAAGGGATTATAGAGAAATCGCACTTCCATAGATATATATTTTGTGTATTTTCAATCTGACGTGGAACATATATTATATAGAAAATTCAGAATTTTGGCTAAGTGGGAAGACACCAACCACTCAGCCATCTTCACTATGGGCAGGTATATGTCAGTTTGAGAGTTATTGCAATGTGTGTGCTTATTATAATATTATATGTATGTATTCCACCTGTATCTCAAACGACCGTGTAGTGAGCGACCAGCGCGCTAGGTTCCGCTCATCATCGAAAGCAAGATTTTTGTCTTGCTTAAATGGCTGAGTGGTTAGCGCGGTGGCCGCTCACTGCTAGGAGATTGGGTTCCATAGGTCGTGAGTTCAATCCCCGGCAGGGGCGGAGGTGAAGCTCTAGTATAGTGAATATATATATATATATATATATATATATATATATATATATATATATATGGTTTATAATTCCATTTCAGGAATACAGAGATTCTATCATCAAGTATGTTAATATTTCTTTGAAAGTAAGGGGGAATTTCAGAGATTTGATGTTCTTCACATGTTTTGAAATGGAAAAAAAATTTGAACCACGCATGTTAAATTTTCTACTAATAAAGATTATAAACTACACACGCCTAAATTTCAAAATTTACGCCAAAATTAAAGAAAACCGATTTTTATTACTGTTGCGTACAATTCAAGAAAAAAATAAAATAAAATATTGTTTGATTTTTTCCATAATTAGATGATTTAAATACATTTTTGCTTTTTTGTGGTCAACATGCCCCATCCTTGAAAAAATGTATTTGTAGAAGAACAATACATATATAATTTAAAATAATCCAGGTAGATGTCTTCGTATATATCATATATACATTAGTTTCAATCATTACAGAGAAAACATTCATATTCGTGATAGGTCAATTTTAGTGTATTTCAAATTATCACAGTAATAAAGAGATTTTTTTGCATATATTCACCGAAAGATATATATAAATTTTAAGTTTCTTTTCACGATATTTAAATAAAACATGTGCATATACTTCAATGGAAAATTCTAGGTACAATTACTTGGACCATAATAGATCTAAAAATTTTGACAACTTCTTTGGGTTTTTTTTAATAACACCGTCAAAATTATATCATAATTAAGATTTATTAGATACAAATTGTGATCGCTATACATTAAATACTAGTACCTTAATTAACCATGATAACAATTATTATTACTCAGATGAATTATTAAGATGATTAAATATAATCTTTTATCGTTTTACAGAATGTTCATCGCTTTTCTTTTTGCCGTCACTTTCACGGTGGATATCTCCTCTGGAAGTAGCTCACCCAAGTGTTTTCTATGCTTGATTTATTTCCATAGTATGTCAAAAAGGACGCTGAAATTTAACTTATCTAACTCCATGAATTTTAATAACCGCAGACGCAAACTTTCAAAAAATTCGATCAGACTATGGTGCATTAGCAGTAAGGCCAGATTGTCTTACCTATATACACAGGGACTCGTCACGAATTTTTCAACTTTTTATATCCACCTCTATAACAATTTTATTGTATAGATGTGGTAGATATAAAAAGTTGAAAAACTTCGTGACGAGCCCTTGTGACCTATATGATACTTTTTATGTCGTTTATCCGTTAAAGATAGTTAGGTGTTTGTGATCATTTTAGAAAAAGAGCTCTATTATATATATATATATATATATATATATATATATATATATATATATATATATATATATATATATATTTAAAGTTTGGTGGTATAACATTTCAAATTTCTTTTAGTATAAAGTTTTTAAAAGTTCCCACTGCCGTGCGATATTTGTTACAAACACTGCGGTTGACAAATTGTAACTGCTCTTGGAAATTCTCTATAATACAAAGGATGATGCGATATACGATAAACATATTTCAGGTGAGGCGATCTGTCACGTTCTCATATTCCGTTTAGATACGATAAAATACGTTCTGGTAAGATTGTCCAGATAGAATCTCCGATAAATCTCGATCTGATCCGAACATCACGACACGAGTTCAATGGGAACTGAGGAAATTCTAGTTACAGAGTTCCGAAGACACACATCCCCTGGCTACAATGAATTGTATAAAAAAAACTGTCCCGTGCCACCTAAACGCAGCGCAGTGTGGTGTTAGTCTCCTTCCAGGATTTATGTAGATGATCAAAGTGAGGCGACACGATTTAATGCATGCGACCTAATGCTCTAAGTAACCATGCAGTGCGAACTGATACGATGATAAGAAATATTTACGATTGAAAGTTAATTGTGTTAATTAACTCTATAGATAATGTTTTAATAGTCAAAACATTTTCATCGATTTACATGATTGCCACAAAAACCCCTGAAGATCTGACGAGATTTTATACGATTACTAGTTAGACTGCGATTTCAATTGCGTCGTAAATCGTGGCAGTCGGGCCGTAGAATAAGGTAGATCTGATGGTTAATGTGTTTGACCATAAAGCTTCTTTATGCCAAGTTCCCATTGACAAATCCTAACTGATCGTAGAATTTCTCTATAGTTCTAAGGTTAGGGATAAGGGGATGCGAGTCATTACGTCGATATGCAATGTGTTGGGCTTTGATACGGTACGATCACCGTGACGATAGACACATTTCAGGGACGCAATCTGTCACGATCAAGATGGAAGATGATCGCAAATTGAGCTACGATTAGAGGACAACAAATCTATTAAGCCCCACTGACCCTACTGACACATCGCAGGTGAACGCAGTGTGGTGTATGTCTCCCCTTAGATTAATTCAATTTCATATCAATACGATTATAGGGGGGGGGGGTACGATTAAATGCGACGTGCTTAGTAACGATCTGACATGATAATACCGAATAATTAAGATTGAAAATGAGTTGTATTGATCGTACAAAAAAAAAACTGTGTCAAAATCTGCTCTACGATTAACACGATTGCCATACATAAGATCTAGTGAGATTTGATGCGATTACAAGGATTACTCTACGATGAAGACCGCGATTTAAATCGCGTTGCGAATCGTGATAGTGGCAATAACTTTAAGAACAACCATGAAGTCTTTGGTAAGAAATTAAATTGGTCCCAGTTTTGAAAAAATTAAAGGTTTAAAAAGCAAAATAAAATGCACGCACAGTTAATGGCTGTAAAAATAAAATGATTTACCGCCAGTTTTATTAACAAAGACTGGTACTACTAGTATTTAATTTTTTTTCATGATAACAAATTGTGTTTATCGCCTCCATATTTTTGTTGAAATAAGGTATTTATGACATTGTGCATTCGTCTATCCGCTTGTGATGCTGCTGCAAAATGTTTGGATTTATCGAATATCATTTAGGCGCCAAGATTCCGTGTCATTTTGGTTCATACGATTTGAACAGCGATGGGGAAATTTCTACAGAAGAGTTTCTGAGTGCTACTAGAGGCTTCACAAAAATGGACCCAACGACACTGTTTGCACGCTTGGACACAAATGGTAAGCAAAAGGCTTAAAGGGGCATGGTCACGAATTTGGTCAAATTCTATTTTTCTGTTTTTATTATTTACAATGCTTTGAGAAAGCATTTCTTATGATCAAATGAAATTTGAGAGCAAGTCGTAGAGTTATAAGCAAGATACAGGGCTCACAATTCTTTGTCATGTAAACAAGGCTCGTGCCCTGTTTTTGTTTACATAGTTCAATGTACCAGTAAAAAATCTTTTTCAAGCTGATTGGTCTATCTTCTTATTCATTTTAAGCATAAATAAACAGTTCCTAACGTTTAACACATTCATTTTAGGTCTAAAATTGGAAATTTCACTTCAACATTCAAAATGTAAGCAAAAGCTTTGTTTACATAGCAAAGAATTGCAAGCTCTGTAACTCGCTTATAACTCAACGAATGACACTCAAATTTTGGTTGCCTATTGAAAAGCACTGTAAACATTAAAATCGGAAAAATAATATTTGACAAATGGTAACTCTATTTAACTTGCGATTGGATTATGTTGTTTATGTAAAAGCCTACATGTTTCTTTCTGAATTGTTTCAGGTGACAAGACTATCTACTCACGTAGACCCAAGTTTAACAGGTCGAGACCACTAGATTTTGTGACGTCGGCATACATTTGCATACTAAGTTAGCTATCTGTTTACTTTTTTCGGCAGACCAATCAGATGAATGAGTTGCAATGCATTGTGGGCTACTACGAGTTTTATTGTATACAATACGTATTGAAAATATATACTATTTTGAATTGTCTTTTGGAAACTCATTTTCAATTATTTTTCAGAATTTATGGAATAAATATGGAAAATTATGTCTGATCTTTCATTTCTATGCTCACATTTTAAAAATATTGCTTAGGTAGGCCTTATATCAACCTTTCTAAATACCCCAATTGTCAATGTTCAAAAGAGAGGTATATGTCCTACTGAATTCGAAGCAGTGAGTACGTTTTTCACGTGATACGCCTGGTTTGGAACTACATTAATTTAGTACATGCACATAGTAGTACATACATTTAGTACATAGAATACGCTTTGAAATTTTCTTCAGTGACAAATGAGAATGCTTAGCAGTTACAAAATGTTTTAATGGTGCTTCTAGTGTTCGTTATACCGGTATTTCCAATCATGCAATTTCAAAAGCAACGTTTATTTCCCGGACATAGTCAACATGGTGTACGATGATTAAGTCACCAATAAACAATTATGCAGTTTTCCCTTATCAAACTCTGTTTGTACTTGTATGCGTATGAATGACAGACTGTTGATACTGATCAATTTTTGAAGCAACAATATAAAAACTAAAACAACAGTATTTTTCAATGTGAGCATGGAACAAAGTCTATGGTACGTAATCTTTCCTTTTTTACCTTTTAAAGTACAAAACAAGTTGTACAAATTTTCCGGCAAGCAATTAAATATTGCGCATAAAATCGACAAAAACCACGTGTGTCTGTTGAATCTTTAACACGTAGTAGACCGTCATGCTTTGCGACTCATTGATTGGATTGGCGAATCTGTTTGACGCTAATATTGTCACATGTTATCCATATAATATAATGCTATCCATATAAGGTAGTGTACCCGACCTGTTTAAGGGATGCGGAAATCATTCCTCGTTGTCGGCGTGGTTGGTGCGTGACTATTAAAATTGGATGTGTTACTATTACTATCAGTACTAACAGGCTTACACCCACTCCTGCTGAAAGCCAAAGTGTTTCTTCTGATAATTAAAAATGTATGTAAAATAAATATCAGAGAACAGAATCGTGTTTTGATATGCCTAGTAAGGAAAGTTTATGGCTAGATTCATATGTAAACTGCAAAACATATTTTAACGACGAAGATCAAAGTTTGGCTAAAGCCTCAGTCTCAACTGGTCGTATGTGTTTGGTGATCGAAACTTTCAATTGAAAGTTAAAAAAAAGGGCCACATCGAGTTACTTTGCTTTTACAAATGTTGTTATAAAAATGGTTACATGCACCATCTACGCTTCATACATTTTGAAAATCAAAGTCTACAAATTCTTTTCTGATATTCTAATTTTGATACAATTGTGTAAACATTTTTATAAAGTTTTAATGGTCATATGAGATGATAATCAATATTTTCAAAATGGAGAAAGTACCACGTTTACAAACAAAATTTACCATACTCACGAAAACAACTTCCTCTAGGAAAATGTAATTGGAGTTTTTTGTGCAGTTAGTTTTTAATTAGTTAAAAAATCGTTCTGCGCGTAAAGATCATTTTTCCTCTCTTTACTCCGAAAATGTATATGATGCTATCTTAGCACGCTTGCGGGGGGTCGAATTGATTGAGAAATCTTAGGCCTTTTCTCTATTTCTACTACTTCTGATATCTTCTTCAATGTTCATTTCCTTCTTGTCTTGTTCTTCTTCTTTGCCTTCCATCTTTTTGACAAAAAGAACGAATTCTTCTGTTTCATTTTTGTTTTTAGAAGGGGGTTTAATACTAGAATTTTTTAATTTGATTTGATGAATGGTAAAACTGTTGATTCTCTTATCCTCATGGGGATTTTTTTCATAATCATTTTTATAATAATCTTGTTTATGGGAAATTCGCACGCACCACGAGCACTATTGATGTACGCATGACGTAAATGTGACGCACGATTACTGTGCGTTCAATTTATATCTTAATTGAGATCACATGCGACTTGCAGTCAACGTACGTATAACGCAAGGGACAAGTGAGATCTCCTTACGTCATTTGTGCAATTCAAATCGTACGGTCATCTTACGGGTTCCTTGAGTGTAGGCGCTTAAAGAAGGAGTCTTCTCGTTGTCAAACATACTTCTTATAATATGAAATTTTGACACAGTCAAACAGATCATATAACCAAATGATTCTATCAGTTTAATCAAATTTGACCTCCTTGTTTTTGAATAAAGGTCAGGTCAAGTTCGTTACCTTTCTCCTCAACTTAAAGGACGATTAAAACAAATGTAGTTCTTTGCATTTATGTAAACATCTGTTTAAGATATGAAGATTCTATTCTTCAATGAAATGATAGAATATCAGAATGTCTATCAACTTATACTACTAAATTGGAATAAATATTGAAACTAAAATTGATATTGCTTACAGTAGCCTGCATTTCCTCTAATTTTCTTAAAATTTATAGATATTTTGATTATTTTTTTATGCTTCCAATATTAAAATATTTCTGATTTTACTTATTATGAAAACTTTATATAAAGTATAAATTGACAGAAAAGCTAATATATTGACCATTTAATAAGAGAGAAAAATTGATTTTACTTTTTTCCCCCCACACAAATCAATGTATAGAATGGTCGCTTTAAAAAGCTTATAAAAATGTAACTTGATCGGCAAATCATATTTTAAAAACATATTCTGAAACCCAGGTATCATAACTTCACATTTATTTGATAAAATCCAACATTAATGTTATTGTTTTGAAAATGCTAAAACAGACTCATTAATCTACAGCAATTCTGAATTGCGAAACATGTGATATTTTCCTACGCCAATATTCCGCCAAAAATATAGTCCTTGTTAGATTCTAAATATTGATTACTATTTCTAAGCCAAGTTGTATGATAATAAAAAAGAAAGAAAAATATACTATTTTAATTTCCTTTCATTTTGATTTAATGAACAATTAATCAAATTTACGTTTGACAAATCGAAAACCAGAAAAGACTCCTTCCTTAAGTGCAGCGTACGTTTTCAGATCTCGCAAGGAAACCGTGGTGATTGTTGTGCATGTCCAACAGCCACCGTGCGTGCTTACGGAAAGCGTGGGTGCTTCCAAAATCGTAAGATGCACTTGCGTGTCTCGCAAGATTTTCAGTAAAATCCGCCCGTAGACCAACCGTAGAAGCACGTAGGTACGACCAGTTGTGATTAAGGCTTTAGGTTATCCAAGAGTTTTAGAGGAATATGAAATATAGCAGAAAGAAAGACAGACATATATATATAAAAAAAGACAACACGTAATCAAAAAAATCTCACTTGAGCCTACAGGTCATTCGAGCCTAAAACTGACATAGCTGAAGAAAGATGTAGCCTGTCTTTTCAGGGTTTGATTGGTTTGACACCATAAAAGTTTAAAGGTCAGGCGCGGTTTAAAAAAAAACAAGGGAAAAGCCCAGTAGTTCTATAGAAGAAAGAAGTAATTTAGAGACAGGCAGATAAGCTGACCAATGACGAACAACAAGTGATAGGAAAAAGCTCACTTTAGCCTTCGTTTTAGGTGAGCTAACAAAATTATATCTGAGAATTAAAGTATAGAAGACTTGCTGTGCTTTTCATGACAATGAAGCATTAATATCCATAAGTCCATCTGTAGGAAAACATTCTATTTCTGGAGCCTAGCTAAGGAAAGCAAATGAGAAGAGACACGAGGGATTAACAATCTATTACTTCAAAAAAAACACCGTCAAGTTGAGCATATCTAAACATCATTGAAAGTACATCATTATCATTTCATGATACAACAAAACTATGACAGAAGAATTAGCACCCCAAACAATATATTCAATACAACAATGGGATATATGAAAAGCCGTAAGTAACAATGATATTGGTCAACTTGGTACAGTAATGGATAACAATATGAAGTACTATATCTCATGTATCGATGCCAATCCAAAATATGTATCGATGCCAATCCAAAATTATGTTTTACAAAAACGTAAGATGTTGAGATTTTATGCAAATGAAAAAATATGAGTTAAAAAAGTTTGTGAAAATGATACAAAATTTCTTGTTTACTGAAGAAATAAAATATACATTTTTTTAAAGCATCATGTTTTGATGTAAATATATAAAGAACCTGAAAGTTTAAGATGTGGAAAACATGTACATTTTTTTTCTGTTTGATGAAGAATTCAAATGTTAACATACATGTAACTAGAAGTTTTGATAAGCATTGTATTGTGAAAGTATGGAAAACATGTTAAGACTGAACACTTACACATAATTATTCTAATGCCCACCTGGATATAATGTTCCAACATTTTAAACATGATCCTATCATTGTCATAAAAATATGATTCAACAGAGCAGACTTTATCACAAAAAGTGACATGTTCTGAGAAGACTGAAATACTGTCAACGATTTTCATTGGCTAATGAACAAAATCTATACCTTCACTTTAAATAGTTAAGTCCCTTTGACATGTTTGATGAATTAGAATATTATAATTCTAGAGCACTATAAACTTTCAACACCAACAAAATTTGAAATCAATAAAAACAACAAAATTGACAAAAAAACCATTATAAAAACAATTATAAAATGATAAAAGAATATCCATGTATCAAAAATGTTTATATCATATCACAAGTGTGTTTTCAAATAAAACTTCTGATATTTTTTCATCAGAACAAAACAGATCACTTCATGTATTTGAGTCACATGGACTGCAATCACAGAAACGTCACCCTTCTGGCCGGTGATTTGGGTACGCCACTGTATGCATCGTATATCTCTGGGTTGCAGGCTAGACTGGGGCTCAAACAGGCCGCCAAACCCTCTTTTACCCCTCCAGGGTCCCCCACAGTGGAATGATGGTCCATCTTAGGGCTGTTCTCGTTTTCTATATTGAGGTCAAGGGATTCTCCAAGTCCCTCATCAGCCCGTAGAGAACCTATGCCCCTCCGTGGACTACGCCTGCGAAGGTTGTCAGGTTTTTCCAGGAACGTGAAGGAAGCAGTACCCTCCTTGTCTGGTTTTCCACCAGCAGCAGTACCCTGAGGAGTTTTGTCTGGTAGGACTTGGTCTGGATTGCGATTTTTGTTGTTGAACTCTTTTATGGTTCCCATGGTCATGGTTCTTTTCAGCCTTTCCAAGTTGACTTGGTTACGGCGTCTGTAGGATCTTCGATCTAGGAATGAAATTGTGTGGTCATATAATATCTTTTGCCAAATAATAAATAATCAGTTAATCAGTTTTATAAATCTTTGCATCAAATTCTTTTAATTTCATGGTCTCAACCAGGTTTCTAGTACTAGTAATTTTTGTGTGGAAAACATTAAATTTTGCCTTTGACTTGAATTAGTACTAGTTGATGTTGTTGAAGGGAAGGATTTGTAATATTCTCAGTGTAAATTTTACACAGACAACTAAGAATAATTTTATGAATGGGAAATATTCAAGAAAAATTATTTCTAAGGCGAATAAAGAGTACCAACAATGGTTTAAATTTTGATATAATGTTAGTTTAAGCATTCTAAGTTTTGCAAAATATACATATTTTCCCTTCAAAGTCCAAGCCAATATGAAATCCAAGAAGACACATTTCTTGGGAGCAATTATAGGTAAGGTTCTTGTAACTTGATACAGATTTTAATAAATTCAAGTAGAAGATATTTTAAAGATTATTGTGAAGGAGAAAAAAATTGTACAACATTGAGATAGAGAGAGCTGTTAATTATAAATGAAGCAAAATAATAAAGAGAACATGTATATTTTAAACTAAAACAAAAAGAACTCTTTTATAAAGAGGAAACCCCATTTATATATATAGCAGCTATTGTCTAAAAGCTATAAGCAAAAAAATTGTGTAGCACTACAGGCATATAGATATGTACAAGGAAATAGGAATTCAATAAATAGGCCAGAGAAAACTATGGACGAACTTAACCAATTACAATGACATAAATTTATTTAAATTGTTAAAATAAAAATGAATTCAATACTATATAAATTATGCAAAAGGCTGAGAAATAAAAGCATGTCTTCCCTCACATACAAATCATATTGGCTATTTTCAATATTACCTTTAAATTCATTTTAATTGCGGTGTTGCAAAAGGACACTGAAGTTTTAAAATGGAAAAGTTTCACGTAGAGACAACTTCTCCGACAAGTGAGTTTTGTTTATACTTAGACCGCAATTTATTATGTAGTTAAGAAAAAAAAGTAAATGAATAATGTATTATAATATTTTGTGAATTTGTGTTGTATTACTTCAGTATCATAGTTGAAGAGTAATGTATCTGAGATACAACTTTGGTGTCAGTATGCTAAAAATTGGAAAGTTTACTGAGTACCTCCACTGAAATCTATCTTAATTCCCATCTTGATGAAATTGGTTTCATCAAATAAATCCAATGCTAACATGCCTATTGTACATTAACATACTAGTATTAGAATATATGCTTTGCCTATAACTATAGTCACAAAAGCAAATGCTACACTAAATCTTCAACGGTTCATTCAGTGTTAGATAAAATGATAGATGAAAGAACATGATTACTTAATATGAGTTAGAATACAGAGAAAAATTTTTTCACTTCAAGAGTAAGATTCACATGTATATGTAGAAACTATATTGTACCAGCACTGCAATAGCTGTTAATTGTTGTTAGTAAAAGGCAAGCCATTACAGTGATTATTAGTATTTGTTATATCAAATGACACCTTTCACAAGAAAATTCTAGGTGGTTTTATAATTCAAAATTTTTCTAGAACTATTTATATAGTAATAGAATTTTCCTGTGAAATGCTTTGCAGGAACAAACGAAGATAGAGTATACTTTGATAGCCAATCGTCTATGGTGTATTAAGCTTATACCTGCAACATGAATGGCCTGCCTTCGTGTCCCGTGAACAACTTCCCATCTGCCATCATCCAAGTGGTAAGGGGGACTTTTAACTACAGTACTTTTAAAAGTCTTTTGAATCACAGAGAAAAATAAAAGGAAACTGCTTACCACTACAGAACTCTTAAAAAATTTGGAAGACAACAGTAACATTCAAGCACAGCAGTGGTTCCTATAGCAACAACATCACTATAAGTAACAGAAATAGTGGGAAAATAAATACTAATGCCATCTGGCAGATTGTCCCCATACACAAGAAAAAAAAACATGGATTAAGAGAAGGTTGAAATGTTAAGGACTATGCCAGATAACATGATACATAAACACAGACTCTAAACATGAGATCTTGTGTGTAAGTAAAAATTGGACTACCATGTGAATATGTTCAAAACAAACAATGCTGTTTCACAAAGAAAACAACCATGGAAGAACTCATTTTTCTCTCTCTGACAATTTGATTTTTTTTTTTTTGCATCCATATGGTAGCCCCAAAAGGCTAGAGAGGAACAAACAAGCAAAGCATTGGATTGCTTTGATAAACAGCGAAAAAGGGAAAAGTGCTCTATTCCATCGGGAAGCCATTTTGACTTTGAGTGGAATCAAAACTCTCTGAAAGCCCTCCACAGAGTTGCTTCCAGTAACGCATCTTCTTACTGGTCGGTTTTGGCTGATTGGGATTTGGAGTTTTCATTCCATTATTACGTAAAATTTCAAGCAGTTCGTATCTAAATGAGGATATGTCCTGTTTTATTTCTTGCACGTCGTCTTCTGTCACACCTTCGCCTCGTAGCGGACCTCTCTGTTTTTGCATAATATATCTTTTAATCAAGTCTCTCATGACACGCTGAGGAAAAAAAATGAAGAAATAATGTCTGATTCATTTAGAATATTTATAAATATCACTAATGATAAAGAATGTCTTAAATATTGAGAAAAATACATGTATCTATCTTGAACTGGAGAGTTATGACATAATGCTGATACTGTAGTACATATTTGACAGATATAAAATTATAATTTCTAAAGCATGGTCAGCTAGAATGTACTAATAATCTACATACCTGATATCTAATTTCTTTTTCATTAATTTTCTTGACAATTTTCTGAAGATATAAAATAGTTTTATTGCAGTTTGCAATATACAGTCATAATAACAGAGCAAATGGCAAACAAGTTAGGAAATGAAAAACATTAAAAACCATTTTAAATATCAGTCTTTTAAAACAAGAGTTTGAATTGGGAAAAAGTGTGATCAAATAAATTGCTTTTGCAACTTATCGAGCACTTACTCGTATACTCTGCCATCTGTTTCTCTTCTGGTTGAGAGAACATGAGAATACATTATGTTTGAACCACAGTATGAGATAGATGCAGGACTTGGGACTGGGTATGATGTTGAATGGAGCAGGCAGAGTTCCGCTGTCCTCAAAGTAACTCATCCACAGCTTGGATCGCGCAAACTTCCACTCCTCATCTGCCTGGCTCTGAAGCCAAAAAAAAACCAGATTCTATAATCAGATAATGTACATGTTTAATATTTTTAACATGTCAACAACCAGAATAAAAGTGCATCATTTCCCCCATATTTTCTGATAAGATGTACTCCGTGAAAAGTGAGTTTGTTTTAACCATTTCATTAAGTATTTACATGGACTATATAATAATTTAATTCATAAAACACCTTAAACCATTATTAAACAGTGAACTCGAGCTCTCTATGGAGAATAACACAAGAAATTTCACAGAACACTTCTGAAAGACCCTCTCCAGACTGCACAATGAAGATTTTTTTCTATGGTGCTTTTGTTAAATTGGAATTGTTTGCTCTTTGAATATTGAATAAAGATAATATTAACTACCTACTATAATGTCCGTCATAATAGGTAATTTGATTTTGCACATTTCTAATTTTATATATGTTTAATTTATGATGTGCATGACATTCAGCAATGAACTTAATTAAGCAATGAACTTAATTATTGTGGAAGCTGCTTTCTGGCAAAAATGCTAAAAAGAATACACTTAAAAATAAAATACATACAGTATTCACATTGCTTTCTTTGACAATGTATGCATTTCCCTAATCTACCAGTAAGTTTCTCTATTACATTTCTTCAGTGTTTGTGATAATATTTTTGAGAGGAAAAGTGCCAATTTTTGATCTAGATAAATCCAATATGTACACCTTTATGTTATGTAATTTTTTCAAAGTCTGAAATTATTTTTCTTAGGGCATAGATTTTCTCAAAAAATCCCAAAGTATTATCTATGAGTCCTTAAATTTTGTACTACTTTAAATACTTTGCACTCTGACAACTTACTGAGGTATTGTGGTAGGAGTTACTCATCATGGCAATGAGCAGGTTAAGGAGAACAACCAGCGCTATCCAGCTATATGAACCAAACATCAGCTTGCCGATAAACTCCGTAAATATGTGGTTCTCCTGAAGCTCCGCATTGTTTAGATCTATCAAACCATAGATCGACCAGTACAGAGTCTGCAGAATCTGAAATAAGCTGTCAAAGTAAAACAGACTTTTTTTTATATGAAAAACTCTGAATCAAAGTATTAAATGAACTTTGGTAAATATATGTGCAATAGAGAGACAGAGTGAGAGATAACTATGAGATGTATTGTTTAGTGTACCATACACTATTTAATGGAAATTGATTTTTTCAGCAAGTAAGATCAGTAATGATTTCATGCATTTAAAGAATGAGTCTAATTTGATACACATAATCATGACACGATCAAGCAGAAACTGTTTTGCGATAAATACCCAGCGAATATAAAAAGTTTACAGTTATTCAGTTTGAGAATATATTTGTTCACATATAATTTGACAACAAACAAGAGGCCCAGGGGCCACATCGCTTACCTGAGGAACAATAGCCTTATATCTGATCAAATTAGCATTACAGTATCAAAATCAAAATATCTTGACAACTAAGAACAGTAGATCTTGCTCAAAATATTTAAAACATCTGCCGATTTTTATCCACATATTTTTATGGTAAATACATAGCCCCTTTTGTTGTTGTACCTGTAAGAAGATTTTTCTCTATTCCTATATAACCCCCCCCCAACTTTGTGGCCCCACTTTTCTCTAGGGAATCATGGTTTGATCAAACTTTAATCTGCACAACCCGTGCTTTCACACCAGTTACTACTTTTTGGACTGAAAACTTTCCCAGAATATTTTTAAAGATTTTCTCTATATATTCCTATGTAAAAATTCATCCCTCCATTGTGGCCCCGCCCTACTCCCGGGGACCATGATGTAAACAAACTTGAATCTACACTATCTGAGGATGCCTCCACAAAAGTTTGAGCTTTTCTGGCCTAATAGTTTTTAAGGAGAAGATTTTTAAAGATTTTCTCTATATATTCCTATGTAAAAATTCATCCTCCATTGTGGCCCCACCCTTCCCCCCGGGGACCATGATTTAATCAAACTTGAATCTACACTATCTGAGGATGCTTCCACTCCAATTTGAGCTTTTCTGGTCTAATAGTTTTTGAGAAGAAGATTCTTAAAGATTTTCTCTATATATTCCTATGTAAAAATTCATCCCCCAATTGTGGCCCCACCCTACCCCTTGGGACCATGATTTAAACTAACTTGAATCTACACTATTTGAGGATGCCTGTTCTCAAATTGGAGCATTTCTGGCCCAATAGTTTTTGAGAAGAAGATTCTTAAAGATTTTCTCTATAAATTCCTATGTAAAAATTCATCCCCCCAACTTTGTGGCCCCACCCTACCCCCGGGGACCATGATTTGAACAAACTTGAATCTACACTATCTGAGGATGCTTCCACTCTAATTTGAGCTTTTCTGGCCTAATAGTTTTTGAGAAGAAGATTTTTAAAGATTTTCTCAATATATTCCTTTGTAAAAATGCATTCCCCATTATGGCCCCACCCTACCCCCGGGGACCATGATTTCAACAAACTTGAATCTACACTATCTGAGGATGCTTCCACTCCAATTTGAGCATTTCTGGCCTAATAGTTTTTTAGAAGAAGATTTTTAAAGATTTTTTTCTATATATATTATGTAAAAATTCATCCCCCCAACTTTGTGGCCCCACCCTACCCCCGGGGACCATGATTTAAACAAACTTAAATCTACACTATCTGAGGATGCTTCCACTCCAATTTGAGCTTTTCTGGCCTAATAGTTTTTGAGAAGAAGATTTTTAAAGATTTTCTCTATATATTCCTTTGTAAAAATTCACTCCCCCCCCCCAATGGTGGCCCCACCCTACCCCCGGGGACCATGATTTAAACAAACTTGAATCTACACTATCTGAGGATGCTTCCACTCCAATTTGAGCTTTCTTGGCCTAATAGGTTTTGAGAAGAAGATTTTTAAAGATTTTCTCTATATATTCCTTTGTAAAAATTCATCCCCCCAACTTTGTGGCCCCACCCTACCCCCGGGGACCATGATTTGAACAAACTTGAATCTACACTACCTGAGGATGCTTCCATACAAGTTACAAAATTTCTGGCCTAATAGTTTTTGAGAAGAAGATTTTTGAAAAATACCTACAAATTTTAAATAATTCTAAATTATCTCCCCTTTAAAGAGGGTGCGGCCCTTCATTTGAACAAACTTGAATCCCCTTTACCCAGTGATGCTTTGTGCCAAGTTTAGTTGAAATCTGCCCAGTGGTTCTGGAGAAGAATATGAAAATGTGAAAAGTTTACAACGACAACGCCGACGCCAACCCCAACGCCGACGGACAACGGACAAATTTTGATCAGAAAAGCTCACTTGAGCTTTCAGCTCAGGTGAGCTAAAAAGGAAATGTTTTTGGCTTCATGCATTTCTACCAGTAAAACAGTTAAAGTACCAGTAATTCCCCTTTGCATACTGTAGATTCCTAATCAAACGCAATGAATTAATATCTGCGTAAAAAAGCCATAACATCTCTCCAATTTTAAAATCTCACCTTTAGTTTTGCATCCGACAGATGCAAAACATATGAAGCTATAATAATTTGGTGTTTGCAATTTTATATTCTCATGTTGGATGCAAAACCACCGAATCCCAGAATTAGGTACTTGCATTAAATAAGGAATCCACAATATTAAAATAAACATGTATCAATTTTTGATGACTTACTTGGCAAACCTCTTATATCTCCTATCACAGGACTCCTCAATATTCTGCACCTTACATTCTCTCTCCCTTAATGTTGCATAGTACCAATACAAATGGTTCAGTCCACAAGCGAACGAAAAAAGCACCAACCCGTATAACACCGCAAACTTCATAATGTCCAGGATCATTCGACCCAGTGAAATCTGCAGGGGCCCCAGATGGGGATTAACTGTAAAAATGTATATAAGTTTTAAAGAACTGAATATATTGGCTGCAGCAAACAGTGACTCCGCTATGAGATTCGGGTCGTATGCATTCCAGTATTTTCTTTCTAGTTGTGCACTTGCTTTATTTTCTTCTATTTCTTTCTGTACCTACAGAACAATAAAATACACGAACTGCAATTATTTTGGAATTTTTAAGATATATATTGATGGTAGTTCTTAACAAGGGATATATTTCTGAACAACTTGCAAACATTTTTGATAGATTTAAAAATCACATACTTAACTATATGATAAAATGATACTTATCAGTACATGTATATGCAAACATTAACAAGCAGGGGCTGATGTAGAATTGATACTGAAATATTCATAGACCAGTTCAGCAGTGATGTGTTCCTACCTGTATGTAAGCTATTAACCTAAGTGTGAATGTGGCTATGTACAGGGAATTGGTGACAAAGTCCAGAATGTTCCACATGTCATGGACGTAGTCATGGGCTCCCTCGTCCCACAGCTGCTTGATCTCGGCCCATATCAGTCCTATAATAGTAATACAAAGACTGTAATATTAACACATAGTGTTCAATATCTGACATGTAAAAATATCTCATGAAGTAGTGTTCAAGTATATGTATACAATATCAGACCTATAACACAATAACAGCAAGTATATGTATACAATATCAGACCTAAAACACAATAACAGCAAGTATATGTATACAATATCAGACCTAAAACACAATAACAGCTAGTACATGTACATGTACACAATATCAGACCTATAACACAATAACAGCAAGTATATGTATACAATATCAGACCTAAAACACAATAACAGCTAGTATACAATATCAGACCTATAACACAATAACAGCTAGTATACAATATCAGACCTATAACACAATAACAGCTAGTATACAATTTTAGACTTGTGAAAATAACATGTGAACAATATACAAAGTAAAGCAAAGAAAGGACCTTATTAGAAATATTTAATTTGAAGAAAATTCCAGTTTACCTGTAGTTAAAATTAATGAAAGACAAATATAAGTTGGTTTACAGAAAACAACTTAATTGCACAGTATCAACATACATGTAAAAGTAACCTACTAGGAACATCATAAAAAGTAAATTACCATAAGAACAGGATACAAATAAACTTCAGTCTAACTTTGCTATCTCGAACTAGATGGGACTGTTTAAAAACTTCAAGATATCCAAGTTTTCAATATATTTAGGGTAAAATACTTAAAAAATTAAGTGGTTGGGACTTACACAAATCTTCTCGACATATCCATTGTATTTGAGATACCAGTGTTCGAAATATCGAAGTTCAACTGTATATGTAACACAGGAATATAGCATATAATGAAAAAAATCACAGGAGTTATGTACAAAGAAAAATATCATAGGACCAACACACACATTTACATGTCTATGAAGTAAAATACTAAAGGCACAGTGTACAAATATAGTGATCAGCTATCTATATTCCAAGCTTAAATGTGCCTGCAAGCTGACTCAATAATAGCCTTTATTCTAATCATCGCATGTCCTACATAAATAACCTGATTTATTTTGAATATGACCATTATAATTGATATAATTATTCATATTATCTAAATTTAGGTCAGTTGAATAAATCAATACCAATGAAGATAAATAAAGATCTGATAATTTACTATGTGAGCATTAATGCTTTCACACACAAATAAATTGGTCCGAAATATCTGACGTTTTCCTGGCTTTTTAAAAAATCTTTAAAATATCAAAATCATTCATATTTGACAGGAAAACGTCAGATATTTTGGGCAAACATAATCTCTTCAAAATATAGTGGTTATAGAAGTATGGCTGCATTCAAAGCTTTGACCCAATCCTTACCAGCTACATAGGCCAGGATCATCCATTCCACCATGGTGGCAGGTGCTCCCCTCCGCTCCAGCTGTATCTTATCCAGGTCAGTCTCCACCTTATCCCACAGGCCTGGTATAGGAATCTCCACCCGCTGGGACACCAGAATCAGTAAAACTGTCACAGAAATACAAAAATTTATATGAACAATTGAAATATAATAGCTAGGCCAGTGGACTGGGAATCTTCACTGAACTTGTATTTATAAACTTAGTACCGGGTAAATGATTTTGTTGAATCAGCTTTAAATTTTTATCAAAAAGATTATTAATATTGCTGTAAGAATTAAAACAAGGTGATTCAGCAATCAATATTTTTGTTTTAAGGTAAGGTTTGCGGTTACAGGGAGATAACTCACAGATTTTCATTGTGACATAGCACCACCTACCATTTATTTCAGCTATGACGTCAAACTTTATATGACGTCATAATTGGTGTAAGGTTTTTGTTATTTCCCGGGGTTTTGTAGTTTCATTGAAAAAGTAACAGAACTCAAGCATTTTATCAATTTCCACAAAAACGAAGCCCGCATCATATAGTTTTGAATAGTGTTTTAGAAACACCAGATAACACGTATACTACGATACGTTTTTCCTGAAATCGGTGGACTTGGAAAGGTTTCAAATAAGATGTTTTCGTTTAAAAAATAGTAGTCCAAAATTATGACTTTTTTTGCATTTTATTCTTTTTTTAAATAGTTCATCAGAAATTTTAAACAAGAGGCCCATTGGCCACATCGCTCACCTGAGGAACACTAGGTATGATAAAATCACCTTAATGGAGTCATAATACAAACTATCTGGACAATGTAGTATAATACATGTAGATCCTGTATAAATAAAAATCAATTTTTTCCACTGGATATCCTTATGTTTATTATCATTAGTCCCTTTTCTAACAGGATGATTTTATAGTAATATCACATGTTGAGTATTGCAGCTCTCAGAAAGATCCTAAACAATTGTTTATAAATGGGATATAAACCTACATCAAACTCTGAACCCCTTGTGAGACCCAATCGTCCAGGAATCATCCAGAAGCCAAAATCTAAACAATATTAAATAATCCCCTGGCTGATTAGTTTCTGAGAAGAAGATTTTTAAAGATTTACTCTTAATATTCCTATGTAAAAATTCCACCCCCATTGTGGCCCTACTCTACCCCCAGGAATCATGAGTTTTACAACTTTGAATCTACTCTACCTGAGGATGCTTCCAAACAAGTTTAAGCTTTCCTAACTTATTAGTTTCTGAGAAGACGATTTTTAAAAGATTTACTCTATATTTTTCTATGTAGAAATTCGATCCCCAATTGTGGCCCCATCCTACCCCTGGGGGAAATGATTTTCACAACTATATATACACTATATACCCCTATATACCCCTTAGACTAAGGATGCTATGTGCCAAGTTTAGTTGAAATTGACCCAGTGGTTCTTGAGAAGATGTTGAAAATGTGAAAAGTTTACAGACGGACAGACAGACGGACAGACGGACGACAGACAAAATGTGATCAGAATAGCTCACTTGAGCTTTCAGCTCAGGTGAGCTAAAAATAAATCATGATATAAATAGTGACATTATTTTCAAACATTTTAAGCATAAATAATCCCCATAATAGTCACATATAAAATGTATATATTTTCACGAAATCACTTAGATTTCATCAACATGAAAATTTGAAATCATGAACTTTGACCTTTTGTAGTTATAAAACGGGTCCAGCAAAATCATTTGAATTTCATGAGAAAAAAGACTTTAGTATAGTGAACAAAATGGTATGTAACTTTAGTACAATTTCTAAAAAATGCAAGCCGCAAACCTTACCTTAAAAGGGATTTGATAGATTGTAATTTCATAAAAAAAATATCTGCCCATTTTAAATGAATAATATCCAGAATCCAGAAACTTAAAAAACAACTTACCCAGGAATGTTATATAAGAAGCACTGTGACATATAAATTTTATAAAGGGCTTTCGTATAAGTTTTCCGAAGCGACTCTTGGGTGCGATCAGATAGAACAAGGAGAGTAACGGGAAGGTAAATCCTATCATGAACGTGATCATCAGTCTGGACACAATATTATGACGCCGGAAACCCGGCAAGCCTTCATACCACAGGGACGCTAACAGCTGCTGGCAATTGGGATGAGAAACAAACTGAAAAGACAAGAAACACACAGTTACCTTTCTTTCATTATAGGATGTATTGCTATACTGTATAGATGTGCAGAAGTTTTGAGAAGAGGTTCAAAAACCTTATTTTCAATTAATTCATGTGTAAAAATTGGGGCTATATGGTCTGTGGATATTTGCCTATAATAGAGCTCCTGACTAGTATGCATAAGTCTTAGCTTTGACACCTGATACAGCCATTTAATTTCAATATATTTTGCTCATTCAACTTTTTCTTCATTTTATTTGCCATTTTACTAAAAAATAAACATAGTAACAGATACATTTGTATATGTATTGGTTTCCAATTTCTTTCTCATGAGTTCTGAAATGTTGCTCGCAATTTTTTTGCATGCCTATAATCCTAAACCATCATTTTTCATATGTCACATTAAAAATACAAGTAGTTCCACTGGTTTGTTGCTTAATGCAAAGGAAAACTGATATCTATTTTCAAAAGACGGAAAACTTGTTTGTCATTGGGACTCAGATTCCAACCTTAAGAGATGCACTTTATTGACAGCGTAGCTGATTGATCGTGGACTAAAAAAGAACCGCATCTGTACTTGTCCCTGAATCCCAGACTACCAGGCGGCTAAATATACAACTGAATAAACACTGAACAAAATACTCAGGTGCTAATTCTATCACAACAAATATTTGATGAGAGCATGGATGATCATGCACTAATGAATATCTTTGAAACATTAATTCTGAAGATTGTGTATTGCTATAAAAAAATAACATAGTTATTCAAGAAAACTGGTTATACTTTGTAATTCATTGATGCAATAAATCATAAATAAATGCAAGTAACGTATCAATTTTTAAATGCACTTCAATAAAGCACTGAAAAAAAACTACTTTACATATTGCTGGATTGAAATACATGTAATTAATATAATTTATTACTGTGGAAATTATCGGTAAGATCTGCAATTACCGGTAATTTAGTAAGGTCTGGTTTTGAAAAATAAGGGGAAAAAATTACTGAAGCCCATTGTTAGATCACTACAGCTGAGCTACTTTGAGGTTCATTTTTTTGTTGTGGACATAGAATGCAAAGTGATAGCAAAAGTATAATGGTCTAAATTTTCATTATAAAAATGTCTTACCAGTATATCATTTGTCATAAAACTTACAAAAGTATACATGCCAAGGAATCTTTTAGAGATCCTTTCTATTAAGATTGACCAAGCCTAAAATTTACCTGGTTTAAAAGTACATTGAAAAAAAAAATCATTGAAGATATTATTTAGAATTATTTGATTTGATAAATATATTTACATAATATATATACAAGATTTTTGGATGTTGACAACAAACAACTTCTTAATTCAATGTTGCATAATACCATATCTTCAGATCAAAAGTTAGCTACTTCCTGCAAACTCTGTGTAGAGCTAATTCTGCATTGATCCTTCTCTTACAAAATTATCAAAGATCCATTACAATCCTGTGACCTTGCCATTAACAAATTGATTTTTAAATTTAGAGACATGTACTACCCCAAGGTCATAAGCAACTGTTGTGCAACATATGAATCTTGAAAAGATTTAAGGAGTGGCTACAAAATCCTGAATTTAGGACCAAATGAACTTCCAACACAAAAGATAACTTAACTTCAACAGAAACTCAAGTTTTGATGAAAGTCTAGAGATTAGTATAAAGACAAATAGATGGTACATCTATTGTATTTCCACTTATTTTCAGAAAAATTAGTGTTGATAGTTATTTTTTTCATTAAATAAGTTTTAACACAAATTAAAATGGTTCATAGTAGATTTTACTATGAATCATTTGAATTAATTTGTATCAAAACTTTTTTGGGCGTCATTTGATTAAAACACTGTTACAACTTTTTTGAGCATGTGATAAACAATGATGCCTTGAGTAATTTCCAGAATGATCAACAGTGGATGTTAGTGCTCAGTATTTAGGAGCACATGCAATTAACAGCTAGTGCCTATCTGTATTTATACACTAGTAATATAGAAGCATGTGATTAACAGTGCATGTCAGCTAGTACTTTCATTACTTTGATTATTAAATATTTGTTAACAAAAAATTATACAATAGTACTTTGATAAAATGGAAAAATTCACAGCACTCATAACAAATATAATATTTTTTCAGATAAGAAGCTTAAAGGGGCATGGTCACGATTTTGGTCAAATTCTATCTTTCTGGGGTTTTTTTTACATTGCTTTAGGAATGCATTTCCAATTACCAAATGAAATTGAAGAGTCAGTAGTGAAGACAGGGCTCACAATTCTTTGTCATGTAAACAAGGCTCATGCCCTGTTTTTGTTTACATTAGTTCAATATACCGGTAAAAGTTCTTTTTCAAGCTGATTTTTCCATCTTCTTATTCAGTTTACGCATAAATAAACAGATCTTAACGTTTACCACATTCATTTTCAGTCTAAAACTGGAGTTTCGATCACTTCAACGTTCAAAATGTAAACAAAAGCTTTGTTAACATAGCAAAGAATTGTAAGCTCTGTAACTCGCTTATAACTCAACGAATGACACTTAAATTTTGGTTGCCTATTAAAAATGCCTTACTGAAGCATTAATTGTAAACATTAAAATCGAAAAAATAAATTTTTGACCAAAATCGTGACCATGCCCCTTTAATGTATATCCAATATTTAATTTGAGGCAGCCAAGACTTTATGATACATGTACTGAAGAAGAGTAAAAAAGCATGACACTATTAATGGCTAAAATTATGCATTTTAAAAAAATGTCAACTATTTCTAATAAAAAATATTTCTAAATAATTTATTCCTATTAATAAAATAAATTATTCCTATTTCTCAGAAATTGAATACATGTGTAATTCATTTCTGCATATCAATTAATTTGCATGCAAACTTCAAAGGGAATATATAGTGTCTCCTAATCATGCTAATGGAAAACAGACACTCTAAATTCTGACAAAATATTTTGCTTTTGCCATATACAGTCTGGTATAGGTCTGCTGAATCAGCCTCAAATGTTTCGACATACAACGAAGAACAAGTACCGGTATATTACAGATAACAGTAGAAATATAACATATGTTATTATATCTATAAAAGCGATCAGTTCTATTAGTTAGATTATATGTGTCTTTGGACAGAATATTTCATATTTATAACTGATTGAATAAAATAGCTAGGTCTAAGACAGGGCCTGATGTTTGACATGACAACTGCAATTGGGTAATTTCACCCACTTGTTTAACGTCAACCCAAACAACCATAAGTGCATAAAGTTTCATGAATTTTGTCTACTATTTATCCATATATAGTCAGACTCGTGGGATTTAATACACTGTTCATGTTTTAAAAGAAAAATCCCTTATCCCTATATTATTTGCCATTGCGAACACCAGCATCGAATAAAGTAAGTTGTACAAGTCTTAAATCCGACTACAGATTTCCCCTGTGAACTCCCGGTGTGTTCCAGTGAATCAGATTGGGAGGGATTGAATACAGGAAGCGGAAAATTCAATTTAAGGACCAGAGGCAGCAATGACAGTCTTTACAACACTGTCTGATTTCATGTAGGGTTGGAATATAGCTTGCAAGAATAAAGAGAGCCATTCCTGCAGTTCAGCAAATAAATTGTAATGATTTTTCACATCTCGGAGAATGTGGCAGCTCTTTTCATTTTTGTTTGCTCTTTGTTGCAACCAAAAGATGGAGTATTAACTTGCGTAGAGAAAAATTGCTTATATCTTTATAATAAATGTGCCCTCTTATTCTCTGTATGAGAGTGGGTCATTAGCTGCTAAATGCCTTGTAATGACAATAATACCAGTATGTCCTATTTGTTCTATGAAGGAACAAAATTATTAAAAAGAACCACTCTAATGAGAGTTAGCACTCAGATGAGGATAAGTCAGGCAAAATGTATTGGCAGTATTACAGTACTGATAAGAACAGAAGTATAAGAAAGAAAATGATGAATGAATGTGCAGAAAACATCCCTCACTAGTATGGGAAATGAACCATGTAATATGTGAATGAGAAAACAGAGACATTATGTTGAGCTGTTAATACTTATGTCTTCCTTCAAAAAACCTAAACACATATTGTGGCATGTACTGAGATTACTGTGGCATCTGTACTAAAAAAAAAACAGGTGAATTGTGATTTAAAAAAATGAAACATTTCTGATATAAGTAGTCCACTGAATGTGACCAACCTACTTACACCTTCAATGAATTGGTAACTATACTGTTAAAAATATATATATACCCATCAAAAAGTATGATTATTTAGATACATTTATTAGAAAAGGTACACACCATCATACTGAATAACGTAAATATACCTTTTTCTGTTTGAACTTGATGGCCAGTTTTAGCCGACTGAGCTTCATTTTGTCCGTGGGTTTGGGCTCTATTTCCTGTCCCCCCTCAGAGTTGGCCGGATTAGTCGTGTCATGGTTCAGAATCACCTCCAGCTCCTTGGATCCGCGGATCTGATCCAGTAAATCCACTGCAAATTCTTGGCACTTTTTGGCTAATTTTTCATAATCCAACTTGAACTCATTCTCAAGTTTGCTAAGTCTCCGAAGTTCCCAGCTCAATTCAAAAGAAGTCAGAATTGGGTCTTTACTGGATAAAGCTATAAGTGAGGGGCTAGCCAACGCCCGGTAGGCATTAATGCGTGACCGACTGTGACGGAGGCTGTCGTCGGTACTTTCATTGATGCATGTCTTACAGTGACACTTGATGTTGTGGGGTTTCGGAATACGGTAGCCCCTGTCTAAGAGTAGTTTGATGATTTCATAGTTGTCCCGGTGAGCTGCCAGAATAATTGGGGTTATATCTGGAGTGAATGAGCTTGAAGGAACACTCTGGTGTAGAGACTGAAAAGACAAACAGGTTGTGTGGTCAAAAATGAAAAAACCCTAAAATCTTATTTTAGAATAAAAATTAAAGCTATACTATACATATTATGTTTGATAAAAATGTTTTTAAAGTCAGGTTTGTTATGCAAATGGGAAAATATTATTAAGAATCTGCTTCAGGGACAATATAAATCAATACATAAATACCTGTACAGTTTAACTATCATATTCATCATAAAATTTTATTGTTGTATCAATTACATGCACCTTTATAGTTTTTTAAGAAAATCATTGCTTAAGAGGGCTGGACGGTCATGGCCATTATTAGACTGTATTGATCTCCTTTAAAAGAAGATTATTTATTATAGTGTTTTTCTTTACTAAATAATAGTTCATAACTAAAAAAAAATTAATATCTTAAAATTTTAGGTAGATCTGATGGCTAATTTGTTGTCCATCCAGCCTCCTTAATATTTTGTTTATCAATGTCATTAAAACTGTGAGTCAACTGAAAAAAAAATGATGAAGGTTAACTCAAGGGCAAAGCGCATATATATATAGATCTATAGATTCAGGAAATGATGGAGGCAGAATGACAAACTTAATCTGCATAAAATTTCTGACTTCTGTCCACATCTGCTTCAAGTACAAAGTCATGCATCACTTTGGGGACTATCCTTTGTGACAGTAGAGGCCAACTGTTTTAACTCCCCCTTATCATAAGCAAACTATTGGTGATAATAAACAGCTGAGAATATGATGATACTTTTGTCTTGTTTTCTAATGGTTTTAGACCTTCCAATGTGTTCATATTTATATGAAAAGAAGACCAAGAGGCACTATCATTGTACCAGGGTTTAAATTATAATACGCAATGCACAGTTTATATTGTAGATAATTTATATGTCCTTGGAATTTGTATAAACTGCACCTGCAGATTAACTGAAGTGAAATTAGATCAGAATTCCATTTATAATAATGCATGCAATTAACTGTGGATCAATTTCTCTTCTTAATTCTTTCCTTTATTAATCATATATAGATAATTTTGATTTTATTTAAAAGATCATTTCAGTGAAATTTACTTAATACATAATACTCGGAGAAAGAAAAAATTAAGAAATAACAAAATTAAAACGTTTTCTTGCTGCAATCTTTTCTCAACTTCTAAACATCAAATGTTTATGATTTATAGAGATTGAAAAATAAAAATAAATATGGCTTTAAAAGATTTATAATTTTCCCTGATTCAAAATCTTCATTAAAATATATTAAGATTATACGCAAATTTATCAGAGGCATTTATGAAAGAAAATCAGACACGTACGTCAAATTGAAAAGCTACTAAAGTACATAAAAAGCACTAAAAGCGTACAATAGCTTTTACAGTTACACTGAACATGTGAATGTATGAATACATGCATGTATAAGCATAATACACATTGTGGTACATGTATATACTGAAAAAGCAGAAATTTTTGTGAAAAAAATGATTCATTTAAGAAATAAACAGCAATTGCTGTTTATTACTTATATTTACGTTTGAAAAAGGCAAATTGTTCAGAACTGTTAAAAATTACCGAGACTTAATGTTTACAATAATCCAAGCGGCAAGCGATAAGCACGTGCTATTATCATTGTGACGTCATGAAAACGTTTATACAGAATTGAACGTTTTTGCTATTCTATAGGTTCATATAAGGAAACATATTTGCAAATGTAAATATAGAAATGTGATATGGTTTATAAGGGATACTATTACATGGTTTCAAAAATAACCATACAAAATATATTGTAACCATATATGGGATTCAATTTCATTGATAAAATTGTTATCGGACTAAATCTAATAAATTTTTTCTGCTTTTACAATTATTTCAATGGGGGGAGAAACGTATATGAACATGTAAAATTCTAAAGAAAATAAATCATGCAAATGAATTATAAAATCAAAAGCTAGACCAAACATAAATAAATGAAGAAAATGCTGGTGTATCCAATATATTCATGGAGAGGGACGGAAGCATCGATGGTTCCTGATAATTCCTTATAATAAATAATAGGTTATAACGTTAAATTTTGATTTTAACTATTTAATTTTTTATCTCATAGATAAATAAACAAGTTAATATTTTACATTTAGGAATTTGATGGGAATTTAATTGAGGGGAGAGAGAAAGAGAATCACGCTTCAAATACAAATTAATCCCCTTAAAAAAAAATAAACTATAACTTTGAAATACTGTGGGTTTTTTTCCTATAGAAAGTTGTTTGAAAATTTAAAGAAAAAAATGATATGGTAGTTATTCAGAAGTACAGTGTATGGTTGGTGGCAGCATGGTTGATTTCAAGGGACACTACTTACCCTTTCATGACGTGACTGCAATAGAGCAACAAGGTATTCTAAAGCGAGAGCATGTGCCATCTTCTAACTCCCACATATCAAAGTGAAACAAGTTTGTTTTTTCTTTGCAAAAATCAACTGAATGATCTAAATCAGTTACAGCAGTGCATTGATTGCAAAAAGAAATTAATTCTTGGATATGCTAATAGACTGAACAAGTTTGAGGTATTTCTAAGTGTTCCCAAATGGTGTCAAAGAATACTTCTTGGAGAAAAACAATTAAGAGAAAGAAATTAAAGAATATATCTTATCTTGACACCTGTAAAAAATGCCATAACTGATGATGCATATAATGCACTTGATATGTGAGAGGTGTTACAATCAAATACAACATCTAATTTAGAAATTCATCAGAGAAAACAGATGTTTAAACATACAAGCATAAAAGATTATTGCACATACAATACACATATCTAATTAACCTGAAGAAAAAGATGTAGTAGTGAGATTAAGGCAAAACAAAAAAGAAGCAGCTGCCGAGGGCAACAGAAGTATACAATGTGGCGAGTGTTAACTGTTCTAAGGTGATGGATTAAGAAAAACACAGAGCTGGCTGTAATTAGGCTGGTGAGAATAATGAAAGAAAAAGCAGTCAACATGTTAAATTGAGCAACTAATTCCAACTTACATAACTCATTTTGTTAATTCTAATTCAAGTTTAGATAACTCTTACATTTAAGTTGACAAGACTTCAGTTAATGTGTGTATGGAAAAGCATATAATTTTATCTACTTAATAAGATATAAACAATAAAATCATTTTTTGTTGGTTCAAATGGGTATAACTGGGGTGAGCATTGCCGAAAAAAAAAAGAATACACAAACCCTGTATTTAGAGAGTTTTACATTTTTTTTTTGGCAATGATTATAACTAAAATATATCACCCCTATGAATCAACAAGGAAATTATCTAATTGTTTATATTCACTTCTTTCTTTAATTCATTCTCAAGTAGAGGTTGTTAATAAAAGTGCTTAAAAAAGGGACTATATGTTAGCAATCAGTATGTTACATAGAAATATGACCTCAGTATACCTACAATGTATCTACAAATTTGGTCATGTGATACATCTGAATTATTGATTTTATCCAGTATTAAGAAGTTATAACTCACTCACTCTGCATGGATCTAACCAGTAAGACTGTTTGCATCCAATTACAAACAAGAATA
Organism: Magallana ariakensis; assembly: GCA_020458035.1. Taxonomy (NCBI): domain Eukaryota; kingdom Metazoa; phylum Mollusca; class Bivalvia; order Ostreida; family Ostreidae; genus Magallana; species Magallana ariakensis. The sequence continues at coordinate 10,571,391 of CM035815.1, forward strand.
ACTTTTTGTAAGAAAAATCACAGGCCCAATAATGGTCATGCTAGCTGGCTGAAAATGACCATTCATTACAGCAAAGATAATGCATGATAGATGTTCATCTGTGGTTTAAATGTACAGTATGTACCATTAAATCTCCAAATGAAACATAGTTTCATTACTAGATACACAATGTAGGGCAAATGACATTATATTGAAATACTTGATCCTAATCTGAATAAATATATTCATAACAGGTGGTTTATCAGGTATACAAAACACTTCTCTCTTCTTTTTTTTAAAAAAAGCAAATTGTATTTATTTTGCAAAAGCATCGACAGCGCACAAAAATGTTTGAGTTGACAGAATTCCAAATCCAGCAAGAAAGCTGTTTACTGGCTCCATATTTTAATGGACATAAGGTGTTGTTCCAACAATCAGTAAATGAGGAGCCTTGTCAGATTAATTACATTCTGTTTACATCATAAGATTCCGCTCCCAAGGTGTGATGTTATCAGATGCATAACTGTAGGCCTCTTCCAGGACTCACTGTATTGTTTATGATTTACCCACTGAGCACCACAGAGTACTCAAGACTTGGGAGTGCAATTTGAGGAATTTTTTGCTCTTTTACAAAAATAAACAGCTGTTAGGGTGTTCTCTTCATTGTAATAAACATTAAAATGACCTGCTGCTAAACCCATTCTTTTGTCAGATCGGAAGATCCGATAGAATAAGCCAACTGATAACTCATTGTGAACTAGGTTACTTTCATGGCAAAGGTTTATAAAATGGTCTTCAACTGGTGAGACAGGTTATGACATAACCCAGCACGCCTAATAGAAGTTGCAGACAAAACATATCACAGATTTATGTGGAAGACACTTGCTTTAATGTTTACTCTTCCAGATTTTTTACACATGGAATTGGAGTAACTGCTTTAGAATTAGACTAAGAACAAACAAACCTGTTGCCTGGTATGATGAAATGATTAGACATGATATGCTAGATTAAAATTCTCTCTCTCTCTCTCTCTCTCTCTCTCTCTCTCTCTGTTGGAAACAGAATTAAAGCAATCAAAACATCTTGAAGGTGAATCCTTAAACACTTATGTAAACTGTGTACCAGGGTATCAGTTATTATAAGTACTTTCAGACCTTTGATTTTCATTGAAATAAGACGTAATTTAAGTCTTTTTCTTGTAGAAGTGAACTGAATTCTACCAGATGTGATAGGTAAAGAATGCTAAATGAAGTTACATAAATCAGCTATGCTATTGGATTCTTTCTTCACATCCCTTGATGATGTTTACCTTTACATCAATGGAGAATGAAATAGTGTAAACAGGGAAATGTCAAAGCAATTCAGGCAGATTGCCTGGAACCAATGCTGGTACAGAGATTTTACAAAGTACACAATACATGGTGATTTCTCTCAAATTTACATCAAAGAATAGGGAGATAGCATTATTTCAACCTCTTCTAATAGTCTGAGATGAAATGAAAGATATATAATGGAAATAACACACTGTATCAAAAACAGCTTCAACTAGCTGCCATTGACAACTAGCTGCCATTGACATGATTGAACATTTTCTTTTTACAATATTGTGAACACAGAGAAAAGGGCCCTAGCTAGCTTTTAGTTTTGAACAAGTAACTAACCTCTTTGCAAATAACTTTTCTCAAGAACTGTTTTCTAACAGAATAAAAAACTTTGAATTCAACCTCCACAAGCATCTGTCCAATTTCTGAGAGACATTGCTTTGAAAATAAAGAATCAAGAACCAAAGTGAACCTATATTCTGAAAATTGACACTGTTTGAAAATATTTCTGCTGCAATCACAAATGAAGCAGAAAGCAGCCAGTCTGCAAGATGACACCGAACACCCAGGCTTTGTGGATGGGTCACTGGAAGGCAGCCAATGAAAGTAAAGTGTAGATCGACTCTGGATGCTTGACTTTACATATATCCAAGATCAAGGCAAGAAGGAATGCTACTGACAGCATAGAATCGAACAGTGCATGCTTTGAGTTGTTCAGGTTAATTGAGACGACATTGTACAATAATGCAGTCAACAGGATGTTAGAAAAACTGACAGACTACAAATTAAGATTTAACAATGCTTCTGACACATCTTTCAGGTTTTTACTGAAACTAATGTTTTCATTTTAATGAAGTGCCTCTCTAATTGTGTTTAAGAACAACCACTGATTAACTGATGTAGCTATTAATGCACAAATAGCCTTATTATGAAATAATCAATCTTTGCATAATGAAATATCTTTAAAAATAATGGTCAAAATACTTGGGGGAAAATTACCATATTTCCAATTTTGTTAAATTAAGAGTTTTGGAGATTTCAGCTTTTAAAGAAAAAGTTGATCAAACAGCTGTTTATAAGTGTTAAGTACATAAAAAATATATTTTCAGTACATTGTTATCATCTATCACAAGTGTCTAGCTGTTAGTTTTATAGTGGAAGTCAAGATACAAATAAACTAAGCTAGCATAATTATTAAATTCATATCTCCTAATTAGAATAAAAACACTTGTTTTAAGAATAAGCATTACCTCTTCTCCCTTAGTGGCCACCTCATGGTTAAGAATTAATTCCACTGCTTCCACATTCTCTTCATTTATAGCATGTAAAAGTGAGTCACCGACCTCCACATTATAATTCAACAAAACTTCAATCATTTCAATATTCTCGTTTTCAATTGCAATGAGCAGTGCTGAGCGCCCCAGAGGGTCCACACAATTCACATTGAGTCCGGTTTGTACTCCCATACTCAGATATTGTCGAGTTGAGGGAACATCCCCCCGCTCGACCGCCAAAAGGTACTGTTTCTCATCATTTGTAAGGTCCATTTCTTTACGAACCACCCCCATTCCAAAACTGTCCCCTTCCAGCTCAGTGTCTGGGTCAATGAACCGCCCCTGGTTCATGAGTTTCTCTCGGTACTGATAGTAGACCTTGTCCATCTTTTTGGTTTCCGAGTTTGGATCTAGCTGTCTTGCGTCTGCATTGGTTCCTGGCCCTGTGCCAGAGACAGACTCCTACAATATAAAAGATCATCATAATTAAATTCCTTTAAAGGGAACAAAAATTAAAAAAAATTTCTAATCCAAAATTAATAATTAAATCCTTCACTTCAACAACAGCGTTTAGTTGTTTATGTTACACTAATTGAAACCTCCCCACAAGAAAATGTGTCTTGTGTACACAATGTCACCATTCTCAAATAAATAGAATGAATGAATATCATATCAGTAAATACATGTACCTTGTCTGTACTGCACTATATGCTTGCTCCTACTGTTGTACACAAGGTGCACTTGGATTATCAAATTACTAATACAAAGGCATATGTATTTGCGTATGATAGACTAATTAACACAATTAACGATAATCCACCCACATAATTACTCTGCTATGAAAAGTCATGGTCAATCTCCCTGTTCAATACATCTGATAGTGATGTTGAACAACGTAACCACAGGTTTTGAATGCTATTAAAACCATTCACCAGGCAGTTTTGTGGTTTTTAAAACAATGCTCATCTGATGTTGCTGCAGTTTAACCTTTACCTTCAAAACCTTAAAATATGTCAAAGCTAGCACTTGTAAAAGAAAACCCGGACAGGAGGCAAGCCACATTGTTTAAAAGGTCCATCTTGAGACAACCGCAATAGCAATAAGTCAACTATATGAATATACTGAACAGTTTTTTGCTGTAAAGAACAGAATTATTTCTATTGTACTCCAGGCCTTAGAGAATGACACAAATACCACTCATGATGCAGTTTACAAAACATCTGTGACATCTTTGACTAGTTTACAAAATTTTGAGTAATCTACTGTGGAGTCATTTTATTCATGGGGTCAATGTTCATGGGTAGCCATTATTTTTCTGGTTCGTGGGGACGTAATTTTGTTGGTAGCAAGTCTCAGATAATTTTGATAAATATCAAACAAATGCTTGTAGATACTTTCATGGGGATGTAAATTTGTTGGCAAGGGTTACCCACAAAAGCCACAAATATTGGTCCCCCACGAACAATGATGGTTCCACAGTATATAAAAAATAGCATCTCGCTCATATAACAAAGCTTAAAATAAATACCTATTTATTCTATTGAAGCATTAATTTTTATTAAATTTTACAGTGCAATTTTGATTTTTACACAGAAACTTTCTGCGCAACTTTCAATGTTTTAATATCAAAAGATATAATGAATACATCTTAATTATCAGCAAGGCTTGCAATCATTTTAACGTGACAAATGTTTCATACCAGACATGACTGACTAAGTATAATTTCATGATAGGCATGTCAGCACCATCTGGTCCAACAAAACAACAAAACATCACTGTTCATTGGTATCAAATTACTCTATATCAAACTGTATGACTGTATGATTTCATATTTAAAACCAACAAAATAACATGATTAGTTTACCAATGTCCATTTAAAAAATACCATTTATTGCATGCAATTAATAAAAATGCTTAAGGGATCCATGGACCAAAGTTTTATCTTGGAGCTATACCTTCTTTTCAAGTTTTCAATGAAGACCTAAATATTTTTCATCATGTTTATCATGAGAATAAGAGGATATGTATTTCACAGCTTTGTGAAATTGTAATAAAGCCTTGGATTCCAGCCCTCAAAAGCTACTGAGAGGGAGAATTAAGTTTTCATAACTTGTGCCCAATCCAACTGTAATATATAAAGCAATAAAATATATTCAAATCAAATACTGAGTTTATAAAGACAACACAAATCCCCTATTCATCAATATCTATAGTTTTGGCATATGGTTCAATGTCAGACAATCTGTTCCAGTTCCGATTGTAAAAATCAACAAGTACCTGGTAGTGTACATATGAGAGAACATTAGGCAAAGTCCTAAGTTTTGTAGATACGGTCAATTATTTTGTTTTATTTTTTTGGGGGGGGGGGGGGGGATGGACCATGATGTACTACAAAAATGACACATTACTGGAAATCTGTCGACAAAATAGAAATCAAATCAAAATTGTTCTCTTTCTTTTCCCATTTATTTAAGAACTATCCATGAATTCTTTATTCAAAACGTTGAATCGGCCCATGACTCCTATATTCCTACTTTGACCTTCCTATTTCATATGTTAAATAGTTGAATCTCATTGTCTTGAACTCTCTGGACTGAAATAAAGATTCCTCAGTTTAAGGGTATGATAAATTATAGAAAAACAGACTTTTGAGAAAGAGTCAGGACTCCAAAATCATATGACATAACGAAGGTGTCCGAGATACCAATATTTCAACTTTATGAACATCAAACAATACTAAAACATCACCTGATCAGATATTGTATTTTTGCTATCAATATTCTAACCTAAATACATGCCACTACAGATTAAACATACTATTTTTAATTACAATTTTCAGTTTTCACAGACTGTGAATAAATTTGTCAATGTTTTGACTCTTCCACCTGCATGCAATATCCAGCTCTTTTTTCTTGTAGCTTTAGGGTGAAGAAACACACTACCATTATACACACCCACATGTGGAGCCACCATTTACTTTCTAGACAACGTTTATTATCTAATAACTGGTCATTGGCATGGTATCCGATAGGTGGCTGTTACTGGGTAACTAATGGCTAGACTGTTTGTCTAAAGGCTCTTTGGCTGTCTACTAACTCACGTATCACAGCTCTGCTTCTCTTTCCTAACTTCCAAGTAATGATGGTCACACAAGTCAGGAAAAAACATAGAAGAGGCTTATACATTGGAAGCTGATGGGAATGTTTTTTTGAAGTCATTGTAAAAAACCAAAATATTGTCAGGTAGTAAGATACCAATTAGATTTAAAGTGCATGTGTGCTTAAATCATACAAAAGACATTTATCAAGATAATTCTGAAACTGAAATCAAAAACATACTACAATATAATTATGACAATTCAACATTTCAAAAACCCAACCATCTAAAATGGGCTAAACATGTTCCCAATTTTCTTCAGATCACGGAAAACTGCCAAGAATTTAAAAGATACGACCTTTTAACATGTTTACGTACAAGACAATGAAAATCTATATTTTCGGGATGATAAAGTTAATAAAAATGAATCCAATGAAAATAATTTGAAACTCATGACCTAGTTGATCAGAAGTTCTTTAGTCCATGAACGTAACCAATGAGCCAACAAATTAAAGAATTTTTTTCAGAGTAAACTCTTAAATAATGCATTCAAATGGCCATCATTGTACTATCAACAATATAAAGTCAAGGGGGATAAAAAGGAATAACCTATAGCAAAACAACTATGCAAGAATAAACAATAGTTATTGTAAACCTTTGTGCTTCATGCTGTACTTTCAGAAGAACCAAGTGATGCTACGGGTATATAAAGACCTTTAGGTTCCACTTTGGTGGTCAATATAAGCATTGCAAAACTAAATTGGTTCCATATGTCTTAAGTGTAACTGTGGAAAGATAAAATAAATAATTTCTTTTTTTTTGAATTGGAGAACTACAATGGCCAGTCGGTGCCTGAGGTGCTCTCTGAGGATTGATGAGATAAAGATAGCAGGCCCAAGAAATGTACCACAATGATGGGAGTGAACAGAAGCCAAGAAATGCATTTTCCAGTACATTTCCAAATTAATTGTGAATTTGACTGCATGTAGCAATGCCGCTCCTTGCTAATGAGCCAAAAAATCTTGCATTTTTGCAACAATTATCAATCATTCCATCCACCTTAAAAAACTCTTCCTTAACATTCTGAAAAACACCACATTTGTCAATTTTAACTGCTACTAAAAACTGATTTAAAATCTTATAACCTTAAATTACATATATGTTTATAGACACAAAACAGTTATTTATCATGAAGTTTACCTCCAAAGCCATCCCTTGTTTTGCATTTACTTAATTAAGGAATAAGGAATCACTCTTTGAGTATTATGAGGTGATAATTTTGGTCGGGGCGTGATCAAATCCAATAAAGCCCTTTGGGCTTTATGATAGATTTGATCACGCCTCGGCCTAAATTATCACCTCATAATATTCAAAGAATGATTCCTTATTACTTATATTTATATAATTTTCAGCAGTTGTACGATTAAATATTAATTCTGCAAACCCGCTTGCGCCGCTATACCAAATGCGTCTTTTGAATTTATTAGGCTATATAGCACAAATCAATTCGTAGTGTTATCACAGACAGAGACACTGGAAAATGTAAATATTATGTTTTAACTACATGTATTTCTGTATTTACATCAGCAAACATAGGTTTTTGCATGATCACATAAAAAATCCTACAGAAAAATGTCCAACTTCATCTTAAACTTCCAGTAATTTGACTATCCTACCACCTTATCATGTCTACCACATGATTTGACATCACTGCTATAACATCTTGCACAAAACCCCAAACTGTGGTTTAAAGTTCATTTATTTGTTAAAGTTTAATTACTTCAGCTGTAATTGCCCTTAAGTTGACTTGTTCTAGTATAACCAAAATCTGTACACTTTTTATGTTTACCATAAATTTGGTTTCATCCAGACTTCAGACATACATACAGTTATTATAAATCTTCAGCCAATCATTAACGCATACAGTACAATTTTTATGCATCTGTTAAACCACATATATATCTAGTTCATAAAAACTCCAGAACTCTTAAACGCAAAGTTCATGACTATCATTTTACATAATAGCGATTTACGAACCCTTTAACATTGACAGCAGTAAACTTTTACCAATATATTAATTTACCCATTGACGTCGAAGCAAAAATTAAATTGTTTCCATTGCAAGATAAGACTAAAATCATCATAAAACTTAATCGGAGTATTGGGAACTATCAATATAACGATTGGGGGTTCCCATAACTTAACAGTATTGTTTATCAGTTTCTGATTACATATCAGTAGCACCACAAAACGATGAATAAAACAGGCAACAAAAAGTAAAACTTATTTTTTTACATGATGCAATCACAAGAACAATTACTGGTAAACATCCTCATATTCTCTTGGTTTTTTTTTTACATCCTTTCAAACAACAGGAAATCATGTAGTGTTTTAAAAAACCCTTTCATCATGGTCAAATTTTATGTTACAGATGTGACCTTTGGTATAGTACAAAGTGACTGTTTATTTAAAATTGACTTCCTAAGATAATTAATATAATTAAACACATAGGTATTAATGTAATATAATATTGCATTACATGAAATACTTAAATCACACAGAGTCAACATACTGGGTGAATAAACTGACTTCTATTAAACACAAATATGTTCACTGAAAAATCAAAAGAAATAGGTTTCTTTCCTTTGTACCGGCCAGTATGTACCTTAATGTAAGCTATAATTCTACTTCTGTATACTGGGTTATTTTCGTCCCGTGTAATTTTCATCTTTTTACATTTGTGAACAGTTTTGTCCTGTCTTGAATTAGACCAGACAAAGTTTAAATAGAAATAAACTGAAACATGAAAATTCGCCCAGTCTCAAATTCGCCCACTGACATCAAGGGCGAAAGGGGCAAAAATAAAATGGGGCGAATATTTCCCTGCATACAGTACCTTGTCTCTATGAATGACTTCTTTTCGGTAGAGTCTCCTATCTATCTAGTCAGTGGTGTACCCCTGACACACTTCATAGGTTATTTTCATGGTTTTCATCTGCTTTAGCAGTTTGTGCTTTATTGACTACTTTCAATTACAGTCCTTATAATTTTTTCACAAAATCTAAACTTCTTTTCAATATGTATGTGCACAGCTCAGACCCTTTCCCTACTTTTGGGCCAGTGTCACTGGATCCTGGTAGTCGATATTCCACCAAACTAATTAAACAATAGAGTTCATGACTGCTTTACTGCAATTGCCTTCTCCTTTTCCATTAGCTGCCAAATTCTCTGCTCATCATTTTTTTTACTTGAACTTCAATGTAATAAAAGACTGACACTCCGCCCTCCAATTAAACATTGTACTTATACTCTCAGGTGAGCATTTCTAGCTACAGTAAGTAGTTTTCGTTATAGAAAGGTCCTGTACTTTAAATTTCTAATAGATGAATCTAGCCAAAGGCCCTTTGCCACTCTTTTTTAAATTAATCTACTATGTTTCTCAGCTTCCTTTCATAAACAATATCATAAATAATGAAATCTTCAACATTTTCAAAACCCATAGTTTAACATAGAATATACAAGTTGTGATGATCGGGACACTCACTGTGTGGGTGTGGTTTTCAATATTTGATCATGCAAGCATTCGCATTGATGTCACATTGACTTAATTGATGAAGATTAAAACCTGGAGTTAAATGCTAAAAATGTCAATTGATAAGTGTTCTTCTCCCCTATATCCATGACTGGTATCACAATCTTAAGGCTATTGAATCAAATGCCATATCTAGCTCTCAAATTTGGACAAAGTCGACAGCTAAGTATAATCCTTTAATAAACACTAGGCTAAGCATTACAAACAGAAATAAGCAAGGGCAATTATCCTTTGTAAAAAATGATCACTTGTTGTTCTGGTACTAATATATCTTCTGAAGGAAATCATAGCATGTACATGTAACTGTGTATCCAGTGGATGGCTTGGAGAAATCATAGCATGTAACTGTGTATCCAGTGGATGGCTTGGAGAAGCTTCCTTAGGAAGCGTTTTGATAGTAGTCAGAAATCAATTAGGAAATGTCAACCTTTTGCACTGTGAGCATTCAAGAGGAAGCTGATCTTTTATCCTGCCTTCTGAACAAACCAATTGAAACAAATGATGAATCTGTGAAGTATCAATAACTGGATTAGGACGCTACTGGATCAACAGCAAGAATTCAAATGATGGAGTGTGATTTTGGCCTCGGTGGAGAACCCTCATAGTGGGTATAACACAAATAGCAACTTTATTCAAGGATGACAAAAAAAAGATCTCCAATTAAAAAAGCAAATATATCTGAATTATGTATTCTATATCTTTTTCAGTGGACATTTTAGCCTTCACAACCCATAAAAAGTAAACATTGATTCCAAACCAAACCAGAAACAGTAAGGACTGTTCATTTGCAGTGCTTGCAAAGTGAGCGAGTAGACAGGTTATCTGATTGGACAGCACTGTTCAACACTAAGATGATTACCCTAGTATTAGGAAACTCACAGGGCTATAACATTGGTATGGCATCTGTTTAGGCAAGGACAGAACTTCTCTTTTTGTCTCTAAAGCAGACTCTCAGTGATGAGAGTCAATGGATGGAATACTCTGCAAAATTCTCAATTTGGTCCTATTTAAGGCCTGGAGAGATTTGGTCTAAATCTAGGTAATCAACTCACTGCATGCTGAATCAACTTGACTAGGACACTCTGTTGCACCCTCTTGTAGCTCAGTACCTGGTATATGAATACTAGAGTGCTGGAATAGGGGTTTTTTTTTTTTTTTTTTACAGCCGGAGCATATTAAACATGTAACGGCCAAAAACTGTCAAGTATTTGAGCCCATGGGCTGGACCAAAGGAGTGGTTATCATGAACAATTTGATACAGGTCATAAAAGAATGTTGTTCACAATCTGCAGTCAAATTACACAAAACTCCAACTTCATTCTGTCAAATTTTGTAAACTCTTAAAAATGGCCACATGCAGGCACTTTAGTTTTAAAGGAGCATTTTTTATTTTTTAAGTTTAAGATCCACTTTTAAGGCACCCATACAATACACCAATATAAGAGTTAGCGTCATAAGAATTAAAGTCCAACCTGTATATTTTTTTTTGCAGGAAAACCTTATTTTTGTAGCAGACTTATCTTGACACTAAGTACATGTATATCCAGTTTGCTAATTTTTTTTTTATTGAATTCTTTTATTACCCGAACTTTTTAAAGGAAAATGTACAAAAATGTTCTATCTCCTCTCAAAGGCAGACTCTTAAAATAAACAGATGAGAGCCAAAGTATCACATAACACAACACCCCAAATCACTGCTAAGAGTGATAATATATAATGGTATATATAGAAGTGTTTTTAGGGGGATAAAAAACTATTGATTTGGAAACAATTGCCCCCAATAATTGGAAACATTATTCCTGGGGAGAGAGAATGCAGCATTAGTTACCATGGCAATGAGTGACCTACTCTTAGGTTATTTTATTGTTTAGGGAAAAATCATCTTAATAAAATTTATATAGCGCCTAAAATAGCTTGTCCACAAATCAAAAGAAATGTTAGCAAGAGCATTAAAGAACTGTCTGGAGGCAGAAGGTGCAGCATTAGTCTGAATTACAGAAAATGTAATGGTTTCATCAATGTCTGGCCAGACTAAGCTGGTGTGTGTCTAGTCAGCATAAACTGGTATACATCAAGTGTTGGTTACTTATTAAAATGATGGTACCTACAGTAACCTTAAGTTTTGAAATTTTGCAAATATGGTTGACTCAAAGAACACAATAATAAACTTAGCACACAGGCTACAGATATTTGCAGGCACCCAGTGAAGTTGACGAAGTACAATTATCAATGTAAAAATAGTTAACTTTTTTACTTTAAATTTAAAGTTTTTGATTGACATAGGGTATTAAAATATTGACCTTCAAATTATAAACATGTCTTACAAATGTTCTTGAATGAGTCAATAGTACCTAATGAAGCAAAAATCTGAATGACTTTTTAAGTAGAGTGCTTTCCATAATTTTCCTGAAATTCAAAGAGTGCATGGAATTCATTCACTAAAAGCAATGTTTCTGTGAACATGATATCATGTACTAGTACAACGATATTGCTCTGCTGGTAATGGCCATCATGAAAAATAGTCAGAGCAAATCAACTGCAATTCCTTATATATTGTTCATTATCTACATGTATAATTATCTATAAGAACGAATATAAAATGTTTTAATTTTGTTAAACAAAAAAAAAGAACAAAAAACAGATTATATAAACCTGTATGACATTTAAACCTGCTTAGAAACTATAATTTAAGTCTCAACTTAATTGCTGAAATAAATAATTTGAACAAATTTTTCCTTCATTTACCAATAATTTTTCATTATATTGATTCCTTACAGTAGTGCATGGTTTATACAAATCCAAGGCCATGGATAGGAGTATTTAAGTCATGTTCCAAATTACTCTAGATTTACAAATTCATTATACGGTTATAACAAATTATGGATATAGTGAAGAAAATCCAATGGTTCCTAGGAACTCGCTATAACCAAGTTTTACTGAATATTTTTATTATCGGTAAATTTTAGTTAACTTAATGACAAAGAAGTACTTTATCTTTTTTCAATTAAAATCTTTTTATTATTCTTTTATTTACTTTATATATTTTTTGTATTTTAGAAATATTGAGTGCATTGCCACTCAAAAAGGACAAGACATTGAACATGAAAAAACAAAATTTTACAAATTTTTAACTTCCTGCTTGTTTTTACATATTGTATATTAAAAGGCAAATGCTGTAAATTGTAACAATTCATCGGTATAAAATGTTAATCTTGATTTTGATACAACCAAGGTCATTGTCTCTAATACATAATCATGCATCATTATCCCACCCAAAATCAATTATGTGCACAGATGGATCTGAAAAGGGCAGCTATAGTCAGAATTGATTCATATATACACACCTTCACATCATCAGAGCTGTCCATCCCGATTTTCTCTGTCAGTTGAAAGCTAAATGATCCATGTCAAGATAAATGATAAAGAGGTTCAGGTGTCATAACACAGCAGTCAGTCAAAGCTTCAGACACAGAGATTTATTATAACACCTGGTTCACAGGTATACCCAGGTACTTAATGTGCAGGGCAGGAAAAACACACAAACACAAAAATATAATCACTGTATTAACTAAAACTGCCACACAGGAAACAATAAACTGTTCTATCCCAGAGGAAATTCAAGTAAAAAAAAAGAAACCAGGCAAACTCTCTTCATTGATTGAATTTTCAGCCTCTGTAAAGTGCTGGGACGAAACATTGCAGAGCATAATTCAAGTGTTTTAGTCCTGTTCAAATCACATCAAAAACTTTTCACTTGAATGATGATTAGGCATCAAAAGCCAAGCTCATCCCTTAGGACCGAAGATTATCACATATTATTTGAACAGATTCTCCTCATCAATTTCAGTATTTATGATTGTATATGTGGTGCTGGTCATACACAAAAGAGATTTTTCAACATCCCTACAAAAGTACATCAAACAGATGCAACAGATAATACATAAAAATTCTAGTCAGCTGCACTTTCAACGATTTCGCATCAAGCTCGAATTGGCAAAAAAAAAAAAAAAAGAAAGAAAAAGAATTGTCTATAAGCTGGATGATAAATCCCAAAAACATTCCATTGAACAGCAGTTGAAGTGCCTATATGCAATGATAAATGGATGCCACTGAATATAAAACTGAATGACCATCCCTGGACCTATACTACCGGTACCTGTTCTCTGTCTATCACCTAATACCCGAGGAGGAGAGAAATTGGTGAAATTGTTCAAAACGAAGGTACACATTGCATATTGAACATCCTGCTGGTGACAGAATTAAGTTCACATGTACAATCCTCTCTGATGGACATCATGGGAAAACTCCCCTGCAGCGTGTACATGCACGACCTCTGACCTTACATTACCTGACTTATCTCCCTTGCTTAATGGCTTATAACCTCCAAACTCAGCAGTGCAGCAATTTGTTATAAAAACAAGCATCTGCAGGGCAGAGATAAAGCCTGTGTAAACACTCCATAGATACCAGTTATTGTAAGGGATTATTACAGTCATTAATTCATTTGCTATCAATAACCCAGAGAGCATAGTTCCCAATACTCCTGGGGGTTCCCCACCATATGACAATTGCAGCATCACCGATTTTCTAATTTCATTGGCTTTGTAAGTCTCAGATTAGATTTTTTCCAATGAATTCCTCCATTTCATCAAACTCTTAATTTGACTTTGATTGAGTTCTGATGACAGATTTTGAGCTTTAAAATCATAATCCAGTAAATGATTAATTCTTTATAAAGATAAACTTCTCCTCCACCAATAAGATATATGGTGCAATATTACATTTTATTCCCAAGCCAACACTGATAGAATAGTCTATGACTGTTTATTTATTATTTATTCATCTAACTGACAATGAGACTATGTGCACTAAATGATAATATAAGTCATACCTTTTGTAGTAAATACACTGATACCTGCATGACCATATTGAACATGCATTTAATCAACACATATTTTTCAAAACGCATATACATGTACATGCATAAACAAAAGTTCTTATTTCTTTATATTTTTAAAAAATATATGTAGATTTGCATATGCTTATATGCACAAGGATGAAATATTCTTGAAATGTTAATTTTATGTTTCGCATGGTTTCTGAGTCACACCACTGGCAATCAAGTTACCTTGTAATTACCTTATTTTCTCCATTGCCAGCTTTCTATAAGGGGTCACTGACCATTCACACATCCAACTTATCGAAGAAAATTTGTTACAGAATTACTTCTAATTACCTCTATTCTGATTGTCCATGTTTCTAGGGCTTCTGAGGATGGATGAATTCAAATATTTCCAATGCTCTCTTTAATGCCAAAGTCTTTCTTTGCACCAAATTGGTACAGGAGTCTAATTACCGGTACTACAATTCACCAATCCCTTTAGTATCAAATAATGTCAATTGAGGGTTTTCAGGTAATCAACTGTATGAATCCTCAGTTATAATCAGAGACTTGGCCGATCTTTGTAAAGTTTTAAAAAAGCACTTTTCGATTCTTCATTTTTTTCACCATTGTCAACTGCTGTCAACGGCCCTTTGTGAACAATTCATCATCATTGGTTAGAGTTTATATCCATGTTAACAAATTCAGCTGTTACTCAAGTGATTTTCATTTCCATATCAACTTTCCCATGGGATATTTACATTGTTGTCATCAAGATATCACATACAGCATGTGTACTTAGAATCAAAATTTAACATCATTTCCATTGAATTTCAAGTTATTTTCAACATCTATGAAGAAAAAAAATCATTTGTACGATTCTAGAATCCAATATAAGTTAATCAGACAGCATGATACCTTGTTTGTGCAACAGTTAGAGGAATGGGATGTTAAAAGGAAAAGCATGATGAACACATTTTCTTGAAATTCCCTGAAGACCATTTTACTAAAAAAATGCTGTTTCTTATAGCTCAGAGACCACATAAAACTTCTTCTTTGGAAATATTAACCTCCCTCTGCAACTTTCATTACCTTGCTTCACCAGCTGTTCAATTATGAAGGACAGCTTATTACGTTTCAGAAACTCTGGACGCTGAAATCTTTGGTAAAAATCTGACAGGTTCTAAAATGAGCGTTCCATCAAAGTTCAGAGAACACGTAAATGAGAAAGTCCATCGTAACTCAGACAGTTAATCAATATTGAATCTTATAACCAAAATAATTGCCTCTAAATGCACTTATCTTAATGAAAACCAGCCACAGAATTGTACAAACACTATACATCCCTTCATAACATTCAACTTTTCCTCTTTAACAGGCATTTACTAAATAGAATTTCCATATTCAATGAATTATGCTTTCTATTTATGATTAATATGTTACATGTATGCATGGTGTCTTTATTTTGATGATACCGTCATGTACTTTTTAGGTATGGAAATAGTTTTCTTGAAATTGTCTTTTCTTGCATGCTGGAAGCTATAATGATTAGCTTTCATCTATTTATATTAAATTGTTTGTACCGATCAGGTTCTAATAAGTATATATGGTAAGCTAATTAATTTGTTGGTTTTATATGGTGAAATGGGAATATTAATCTTTGAAATATTTAAATGAATGTGAAGCTATTTCTATTTGGAAAATATACTTTTGCTCAGATTACATATACAGTCAAACTTCGTTATCTCGAACTAGATGGGACTGCTTAAAAACTTTGAGATATCCGAGTATTCGAGATATCGAGAGTAAAATACTTAAAGAATAAGTAGTTGGGACTTACAAATCACTTCGACATATCCATTGTATTCGAGATATCAGTGTTTGAGATATCGAAGTTTAACTGTACATGTATACACCAATATATAAAAGCCAGAATAACACACACATAATACATGGATTTTTTAATGTGTGCCATAATCCCAACTGTCTGAATATCATTCTTTAACCTGTAAAAAACATCCAAGTGCATGAACAAAGGTTTGCTTGGATCAGTTTGTGCTATAAGAATAAGCTATCCTCTAGATGGAACCAGATAAAATGAGAACTTATGAAAAAAGCATTTAATAAAGAAATAATGAAAGAATTGATTGTACTGAATTAAAGCCTATCCAAGTGGACAACAGCTTTACTTGTGGACAAGGGGATTCTGATATTGAGACTGCAGAAACCCTTCTGAACCATTTAGACCTTAACAATGGTAATCATTGATCATAAACACAAATATTATCTTTCTGTGACAGCCATCCTTCATGGAGGTCAGCTCTCCGTCTGTCAGCTAATGTTGCCCTGTATGTACCAGTATTTAAGTAACATCATCCCTCGTTACTCTTTGATGTCTATGATTATCGAAATTAGATTCATGTGATAAAAGTTGCACTGTACTGGTTCCTCTATTCTCTACATTTTGCATTAACACGGGGATATGTCCTTGCGTAATTAATTCCTACTGAGAGGTATGAGTATATCATTGTGATTGCCTGGGTAAACTAAAAATTTTGCACAATAACTAGTACTCTTCACAAAACTTTTTCAGAATAATCAATCACCAGCAAAAATTTCATGTAGAAAAGTTTGTTTTTACAAAAACTGCCAAATCTTATGTAATTCATATTTCAGACACATATTTCATAATCAAAAAGCTTTCAACTTTCATCAATTGTATCTCAATTGTATGAAAGTGCAACTACAACACATTAAATCATTTTCTGACATTTAGTTTTTATTTAGTAGACTATCTGCCATCTTCCCTTTCACATTGATACCTCTTGGTTATCAGTTTTCATGCTTTTCATGTTATTTATGTTGAGATCTTCACATGACATAATGTTCTTCCCACTCTCTTTAAATTCAATCTTTTATTTTTGGTTATTTCTTTAGCATTAACCTCTTTCTAATTTGTGCATGTACGACATCAAGTAAAGATGTACGAAATTGAACAAGATTACCGTAAACAACAAAATTTAAACAAGGTTACCATATTCTAAATATTTCGAATTCTTCGATAGTCACTAAAGACAGATGATTTTTAAGACTGAAGAATTTCATATTGCATCAAAATCAACACACTTAATTCTAAATAAATAATATCAGTATCTTTCTTTAACCCTCACAATTTATCCTGCTATAAATGCAAAGGGGAATAGGATAATAAAAAGAGAACTATTAGGTATAAAATTATCCCTAAGGCCATGTGGATGCATATCAAGCAACGCTCTTCTTAATATTGCATGCATTTCACAGACAATTGAGTTCGTAACTTCAGGTTAAACCTACAATGTTTAGAAAAGAATGGATAATCAATATTCACCAGATGTCACTTGCCGTTCGGCTCGTGTACTACTTACTGTGGGAAAGTTACGAGCAAAAGTGTAATGCGAGGACAATAAAATCCATGCAGACTATCATAATCAATTTGTTCATTAATCCTGCTTAAAGAAATGTTCCATATTTTCCGGTATTGTATAGATTTGAATATCATTTGAATCAAATGAAATGTATAAAGTTGTACTCATAAATTTGCAATGATTTTATGGAATTGAATCATGAATCTGACAATGATACTTGAAGTCTATAAAATGAATAGGTAATAACACATGCAGTAATTAATGTCATGATAATTACTAACTAAGGAACTGAGTTCAGCTGAAGGTACTCAGAAAATTTAACAGAAATTATTATAAAGGAATCTGAAACTTTTGAAAGTCTTATGATATTATAAATAAAGACATCTTTGCTGTATCAATTAAGAACTGTATGAACAAGCTT
Source organism: Magallana ariakensis (assembly GCA_020458035.1). Classification (NCBI taxonomy): domain Eukaryota; kingdom Metazoa; phylum Mollusca; class Bivalvia; order Ostreida; family Ostreidae; genus Magallana; species Magallana ariakensis. The sequence continues at coordinate 10,589,361 of CM035815.1, forward strand.
AAGTAAAAATATGTAGATGTCATGTATTTTAAAAACTTTCATCAAAATGGAGCAAGGTTACATCTTACATGAAATGAAGCCCCTGATACTACATTATGTACAACAAATAAGATAAGTGAAGAAAATTTAATTAAATTTCATCACTCTTATCAATAACTTTCACTCGTTGATTTAATGAGCCCTTCATGATGTTTGAAATTCTGTTTCTCACAGTTTATATTTTGAAGTTGTTATAACATAGATATTTCAAGACTTCAGAACCAATTTAAAGAAGCAACATGTTTAAGGAATAAAGGGAGAATCTTTTGAGACAGATATAAACAATATGCTCCAAAATGTTTGCAAATTAAGAAATAAAAGATAACTGCCAATTTTTTCTTTAACTACAGTTTTGTAAAATTATCAGTGTTTAAAAGAGGTATTATAAGGCAACATAATAAGTGTAACATAATTTGTGAATCAGTCAAAAATAAACCAAGGGCAAATTCTATTTGACATGAAATGTGGAAAAATTAATTATCCCATTTATATTGACATTTTCCATTGTCTTTGTCTGTGATAACACTGCGGATTAATTTTATAATGTATAGTTCAATTCACATTTCATCAATAACTTTTTAAATATTAATGGTACAGTTGCTGAAATTAATATAAATATAAGTAATAAGGAATCATTCTTTGAATATTATGAGGTGATCAAATACGATTGGGCTTGATCAAACTTATTAAAAAGCCCTTCGGGCTTTATAATTGGATTTGATCATCCCGACCATATTTGATCACCTAATAATTACTAAAAGTATACTATATGATTCCTTATTCCGTATGAAATATCCCACATTCATGGTACACAAATGTGTACATATGCTAACAGATTTTTTTCATTGTTGTAGAGTAGTTATAGCACTGAGTTTTTTTTTTATTTTGCTGGGTAATGTCTTTGTTTTTATAGGGTAAAATTTTAATATACATATATAGAAGTATAAAACCCTATTTCATTTGGGTTCAGCTGAATAATGTTGCCCCATCAAAATTGCTGTATTGCAATTGAGATCATCTGCATTGACAATGGGATCAAAGTGATAATGGAAAATAATTTTGTTATTGAAAACATCATGTAAATTGGTTTGAATAAAATTTCACTCCTTTTGTAATTAAAAAAAAAATGGTTTTTTAAACCAAGATATTAAAATACCGGGGGTATTAGTTAATACATGTAGTAAAAATCAAAATGAAGTAATTAAAAGTAAACCCAAGTACAGCTTTTTGAATTATTTAGGAAAAAAATACTTTAGGTGATTATAAATAAAGGAAAATAAAAAGATTGTTTGAAATATTGGCAAACCAAAACCAAACTAAAAATTCTTTACTTAATTAACATATTAAAATACTGGTACTTTAACTTTAGTGCTTTACCAACATTTAGTATTCATTAAAAGGAATTGTTAACACCATTGTCTCATAATCCCTTACCTGTGAAAACTGAACTTAAAATTCCCAACACTCTCCTAAAACATCCATCAGATTCCAACTCCCAGCATTCAATTTGTCAACTTGTGTCAGCAAATCCAATTGATCTCGAAATAACAGTAATTGTGGTCTCCCAGACACAGTAAAGTTTTTTCCTTCATTATTTGAGAATTTAAGCAACGGATGCAAAATAAAATCTGTTTGTTAATCAAGCTGTACATGAACTTATTTCGTAAAAACTTAGTACTATAATAACTGTCAGTCAAATCTTCCATATTCTATCCATGCAATCAAGAGATTTTTAACTCCCTGTGAAAACTTTGAATTCCAAAATTGTCCATGTGATGCTAGCAAGTTTAAAAAAAAAAATTTTCAGTCCCTCAGTCTGTTATGCGATGCTCTGGTATGGTTCATCCAGAACTGTGATACAGATAGTTTAAAACCTGGCAGTAGTTCATTAGATCTGATCAATATTCCCCTTCATTAAGAAAACCCAGGACACAATGTTGGGATGCTACCTGTAGCTATTGACGACTTCCACTCTATGGTGCTCTCGCTGCCGGAATGAGAGAACCAAGTAGTTAACCAAACTCTCAGGTGTGTGTCTGCCGTGAATACCAGATTATGATCCAAATCACTATGGGTGTCTGGGGCTAAGACTCAAAGCATCACCCAAATAATGCTCTGAAAACTAAACACTACAAAATCTAAAGCATTATTGATATCCCTCAACTGAGGTTCAAATCAATGGAGGACAACAATAACCAAAAATTCAAGACAATAAGCTCCTATTGAAAGTTGGGCTTTGACATAGAAACAATCTAATTAACTTTGAAATATCTCCTTTTGCTACCCCCACCCCCCCAAAAAAAACCCCATTAAATTCATTCTGCAAAAGAACTGAATGCAATGCAAAATTCTATATAATTCTATATGCATGTCACTGTAATGAATTAATTAGTTCAGTGGTTATACTATAAAGAGTACCGGTACTAAGAAAACCCCAGTTCTGGAAGCTGTAACATTATATCAGACCCTAAAAGAATCGTATGTCTTAAGGTGGTATGGGACACCCCCATATTTTGATGTACTTTCTATCGAAATGAACAATACAATCAAGAATTAATTTATAAATCTTTTCTTTCCAAAAATTGTTACCCAACAGCATAGTGCAATGGCTTAGGGGGTTAACTATGAATCTGTAAGTCATGAGTTTGAATCCTGTGTGGGGCTTTTATAATTTTTACATTTCCAAAAATGTTTAAAAATTTTTTTGGTCAAATATTGTAAAATTTGAAATTCTAAACTGATGAAATTATTTTCATTTTAATGTACTTTTATCCACATTAATATCAACAGGTGTTTCATCCACCTTAATTTTACACAGTAAATTCTTCATGTCTGAGAAAAGAAGCTAATCAGCTAAGATAAACAGTAATAACATGCCATTTCACTTCAGTCAATAACTGATTACCTGTAAATGCTTCTTAAACTCCATCACCCACCAACCAAGGAGGAAATAAGTACAAGACCACCCCTTCCACATCCCCAACTTTACAGCAAATGGTTACTCAAAGATTCAAAAATCAAAAATCAAATTGAAATAAAATACCGTACCTCCTCTATGAAAATAAAAGTTGAAAACAGTAAACAAATTATAATAGATATATCTGAAAGAAAATCTGACTTAGAAAACTTTACTTCTATTCCTGTTTGTGTAATTGCCTACAATTTTAGCATCTGAACAAATCAAAAAATATCCTCTAATTTCTCCAGATCATGCAAATGTTCCATCAAGATCTAGACTCAAGGATGCCACAGCTGTGTTTTTTGCCTATCTAAGTAATTAGGTCTGCAGTACGTACTCGGGGACCACATAGTTTTGCGATATAAGAATACGGCTCGATATGTACAGTAGATGAATTGTGGTGAATTGCCATATTCTCTCAAGAAAAGATGACAAATTCTCTATAAAAGACAACATTTTTCATAACAAATTGCTAGTTTGTTTTTTTGTTATAAAAATCTTCTTGGGTTAAAGTATCTTTAGAGCATATTGATTTCATAATATTAAGTTTTATGGCATATTGAAACAAGAGGCCCATGGGCCACATCGCTCACCTTAACTTCTTGTTCCTGTATCATTCTATTTCGAAATGTTTAATAATGAACTCTGACTTTAAAAATATTCTAAAACTATCATATACTCCAAGGTTTGACAATACATACAACGAAGCCTCCTTTTTTAGACATCATTTCCTAAGATCTAAGATGCATTAACTGACTAATCTTATTATCCTAGGCCTCAACGTATTACAACATTCTAAAATTTACAATAAATAATTATAAAAAGTGAAAGAAGGTCACTTTGACCTTCATATGAGGATATGAAGATATAAAGACTTATTAGAACTTACATAGTAAATACAGTTCAACTTCGATATCTCAAACACTGATATCTCGAATACAATGGATATGTCAAAGTGATTTATAAGTCCCAACCACTTATTTTTTAAGTATTTTACACTCGATATCTCGAATATTCGGGTATCTCAAAGTTTTTAAACAGTCCCATCTAGTTGGAGATAACGAAGTTTGACTGCATTTCTATATTGAACTTTGACCCTCTTGGGGGCTCAGTATAGGCTGGGGGGGGGGGGGTTGTCACAATTTTAATAATTTAGAATCTACACTATCTAAGGATGATTGCAAAGTAATATCACAAATTGTAGCATTATAGTTCATCAGAAGAAGATTTTAAAACATTTTCTCTATATATTTCTATGTTAAACTTTGAACCCCTCTTGGGGTCCCAGTATAAGGCTGGGGGTCACGATTTTAACAATTTAGAATATACACTATCTTTAAAATGCTTGCATAGTTAATTATCACAAATTGTAGCTTTGTAGTTTTTGAGAAGAAGGTTTTTAAACATTTCCCCTATATATTTCGATGTCAAACTTTGAACCCCTCTTGGGGCCCCAGTGTTAGTTCGGGAGTCACAATTTTAACAATTTACAATCTACACTATTTCAAAAATGCTTGCATAATAATATCATAAATTGTAGCTTTGTAGTTCTTCTTCAGAGGATTTTAAACATCTCCCAAATATATTTCTATGTTAAACTTTGAACCCTTCTTGGGGCCACTGTTTTGGTTTAGGGGTCACAGTTTTAAAAATTAAGAATCTACACTATTTGAGGATGCTTGCATATTAATTTCACAAATTGTAGCTTTATAGTTCTTGAGAAGATTTTTAAACATTTTCCCCAAAATATTTCTATGTTAAACTTTAAACCCCTCTAGGGTCTCCAGTATAGTCTGGGGGTCATGATTTTACAATTTAAAATCTTCACTATATAAACAAGCTTTGGTGTAAATATTGGCAATTCTGGTGAAGTGGTTCTTGAGAAGAAGATTTTTTTTAAAGACACACACCCTATTTTCACTGTTTTGCATTTATCTCCCTTTTAAAAATGGTTTGGCCCTTTATTTTAATAATTTAGAATCTCCTTTTCATAAGGATGCTTTGTACCAAGTTTGGTTTAATTTGGCCTAGTATATATATGAAAACCTTGCCTATCATGAAATCAAAATTTATTGATAAAAACATAAGACTATAACTGGAAAATTGTGTGTATTCACAACCATTACAATGAAAGTATGATCCTGTTTAACCCAGATGATTGACTCCCCCCACCCTCTTTAAAAAAAGAAAAAGAAAAAACCCAAAAGGGTCATTTTCTGACCTCAAAGGCTGCTTGACCTTTTGTTAGGAACCCATTAAAGAGAACATGCCCATTACAATATTTGTTTTGAGGAAAGTTCAAGCAAAGTTAATAAAGTTTAAAGCAACGACCTCAAAGGATAATTGGATCAGCTGGAAATAATTTTCCATAAAGAGCATCTGCCTTTATAACCTTGACCATTGTAGATATTCTTGTATAATTAGACCATAACATTTGAACTTTTGAACAAAAAATCAATATATTTGGTCATTCATATATCAATGAGTAATTTGCCTGAAAATTTGCATCTCAATATCTTTACATATTGTTTTGACACAATTTCCTATACACTGCATGTATATCACATAAATAAAAAGGTAATTGACATGTTACCAGGATACCATTTCCTACACTGGCATCAGCCAGGAAACAAAACGGTCATCCCGCAGAGTCATAGGGAACTTATCCATGGTCAAGGGACCCATGGACCACAACACTCACCTGGGCAACAATGTCACAAATGACCCAAGTGGCCTCCAATGATTTTAGTATGACTGAACTGGATGTCAATTTTACATACTTGCTCTAATTTAGTGAACAGAGACCTCATCTCAGTCTCATGGTGGCATCTCTTTAACCCCCAGGGCTTGAAGCACAAAGAAAGTTAAAACTTCTATATATCCATTCTACTTCATGACATCCAGAAACTGCTCTATAAAGAAAGTTTTTATTGTTTTATTTCTATTCATTTCTATGATTAACTACCCCCCCCCCCCCCCCCCATGGAGTCCCCTTTCTGACTCAAAGTACATGTATCACAATTTAAACAAAATTGAATTTACTTTATATCGGGAAGATTACAGGGTATGTAACAGTTTTAATATTACTAGTTATTTGGTTCTTGAGAAGAAAGTTTTAAAAACACTCCATCCAATTTAATTATTTGTTACTGATCTCCCTTTGAAGCGAGTTTTGTCCTTCATTTAATGGATATGAAAGCCTTTCATTCAAGGATGTTTTGAGCCAAGTTTAGACAAAATTGCCATACTGATACTGGCTCAACAGAATATAGTAATACATGGCCAAAACGACTAAAATGGCAAAAATGAAAATGGATATCCCTGCATAACTGTAAAAGACATAACTGTCATGTATTCCATATTTAGGTAAAATAACAAGATATCTGTGAGCCAATGCTCACTAGTGATACCCCCGCTCTGATGTGAATATGCAAAATAAACAAAGTACTCATTTAACAGAAAGCTGGCATCCGATTGGTACAGAAATATATCCCACAATATGGCATGCCTTAACAAATAGTGTGTAAAAATTTCAAGCATCTGCGATAAATAGTTGCTGAGAAATCTTTGACGGAAATTTGTTTGAAAATTTTGGCTAAAAATAAACAAAGTCATCATTTAACAGGAAGTTGACGTCCGATTGATACAAAAATATATCCCACGATATGGCATGCCTTAACAAACACTGTGTAAAAATTTCAAGCATCTGCGATAAATAGTTGCTGAGAAATCTTTGACGGAAATTTGTTTGAAAATGTTGGCTAAAAATAAACAAAGTCATTAATTAACAGGAAGTTGATGTCTGATTGATACAAAAATATATCCCACGATATGGCATGCCCTTACAAACACTGTGTAAAAATTTCAAGCATCTGCGATAAATAGTTGCTGAGATAAATGCGACAGAAATTTTTGTTACGGACAGACGGACGGACAGACAGACGGACGGACAGACAGACACACAAGGGTAAAACAGTATACCCCCTCTCCTTCGGAGCAGGGGGTATAATTATTTACTTTGACAATTAAGCAGGAATGAGCTACTTAAATTGTGAGTATGCATCTGAGAGTGATAATATGATGCACTGACCCTTATTTGTAAAGCATTACAGTGCTGAACTCTGTCTGACACATTGAAAATCTTGGTATATACATTTGAGATACAGTGAACAGTCTTATTTTTGACAATGACAACAGGTTTTTGTTCTTCTTATATATCTTCTTACATAAAGATACAATAATAACACCATTTTTCTGAATGAGTGGGTCTTATTTGAAAGAAAAAAATTCTGCTGATGTTAAGAGTATTTAAAGTAAAATAATTTCTTCTACATGTACTTTGTTAATATAATAGTACAGGGAATCATTTTATTACAAAAGAAGTATATTTCATGCTAAGTGCCTGTGATGTAAATCTATGAAAAATACAAGATGCCCATGGACCTCAAGGATTGCCTGAAAATACCAGGTAATACTCAAATACTTTGGCTAGACTAAATCAATATGATAAAAATAGACTGCTGAGAAAGTAATTTATTGCTTAAAAAGGGACAGACGAACAACTGGTCAAGGAAACAGTAGTAAAAACTTTAAAACTGTTTAATTCTGTCCAAGAGTTGAAGCTATTTGTTGGGGGTAATTTTAGAGTCTATGACCCAGGGTCAATGTCCAATACATTTATTAACTGGTTATGACTAGTAGATAAAATGATATGTGAGTAATAGTTAAGGTTTGAGCAGTTTTCCCAAATATTAGACAGAATGAATTTGACAATTTGGTAAAAGCTAACTATGTATACTAAGTTAGATGCACAGGAGTAGAGAAGTTGATTTAAGTAAGGAATTCAGGCAGTTTTCCTACATATACAGTTGAACTTCGATATCTCGAACACTGAAATCTCGAATATAATGGATATGTTGAAGTCATTTGTAAGTCCCAACCACCTTTTTTAAAACAATTTTACCCTCACTATCTCGAATACTCGGATACCTCGAAGTTTTTAAATAGTCCCATCTAGTTCGAGATAACGAAGTTTGACTGTACATGTAGTTCCACCCAGGCCAATGGACATGAGTTTCACTTTGGTAGAGGCACCCTTGGTCATTACAACTTAGTACTTGTTGTCTAATGTAGATACCTAAGAAAAGAATAAAAGATTGCAAAGAAAAAATTCTCCAATTTAATGGTTCCTGTGGGGGTCGGGTCAGAGTTGTGTTGTTAAACAATTCATGTTTTCCTTCAATCATTGAAATGCTACCTCCTATTTTGAATAATGGTAGCTGAGTAGAAGATTTCAGATTTAGATAAAAAACAAAATATCTGTGAGCCAATGCTCACTAGTGATACCCCCGCTCTGATGTGAATATGCAAAATAAGCAAAGTCGACATTTAACAGAAAGCTGGCATCCGATTGGTACAGAAATATATCCCACAATATGGCATGCCTAAACAAATAGTGTGTTAAAATTTTAAGCATCTGCGATAAATAGCTGCTGAGAAATCTTTGAGGAAAATTTGTTTGAAAATTTTGGCTAAAATAAACAAAGTACTCATTTAACAGGAAGTTGACGTCCAATTGGTACAAAAATATATCCCACGATATGGCATGCCTTAACAAACACTGTGTAAAAATTTCAAGCATCTGCGATATATAGTTGCTGAGAAATCTTTGACGGAAATTTGTTTGAAAATTTTGGCTAAAAATAAACAAAGTCATTATTTAACAGGAAGTTGACGTCCGATTGATACAAAAATATATCCCACAATATGGCATGCCTAAACAAATAGTGTGTTAAAATTTCAAGCATCTGCGATATATAGTTGCTGAGATATCTTTGACGGAAATTTGTTTGAAAATTTTGGCTAAAAATAAACAAAGTACTCATTTAACAGGAAGTTGACGTCCGATTGGTTCAAAAATACATCCCACGATATGGCATGCCTATACAAATACTGTGTAAAAATTTCAAGCATCTGCGATACACAGTTGCTGAGAATTCTTTGACAAAATTTGTTTGAAAATTTTGGCTAAAAATAAACAAAGTCGTCATTTAACAGGAAGTTCACGTACGTCTGATTGGTACAAAAATATATCCTACGATATGGCATGCCTATACAAATACTGTGTAAAAATTTCAAGCATCTGCGATAAATAGCTGTTGAGAAATCTTTGACGAAAATTTGTTTGAAAATTTTGGCTAAAAATAAACAAAGTCATCATTTAACAGGAAGTTGACGTCTGATTGATACAAAAATATATCCCACGATATAGCATTCCTAAACAAATAGTGTGTTAAAATTTCAAGCATCTGCGATAAATAGTTGCTGAGATATCTTTGACGGAAATTTGTTTGAAAATTTTGGCTAAAAATAATCAAAGTACTCATTTAACAGGAAGTTGACGTCCGATTGGTTCAAAAATACATCCCACGATATAGCATGCCTATACAAATTCTGTGTAAAAATTTCAAGCATCTGTGATAAACAGTTGCTGAGAATTCTTTGACAAAATTTGTTTGAAAATTTTGGTTAAAAAATAAGCAAAGTCGTCATTTAACAGGAAGTTGACGTCCGATTGGTACAAAAATATATCCCACGATATGGCATGCCTTAACAAACACTGTATAAAAATTTCTAGCATCTGTGATACACAGTTGCTGAGAATTCTTTGACAAAATTTGTTTGAAAATTTTGGCTAAAAATAAACAAAGTCGTCATTTAACAGGAAGTTCACGTCTGATTGGTACAAAAATATATCCTACGATATGGCATGCCTATACAAATATTGTGTAAAAATTTCAAGCATCTGCGATAAATAGCTGCTGAGAAATCTTTGACGAAAATTTGTTTGAAAATTTTGGCTAAAAATAAACAAAGTCATTATTTAACAGGAAGTTGACGTCCGATTGATACAAAAATATATCCCACGATATAGCATGCCTAAACAAATAGTGTGTTAAAATTTCAAGCATCTGCGATATATAGTTGCTGAGATATCTTTGACGGAAATTTGTTTGAAAATTTTGGCTAAAAATAAACAAAGTACTCATTTAACAGGAAGTTGACGTCCGATTGGTTCAAAAATACATCCCACGATATAGCATGCCTATACAAATACTGTGTAAAAATTTCAAGCATCTGCGATAAACAGTTGCTGAGAATTCTTTGACAAAATTTGTTTGAAAATTTTGGTTAAAAAATAAGCAAAGTCGTCATTTAACAGGAAGTTGACGTCCGATTGGTACAAAAATATATCCCACGATATGGCATGCCTTAACAAACACTGTGTAAACATTTCTAGCATCTGCGATAAATAGTTGCTGAGATAAATGCGACAGAAATATTTGTTACGGACGGACAGACGGACGGACAGACACACAAGGGTAAAACAGTATACCCCCTCTCCTTCGGAGCGGGGGTATAATGACCAAATGTTAATATGAGAGACACATTAAATGATGGAAAAAAGAATAGCAATAGCAAAATGCCACAGAATGACTAAAGTGACTTAATGATGAACCACATCCTCCAAAAAAATGTCCCCACTTAAACCCTTTTTAGCCACTGTAGACCTGATTAAATTGCTTATCTTATAATCATCTTATATTGACAACTTGAATGTGACAGCTTCGAATACATCAGTTATATAGATGTGAATTAAGCAGTGATGCATCAGGCAAATTAACCTTCTAGTCTGGATATCAATAAATATAGACATACATATCTCTGATTCTGTCTTCAGAGATGATAATTTATTCTTTGTTAAGCCATCATAAAAATCTTCAATCATTCTTTTCTAATATTCTATGACTGTTCAATTGTTGAATTTGCATTTGAACACGTATAAAATATAAGGATTGTTTAATGTATGCAATGATGAAATCTACAAGGCATCATATGGTATTAATATAATCAACTTACCGGTAATCTTTGGGAGGATGAATGGAACAGAAGAATGGGACAGTAGGATACAATAGTCAGGAATATCAACACTCATATAAGCATAATCTTTGTTTCTTGCAAAAATTACGTTATCTGTTTTATAACCCCATTTGCTAAAAAGACTCCACCACCCCCAAAAAAAGTAACATTATGCACTATTAATTTTTCTTTTCATTGAGCTTTGAACTCCAGCTAGTGCATGAGGATCATAATGTACTAAAATCTGCATACTGTGTAGATAATTGGAAATGTGTTTGAAAGGCTTGGCTCCCCTAGATAACACACAAAGATAAATTGTGTAGATAAATTATGTCTGAACTATTAGTACAGAAAAAAACCCTCTGGGCATCCTTTTACATCATGCCCAACCATATTGATTATTAGGACAAAATCTACTCACTTTTCGAAGCATGCTCTATCACCTATGTGTAATTCACATAAAAATACATGTACATATAAACAAGGTTAAACCGGTGACCATCAAGAACAAATACACTTACCACATCCTCCCTTTTAATGACAGCTGAAACAGTTTCCCACACAGCTCAATGTGATTCATACTTCACAATAAACTTTAGCAAAGTTCATCTCAAGCTCTTAACAATCATTCAATTATTGATTAAAATATTAAGATTAAATAAATATAACTGTTATCATTCAACATGTACACATTTTACAGGAACAAAAAGGACTCTCTTCTGACTTCCTTTCATCTTTAGACAAAAATAAAACAACAGACAGACAGACAGAAAGACAATGACATATCTTAGCCCAGGTTAGCCGATTAATTGCAACTGTTCTCCTAGTTCACCATAGAAAAGATTGACACTTTCCTAAACTTTGGGGGGGGGGGGATGGGTTCTCTTTTGGATTGAATGCTATAATGATGCATGCTGATTTAACTTTTGCCTATGATCTCAGATCAGGAGCATAACATATCCCCAGGTGACAGGCAACCTTCCTGCCAAATATTAGGATCTGATTTTTCTTCTCACAAAAGTTATGGACCAGAAATGAAACTCAGAGGAACTGTTGGAGGGCAAACAGATGGATGGACAAACTCAGAGATAGAGAGATGGACCTAATGATTCCATTTTGACCCCTTTCAAAACATTACTTAAATCCCATCTACAGACAGTCAAACATGGAGATTCCAATATAGTGCCCCCCCCCCCCCATCTTCATTTGTAGAGAGTTAAAGGCTTCATAATTTTAATTGTGATTAACCTGGATGATCAGAACATATATTTTAAATATGGTAATTTTAATATCAACCTACTACATGTACTGTTTACCACAAAATGCCAGCTTTCAAAATTGTTGACATCGATTTAAGTTGACATGCAAAACTTAAGAATCTTCTAAATCTTTTTGCCATTACAAACATAGAAGAAACATTGTCCTGAAAATTCTATTAAAGCCAATAATAAAATTCTTTAATGCTCGACTATAAATGGTTGCTGTCGTGCATCCCCAGACTTTAAATAACTTTTACTGTTATAGGTCTGGAAATTGCTTACTAGACAAAACTGCACAATTTCCTTGACCATGCACTTGCAAAGTGCCTTTGATAAGTCCAGACATAAAAATTCTAAGCCTTCAAGATTCGAGGATAGTGGCTATTGATTGAACCTTTTGGCTTTTAATCTGCTATTTGAGTGCTCTTTGTGAGTGTGGAGTGTTTAACACCTGTCAATCATAGTCTATTATTGACAAAAAATAGAGCTTTTATCAACACTGGTTGATGTTGGGTACAAATCATTCCAAAGACGTACAGCAATTGCAGGGAACAGCAACCCTTTACCAGCAAACAGCATTGAGCACCGACCCTCAATCAACAGGCTAGGGTCCGAACTGAAGATGAAATAGATGCAATCAACAAAATGTCAATGAGGAAGGCATAAAAAACATTGCTCACTTGATCAGATCTTCAGAGGGTCAAAAAACTCCATTTTTTCCTTCAAATTGACAAAACAGAAAAAGCTTTTTCCAATGTTAAAAAAAAGATCACCAGCCTTCCGGTTGAGTTAAAATCCATTAACTGTCAATATTCATTGCTGAGGCTGTTGGATTGTGATGCAGTAAGAAAGGGCATTTTAATTAAAAGACAGTGTTCTCATTAACCACTGAACAAGTAAAGAGGTTTGGTCCATGATGGAGCATTTAGACAACAGAGACCCATGATTGTATAGAAGATCTATTCCAAGATTGTCTAGTACAGTAAAACACGGTTATAGCGAACACGCTTATAATGAATTGACGCTTACAGTGAAGTGATTTTCAATCCCCGTGACTTTATTACATGTTGTAAACTTGACGGATATAACGAATTACGCTTATAACGAAGTAAAATGGTCCGTTCCTGGCACTTCGTTATAAGCGTGTTTTACTGTAGATCTATTCAGACAGACAATTTGTTCATGTTTGTTGTTGTAAATCACCAAGTATAACCAGATGGTGATACAGAATGTGTGAGGTCTGTGATCAGTAACTGGCACAAACATTTATGAAAAGAATTAATGAAATTTAGAGCTGGATGAACATTAAATTATTTGCTTACCTTAAAAAAATGTTTAGTTTAACAAGAGGTAGATATTGGACAGTCTGAGGTGTGTTTGTGCTGAGGACTATACACTACTGTATAAAGGGAAATATTCGCCCCTGTTTTGTTTTGTCCCTTTCGCCCTTGTTGTCAGCGGGCGAATTTAAGATTGGGCGAATTCCTCATAATACATGTATCTCTCTTTAAACACAACTGTGTCTGGGTGAATTCAAGACGGGGAGAAATCGTTTGCAAGTGTAGAAGGACGAAAATTACACAGGGCGAAAATAACCCTGTGAGTATTTTACATGTTGGTCAGTTTGAGACATATATACTTCATCCAACTTTTATTTGTGAAGACTTCGTGATTTACCAGAGATAAACTGGTTCATAATAACTAATTTTCACAATTAAGATGCAGTTTATCTCAAAAATAATATTCTGAAGACATTTATGGACTGTTTTGCGGTGATAAAAATTACCAACGACTATTGGTTCAAATCCCAAAGAATCTATAATTTTTCATAAAAGCAATGGGAGATAAAAGGCATGATTTTTTTGGATTAAATTTTTAATCAAATTGTGAAATTTGTGCCATATTATTGTAATTTAGGTCTAAAAATAGTAAATATTTGACTGACATATCTATAAAAGAAATGAATGATTTGTGATTGATGTTGGAAATGTGCATACAGTAATTGGTGTCTACTAGATAGCCACTTGCCCAAACCCAATTCCATTCTATAATGTCTTTATTTGCACACAAATGATTTAAAAGAGGCAGAGAAAATCAGTAGATATACTTTAAATATTCATTACTGTAATTTTTTTTGAAATATCACAAGTTTATGTATTATGAGATTTAAGAATATACAATGATTATCCTATTAAAATTATTTCTACAAATCAGTGGTACAGTTGAACTTCAGTATCTGAATCATTCATTTAACAAATACCCTTGATAAGTCAAAGTAAATAGAAGGTCCCAATCCCTGATTCTTCATATGTTTTAATCTCTATGATTAAATACTTGGATATCTCAAAGTGTTTACTTCATCCAAATGAGTTTGAGATCATAAGGCTTAACTGAATATTTTTTAAAAATGTTCCATTGTTTGTCTCTTTCAAATCCAAAGGTTACTTTTTCTGTAGTAATTTAAATGTTTCTCTGTTTGAAAGAGAACATCTGTTAACTGTACCATTTCCAACATTGTCATGTTTAGGCACACGTAAAGTGTATTAGAAAATTGCATGTCTGTTTAGTAAAGTGTTGCTTTTTGGGATAAAGCGCCATTGTCATGCAAAAAACACATAATTTTCTGTGTACAACACAACATTGGAGAAATTAAAACCACGAATCAGCACACAGAGCAGAATGCAGCTGAATTTTGCTTGAACAGGACATTAGTTTGGTTAAAGGAATCTTGACTAATGGAAAATATTCCGTCCTATTGAAGTGATTTCTTGATGTCAAATGGGAACATTTTTGCATAAGCTTAAGGATAATTCTTCCATTAATAGCACCAGAGAGAGAGAGAGAGTTTGATGCAAGATGGAACTTGGCGATCAATCTCATTCTCATTAAGGGATTTTTCTACATTTTTTTTTTAATGACAACTGCAATACATTAGCTTAAAGAACCTGCTGTATACTTCACTTGGGATTGAACTCATTTGAACAGTAATTGCTTTTCCATACTCACAGGTATCCAAATTCAACAAGGACATTTGATCAAACTTCATTACAATAAATCTTTGGGGAGACAACAGAGGGAAATAAAATCAATGTCTGTGCCATTGTTATACAGAAACACTAAGATCTGTAAACAATTTCTCGGTGATATAATGATATCAATCAAGTTTGAGTAAATCTGGATTATTGGATATGAATTCCTCATTGGTATTACGTTACATTATAATTAACGTGAGCAGTCAAAAAGAATTCAATCCCTCAGGGAAAGCCGTTTTTTTAATTCTTCTGAAAACTTCATGGTTGCATTGGGCAACCATTACTACAGTAGTATACTCAGGACATTTCTTAATGATGCAGTGGTGCGTTCGCGGTCTAGAGGTGGGATCAGGTGGGTCCACAGCCCCCTCCCCCATCCCCTTTCTGGAATTTGCAGAGGTAACAGATAAACATGGTAAAGTAATTAAAAGTTATTAAAAGAAACAAATTACATTGTAGCTTCCTTGTGAAAAATGAACCCCACTGATAATTTTATAATTTTGAAAGAAGAGTGGCATATATGAGTTAACTATATACATGTATAGTAGTTCGTAGCTCTTGGTCTCCCTCTTGGGAGAGAGGAAGAGTAAAGAGTAAGCCTGGATCCCCTTTCCCCTGGATTCTGGATGTGGCATGAGTAATTAAAACCTCCTTTAAGCCCCTTTCACAATTGGCGCACGAGCAGATTTAGCGACAAAATATTCGTGCGACCGAAAAAATTAGATATGGTTCGTAAACTGTTGCCAAAATAATCGCATATGAAAAAGAACTCGTACGAAACTCGCACGATTCAGAGCGACCGTTGTGCGATGTAAACGCATTGAATCTTGCGATATATCTTGCGTCTAATATGTGACTGTTGTACAATGAAAGTGAGTGTTGTAAGATAATGCGATAGGATCGCACGAAAGACAAGATGATCGGACGATTGAATGTGCGCCAATGCGATAGAACAAGCGACGCTCGTCCGATCATGCGTTTCATCGTACGAATGCTCGTACGAGTAAGAGGGGGTATAAATAACGCCTGTTTCCGACGCTCAGTAAAAAAAAGTTTAATGCAAGAGAAGATACCGCCCAAGAAGATGACAAAAGCAACAGCAAAAATCAAGATCAATTGTGGCCTGAAACAGATATACTTATATAGCGTATACTGTATAAGGGAACTATTCACCCCCGTTTTATTTTCGTCAGTTAGTGGATTCAGACTTGGCAAATATCAATGTCTCATATCATCTCTCTTTTACCACAACATTTTTGGGGCGAATTCAAGAAAAGGCAAAACTGTAAGTAGAAGCGAAAATATCACGGGGCGAAAATAACCCTTTATCCAGTATATACTAGTGGCAATGCATGGAAACTGAAACCGATAAATCTTGCAACGATAGTAAAACGTTGCAAGATTACATGAGTCACGTTGAGCAACAGTCTCATGGTCACACAACACACGCATAAACAGCTGCGGTTTATCTTACAATCTTTAAAAATCATGCATCGCTCTTGCAAGTACACAAAACGTTGTAAAACGTTCGTACTAATGTTCGTGCGTTGCATTGCAATAATTTGGATCGCATTTGGTCGCGTCTGAATAGTGTGCATGTCCACTATTTTGAGGAGACTTAATGCGACCACAAAAACGCATGCAACGAATGCGAGAGCTCTTGCAACGTATGCGATAGCTCGTGCGAAGCCAAAAAATTCCGATCGCAAAGTGTTGTAAAGTGCTCGTGCACCAATTATGAAAGGGGCTTTAGCAAAGTCAACAATCAAAAGTTTTGTTTTCAACAAAACTAACAAATTAATCTTTCATTTCATAACATATTTAAAAATACAGAGAGAGAGAGAGAGAGAGAGTCATTTTGGTAGAGGTTAGTAGAATTTCATTTTTTCCTGCTGTCAGATGTCCTGATATTGTGTGACAGGAGAGACAGAGATGGGAAAACATTTCCATTCGGAAGCCATTTTACCAAGAAGATACATCCTCTGAAATGAGATTAGGGGTTATTTAAACTTGGCTTTATTTGGGATTTGATTCCTTGGACTGAAATCATTTGACAGTCGTCTCTTGATTATTGTGGTCGTCTGTCCACTATTTCCATGCCTGATTAATGATTTTTATTTATCAATTCTACATTAGCATCTATCCATGGTGATAGTATTATTCCATTATTATACCACTGTCTGGCTTTCCTAATATAAATAAAATGCAAGTAGAGATGGTCATATTTTATCCTGAACAAAGCACTTGGTTGAACTCACTTCCTATGAAATTAAGGATGGCAAAGGACTATATATGACATGGGCCTAAAATGGCCCCCAAAAATGAATATCATCATTTTACTGGAAATCTTTGTTTTCTTTGTACAGAAATATACCTGATGTTTTTACATAATGTTCATTTTGATCTAAGTGCCCACAATTTAGAAATATGACACCGTAAAGACAACCTTTTCTCGCCATTTTTTCATTTTTAGCTTAAAGCGGCCGGTTTTCAAGCAGTTTTTCTTTCAGAAAACATAGAGCTCATGCTTGAACAAACAAAATATTTTAATCAGGGATGTATCTACCCAAGACTGATAAGTGACAAAAACATTTTTCTTGTTCAAGCATGCGCTCTATATTTCCCATTCGTAAAAAGATAAGAAAAAGGTTAATTTTTGACTAATTTTTATTGAATTATAGAAATAGCGTCACTTCTGACGTCATATACTCCCAGTGAGTGCAAATAAATCAAATAAATAGGTGAAAAATATATCTTATATCAACTATTCTAAAAAATAACATAACAGTTTACTGTACCCGAAACACTTTTAAATTGGCGAATTATGGGGGCCAAATTTAACTCGTATCATATATAGTTCTTTCCCTTTGTTAAAACTCCAGGGGACCTGTGATCAAACAGGATTTCATAAACCAGAAGGGCCATTAAATCTTACACTGATTAATCAGTTTTCATACGACCTACTGCGTAATATATCCAGGGTGATGGGAAACAGCAAGTTTTTCATGCATGTTCTTAACAAATGTGCAAATATGTTGACAGCTAGTGCAAAATCAGTTCATATTCTCCTTTCTTCAATTATCTTTTTTCAGAATTGTGTATCAGAATAAAAATACATTGATTGAGTTTGTGTACTTTTACCTAATTTTTCATCCTCCTAGAAGTATTTTCAAATGCCTCCCCCATTTTGACTATCCTTTGAAAAGAATGTAATTCTTCATAGGGATGAACTTAATCCTTCTCATCCAAAGATGCTTCATGTCAAGTTTGGTTGAAATTGGTTGAGTGCATAATTACAGAGAAGTGGAAAATTTGAAAAGTTTAAAGAAGACAGGCAGACACATGGACAAACAGTCTTCAGCTAGGTGAGCTAAAAATATAATACCCCCCCCCCCCTTTCCAATTATTTTATACTTCCATGATATTTGAGCTGCATGTCCATACCTACAAGCTGTAATTTTTTTTCCATTTTTTTTCTTTTCTATAAATCGGGCAGCTGCATCATGTAGCTACATGATGAAAGGCTCTTCAAGGAAGTATCAATTTAAATAGGATTTAATTGAGGCATACTGAACTATGTAAAGGATCTGTTCTCAAAAACCCTCATCTTTAAGAGAACAATTGATTTTCAAAATATTAATTCTTGCTTCTCTTGGAAATTTTCTTGCAATAAGTTTGGTTGTTGAACGTTATCCTTTTTTTCACTCCCTTGATAAAATACAGAAACAGTATCAGAATAACGCATGTAATCTTTCATTGTAACTACTGGTACATGTAATGGTTTATTTCATGGGAGAATCTCGTTTGATCAAACAAAGAGTTTGCCCCAATGTAAGAAAAACTGCCAAATGATATCAAAATCTGTCAAATTCACAACAAATTGATTTCGTTCTCAGACAAATTCCTTAATCATGTGTTACAACTTCATCTCATACTGTCAGCAAGATAACCAGGCAACTAGCTGCATTGATTATCATTTGAGAAAAAAAAATACTTTGGGGTTAAATTTAGGTTATGATAAGCTTAATCTAAAATGTTCTGGTGATAACAGAATTGATGTTTTTATTTCACAAATAAAACCATGAATTTATTGGTAGCTTTATTAATTAATTTGTCAAACTTATTTTGATATATTAATACATTGTGTAATTAATTGTACACAGAGCAAAACAAAATTATTTAGACGATATTACAAACATATGGTATAAACAGGGAAGTAATTATGATAGTTTCCCCCAAATTAATCAGAGTCGTATTTCAATGTTCCAGTTCCAGTACTTTAAATAACAAAAAACATTACAAATCACCCAATGAACAATTTTTTCTAAATTGATGGATCAGGATCCAATGTCTGATCATCTTCATCAGCCAATGATTATTCCCCCTCATTGATCAATCATTAAAACAACATTTTAGTACTTTTTATCTGATAATGCTGTAATCATTATGTATACTTCTGTGAACTCCTCTTTTGCATTTGAATACAGGTAATTAGAAAAGAGTTTATTATAAAATTATTAGGAAAATAAAAAAATATGATATATATATATATATATATATAATATGGATTTATGCATTAAAGTTGAAAAAGGCACAAGTGCTACAATTGTATTAAAGGGTCTATTGACAAAAATCAGAATTGTTTACACTTCTTAAAGGTTATAAACAGATAAAGTATTAAAGACTACATTTATTGCACACTTGACAAAAAGCTTTTATTTGGAAGTGTGCAGTATCGATTAATCTGAATTTATTGGCACACTTTGACGGCAAATGACCACTACTCTGGGGTCGCAACAAAAGGCAATCAAGTTATAACAATCAAACTGTAAGGAGATAATGAGACCATGCATTCACAAGGGAATCAGTTTATGTAAAATATTGACAGCCCCAGCATCCATTGCTTCCATCTATGTTCTGGATTCAAGATCTATAGCAATTGTTGCAGTCATAAAAAGCCAATACACAACTGGACAGTTCCTCTTTATTTAGATCAATGGCTAAATAGAAGAAGAGAGGTAACTGTTGTCAGTCTCCAAATAGCATATGATTTCTTTCGTTTGAGGGACGAATTAGACAGAAATCAATTTTTACTTGGTGTAATAATGAATTATTTGTCTGGGAATATAAGGTGTTCATTCGAATACCTGTTTGTGTCACGTGGTTCTTTAGAACCGGTTTATTAGCAAGGATATATAAAGAATTGCAAAGGTGTTAAATACCAGTTTAGGACGACACGTACTGCGAAAAGTTTAAATTTTAAGAAATGTTTTATTAAAGTAAATAATTCATGTTGTCCAACTTTATGTCATAGTTATGTATTTGTACATTTAATATGCCAAATATTAAATGGCTGCAGCGTGTCGTTGCTTTTTAAATTCCACACAGTGTGTTGTTATTCATTTACTAGTACAGTGTATTATAGTACATGTATTCAGCTTTCATTTGGAAAGTAATGAATGGATTTTAGGAGAATACATACTATAGTATACTTCATAGACTAACACCTATAACACCAGGTAACATCTCTCACTGGATTCTAGTCATTTGTCAAACCTGACATTAACTCAACAGTTGTTGCATGTGTAGATCTAGGGGGTTGGGAGGGTGGGGTAGGGCTGAGGCCACTCTTCAAACACATGGACCCTCATGGATTAAGACTTAATTTAATTCTGGTACATGTTCAATAATGAGAGAGCTATGTGGTCTGGATCAGGCTTTAGGAGATGGTACACTACACTGTAGATATAAGAAAAACTGAGTGCATTTTTACTAATTTACACCATATACATAAAAAAAGTTTGGGCTAAACATTTTCAATTTTTGCAAAAGAGTAATCTACATTAATGTTATATTTACATCAACTATGCAAATGATTTAAGATTTTATGTCATAAATATTTACCTGCAGACTAAACTACCTTTTACCATTTCCAAGACAAACTTATCTATAATGTGGAAATAATACCTTACTTTTATTGATTTTCCCCATATTAAACAACACATGTAAATATCCACATTGTGGTTGTTCAATTTCATTTTAACTCCGATGTCACAAGATAATAATCAAAATTTGCATTCATTTTCAAATGTTTGTATGATTTCTATAATGTATTTCTTTTCTGAACTCAACTTTAAATTCTTTACTTTGAGTGAAACATACATTCAATATATATATATATATATAGTCTACATGGAAATTTTCAACTCTGTTCTCCAATGAAAACAGAATACCGGTATTATTGGAACTACATTTTTGTTTCTGATTGAAATCAATTTGCAACACTAACCTGTATAATTCTTAGTGTCTGAGGTTTTGTCTGCATGCAAATTTATATTTGACGATACACATTTAGGAAATGTTCGGATCTCACGCTAAGATCAAAATGTGCTAGGTACCTCTTGTAACTCTGTCAAAGGACCCCAATTTGAGCTTGTCCCCAGATATTCTTACAAATATCTGCAATTTTATTCTGTTCTTTCTTTTGATTTCTGTTATCAAAGCCATCCTTAAGAGCATCTATAAATAATGCGCATAACTTGACATACATTGATGCATACATGCATATCATCAGAGAATGAAAACTATGGCTGAATTTAATCAGTTATCGACATTTCTGGTAATTCTGTGAATTAATAGGTTAACCCTCTAATCCCATAGACTTATTGTAAACTAATTTCATTTGGAAGAAAAATAATGTTATTTTCATCTAACCCTCCAATTGTGGCGCCTTAGACATATTGCAATTCACGTCAATGACTAAGATTTTTTTTAAAAATGAGAATCTCATTGATTTGGTTTCCTTTTCACTTTCTTATACATTGGTTAAGGAACTTAATAACTTACATTTACTTGTCTTTTTATTTTATAAAGACCTCATTAACTTTACCAGTTGCTTTGTAATACACATTGAGTGAGCAGCTTATCAGATTTTTCTCTACTTATACTTATGTAAAAATTAAACCCACCATTGTGGCCCAAATGACGAACAAATGGACTGACAGACAGATGGATGCTGGACAAAGAGTGATCAGAAAAGCTCACTTGAGCTTTCAGCTCAGGTGAGCCAAAAATGATGAGCATGACCCCAGGGGTCCAGTTCAATGTACCACAAACACATAGTACCAAAGTTTCTGAAGATCCAATAAAATAGCTCTCTATACTCTCAAATCTATATATTCCTATGTAAAAATTAGACCCCTCATTTTGGCCCCACCCTACCCCTGGGATCATGATTTGAACAAACTTAAATCTACCTTAACTGAGGATGCTTCTACACAAGTTACAGCTATTCTGGCTGATTGGTTTCTGAGAAGAAGATTTTTAAAGATTTACTCTGTATATTCCTATGTAAGAATTTGACCCCCCCCCTCATTGTGGCCTCACTTTACCCTTGGGGATCATGATTTGTACAAACTTGAATCTACCCTACCCGAGGATGCTTTCATTTACGTTTCAGCCTTTCTGGCTAAATGACTTAAATTGAAAAGAAGATTTTGAAAATATCAAAAAATAATTTTAATAATTTCTGATTATCTCCCCTTGAAAGAGGGTGTGACTCTTCGTTTTCCCTTCTCCCAATGATGCTTTGTGCCAAGTTTAGTCAAAATTGGCTCAGTGGTTCTGGAGAAGAAATAAAAAATGTAAAAATTTTACTAACAGACAGACGGACGGATGGAAGGATGCCTGACGAAAAGTGATCAGAAAATCTCAATTGAGCTTTCAGCTCAGGTGAGCTAAAATGGATTTAAAACAATTTCTAAAAGTGTAAATACATGGTATTTTACAGGAATTCTCTAAAGTATGCGCAATGAAAACTAAAGTCAGCCAACTTAAATAGATGGTACCAAGGTCACCTACTCAAAAAGAAAGTATCACGTTATAAAGAGCTAAATTGTAATTACCAGCCGGTATATTTGGATGCTATAATGCCAGTGCAGAATCAATACAAATTTAATTAAGGTAACTCCAGTGTTTTAGAAATCCGTGTCAAACCAAACATTTTTTAATTTTAATAGTTAAAACAACTTATAAACTTACTATAGAGACCAAAATATTCATATCTTTGCACATTTGTTTTCCCACAGTGAGCTTCAGCTCACAAGGTCCAAAAATTTAACAGCCAAAATTGAACACCATGATGCATGATCTCATAATTTATAAAATTATGCACCAAAATAAATCATGTTAAGTTATAATTTAAGCAAATCAATTGATTATCATTAAATCATAAAAATTTTATTGATTTTCTACAGAAAATATAACAATATTACATTTTTTCTTGCCACAACCTTCCCCAAAAAAATCACAAAATTGCATATTTTTGAAAATTTTTTTAAAATTATTCAGTTTACATACATTTTTTAAAGAATATTTATTAAGAGTTACATATTGTGTTAACAAAAAAACATAGTTTATCAAAATTGACCATCTAATTTTTGCTTGATAGTCTCTTGAACATGTGTACCCCCATATTGAAAATGTAAATTTTACAAGTTGTTTTTCGCAAACTTTGGAAAAAAATGAAATGTACCAAAAAAGACACAATCTAACAGTCACCTAAATTGATATACTCAATGAAACTGTATTATACATATAAAATTAAGGTCGAGACTGCCAAAAAACTCATATAGTTGAGTGCAGTAGTACCCCCTCCCCCTTTCTGTCAAATACTTCCTATCCCAGTTTTTTAACATATTATTTATCTGTAGATTAAACACCAATCAGTGTCATGTAGTTTTAATTACACACTTTAATTACACACTTATCCTCTCCTTGTCCCGGAGGACACATGAGGTCGTCAAGCTACATAAATGCAGTGTAATTGTTGGAGAATGCATACAATACGTACAATTATATTACAAACTCATTTACCTTTTTACATTTCGCTGCTTCCCTTGCTTTCACCGATCCCTCTAAACGACGGAGATGCTATATTTTTTAAAAAAATCCACTTTTTGACCAAACCATAATTATTTTAAAACACTTGTTGTGTGCCAAAATTGAAACCGGAAATTTAGCACGCCGTGTAAAAAAAGAACCGGATTCGAAAGACACTGGAGTTACCTTAACAGCTGATTTAGGCAAAACAAAAAAAATGCCAGAATGGACTTTTTTATACAAGATTTTCTGTTATTCATTCATATATATATATATACCATAAATGAATTTAATATTAACAAAGGAAACATTTTAAAAGGCAAAAGGTGACCCAAGTTTCTGGAATTCTGTCCATTTTAGTTGCATGCATGACATCAGCTTTAATTACACCCATATATAAAATAGTCATTTTGAGTTCACATTCAGAACAATAAACCAATATTTTTCCCCCTTAAATTTATCATTTAGGGAAAAATCTTGAAAATCTTATCTAATTAGTAGGAAATTAACAATACATGGTCAAGAAAGTTACTCTAGTCTGTCTACATGCACATTTTAGCTCTTAGAAATACATTAATACACTTATATTAAAATATCATATTGAATCATAATACATGTATTCTGAGATACAAATCTGTTATAATAATAATCAAAATATTGTGATTGTTTTTGAAAAACTAAACTATGCAATATTGACTTCTTTAATATGAATGCATAATTAAACTTGGCTGGCCATATTCTCAAAATCCACAAGTCTGTTAACTTGCTGTGATCAGTTTTAATCAATATGAATTAATTTAGCTTATCAAATTCTAATGATGCAGGTAAATTTTTTTTATCAGCATCAAAGTGAAAAATCAAGAAATATTGATTATATTAATAACTACATATATTGATGACCAGAAATATGAATATGAAAGTACTCACCATGGCCGAGGAAAAAATCTGGTTGCGACGCTTCATTCGATCCCGTTGTTTGCAATCACTCCATCAGTCTGATTAAAACCTGTAGCAATAAAACAGGAGCGAGGCAACAGTCATCAAAAATTTGATTTTAATGGGAAGGCATTTATAATAAATATTTCAATCAGAGGGATCGAGAGATTGATACCTTTTCATCACCAACAAAAAACAAATAAAGCTCAACCCCAACAATATCGGAGTTCATGAATATCTGACGTGAGGAGTATAATATTTGGTTTACGATTCTTACAAGAGGAATAAGCCTTTCTGAGAGTTTCATAGAGAAAAAAACCCCAAGGTCCCTGTTTCAATCACACTTAGCCAACGGATGATTCCTCCAAAGGGAATAGCCTACAACACAAAATACAAAGATCAAGTACGTTTAAAAATTGGCTACACAATCTAGGAAATGTATCGTTTTATGTTGTAACCACTTTAACATTGATAGATCGACTTATTTAAATAAGTGCATCATTACTGTCAAAAGAAACATGGACATTTCTTGGGATCAATAACCAACCAGGAATGATCTCGCAACCTGATCAACACGCTGATAAAAATCAGGACCGTGGAAATTTGCATCCACTAAATTGACATTAATAAATGATCACCATTTAGAATAGCAGAAGTAATTCAAAGGTTAAAAGTTCATTTCATTACATTTTAATTCTGTGGGAATACATATCTTCTATAACCTATATTTAGATTTATAAGCCAATACCTTACATGGATATTTTCAATTGTTTTCCCTCGGCCTGAAATGTCACACTTTCGTTGGTTTAAACATGGCACATGACTGCCAGATATATTTCTAATACCTGCTAGTGAGAATTTATATATGGCAAATCCTGAATATCAGATCACGCTGTAAAATAAAAAGTATCAAGAAATATAAAAATTGATGGATACATAAAAAAAATATCATATTGTTCAATGTTGTTTCTTATGATAAAACAACATATTATACATTATAATACATTATTACATCCTCTCTTCGATAAAATGTTGCTGTTTTATATGACAATTGAAACAACATTGAGTATTGTTATATTCAGTAGTATATTCTCACTATATAACTTTAATATATAGACGAATAGTCAATAATTGTAATATTAGCTCGTCAGAAAAATATTGACTGGTCAATAATTTTTTTAAACTGACCGGCTAGTAATAATATCGAGAGAATATTTCCTCTATTTCAATTAATCGCTTTTGATTTGTTGATTCGTAAATGGTGACGTAAATAACTCTTCTCGACTCCAAAACAAGGTGATGTCATAATAGGCAATCAGTCAAGGCAAGTAAACAACGGACGCGCAATGGGACGGTTTGCTATCATAACGGATATAAGGATATTAAGTAAAATCAGGTAGAACATCTGTAACTTAAATCCTACGGGTGGCGGAATATCACCAGTGACCGTTTGATGCCGACAATATTTTGGAAATAAACTTTGTGCATAATGTATTCGTGAATTCTGTGTTGAGCTGAGAAACATACAGCGATCTATTTTCAAATCCTTCCTTAAATATTGGTTTGTTTTTTCATATAACAAAACAAATGTTGACTGTGTTTTCGGTCAACATTGATTATATTAGCCCCTTGGGACGAATATATTGCCCTCTGCGTCAGGCAATATTTCGTCCTTCGGGAACTTATATAATCAATGTTGCCCTCAACCCCAGTCAAAATATGTATAATATGATACAATTTAGTATCATATGATAAAATATAATATTAATTGTATTGTCACACAATTTTTTATTGTTATATTATGATAATTATATATTGTATCATACAATACACTGTATCTTAATTACTGTATCATATGATATGTTACAATACTGATCATATAATATAACTCAATATTGTATCATATGATACGTACAATATTATTTAATATTATAATATTGATTCATATGATATGATATGATATACAGTTTACTATATATGATACAACCTGTAAAATTTGAAATTGTATAATATTATGTCATGAGAAATCATTTAAGGATTCTTTGAGTGTTATGAGGTGATAATTTCGGTTGGGGCATGGTCAAATCCAATAAAACCCAAAGAGCTTTATGATAGATTTGACCACGTTCCGACCAAAATTATCACCTCATAATACTCAAACAATGATTCCTTATTCCTTAAATAATTTCTCATAACATGATATTATACAATTTCAAATTTTACAGGTTGTATCATATAATATTGATTCATATCATATGATATGATATACAGTTTCCTTTGCGCAGCCAATACCGTTTTTCGGTTGGGCTATGAGACAAGCCCATTTTTGTCACCCGTGTTTTATGAAGTTATTGGGTTTTAGGGTTTAAAAATTGATTCGTAATGTTATCCCAGACAAAGACATTTGAAAATGTAAATATTAATGTATAACACATGACTCAATTTCGTTTCATATCATAAATTGTACTTTATGATACAATATTGTATAATAATTAAAAATTTTAAAAAAGAATCTTTATGTAAAAACATCAACTATGATGGAATATCATAGGAATAGGAATCATATGATCATATTAAGTGAACAATCAATCCATCAAACAAGGGAGAGTAAGCTAGGACCAAGTTTTCTTAGCATCCTTGATAATTGAGATCTGGATCTGTATCTGAAGCTATAGTCTGTCCCAAGATATTTTTGCTGCATATTTTCTTAAATTATTCGATATCTATAAATACCTCATGGTTCATACGATGTTCATTCAATAGTATGAAAAACTCCCAAGATTTCCTTTTTGAAACGCCCCCTCTAGCTTGTCAGGTATCAATACACGGCTAAAAATAAAAAGTCTACGGGTTTTTTCTACTGCTATGGAGATGAAGACGTCCGGATGATAACGTTGAAAAATTGCGCGAGGTGTCCCGAGTACTTCCGAATGGAGAAAAGATGTCAACATTCCCCATTATAAATCTCCCTAGGAAATCTGTTTTCGTTCCTGTAAATTTTTACGAGGTAAAAATGATAATGTGTGAATGAAGTTATCTTGGAAATTTTCCCTTTCATCGATTTCAATTGCACTTCTTTCACAGGTATGTGTATTTTTATTAAACATAGGTAATCACAGATTACAAAGCTCACCGAGACGAGGCATCACCTTTATGAGACCACCTTTATCATATTATATGAAAATCATAGTTAATGATCTTGGATATTCATGGATACTGTTTTGACACAATATCGTATATCATATGTTATCATATGTTCATTTCATACAATATTATAAGATACAATGTTTATCAATACAATAATATAAAATATGATATTGCATCCTATGATACTTACAATATTATAATACATCATTTAATACAATATAATACTGTAATAAATAATGATGCAATATGATATTGTAACATATAATCTGACACTGAATCATGTTATACAATATTGTATTTAATCACATAATACAATATCATAATATCTAATAAAAATACAATTTAGTATTATTTGATACTATTTGATCACATAATACATCACAATATTGTAACATATGATATTATATTGTATAATATAGTATGATATTGTATTGAATGATATTGTATCATATTTGATACACAATATTGTATCAAATGATACAATATATTATGGTAAAACATTGTTTCATATCATATGATACAATATCATCTGATATAGTAATATATTATATAAATACAATATCATACAATATTATATTATACAATATCATATTATGTGATACAATATTATATGATACAATATCATATTATACATATCATATTATATTATATCTTATTATATGATACAATATTATATATTACAATATCATATAATACAATTTCATGTATTAAGACAATATATTATATAAACCAATATCATATAATACAATATTGTATCATATGATACGATATTATATATTATACAATATCGTACCATATGATACAATATCATATATTGCAATATAATATGAAACAATATCATTCGATAAAATAATATATTACTAGACTTTGACCCGTGCGTGCACGGGTTGACATTGCATATGATATTGGAATAGTCTAAGTTTATTCTAATAGAATAATCTGTGTCCCGGGACAGGCCTTCACCACAGTTAAAATGCCTCCCATATACCCGTTATGTAGCAAAAAAATGCAGAATCGCTCCGATACGATTTTGAGAAAATTAATGAAGCTTTATTGAAAATAACATGCAAATTATTCGTAACAAACCATTTTGCGGCTGTAAATACATTTCATCTTAAAATTTAATTCATATTAATGAAGAATTCAACACTTTTTCCCCAACGTTTTTTACTCGCTTCAAATTTACACACCATGTTGACCTTCGGAAATCTCGGGATTTTTCAAATCAAATGCACTGAGTTAGAGTTATCTCCCATATTTTCTTTGATGAACAGAATATATAGTATATAGATAAATATGACCCCCTTATACAGGTATTGTACCTACTTCTACAACACAAATCATCATTCCTGCATAACTGTTGTCTAACTACAGCAACTACAGCTAAAATCACAATTTTATAGAATTCTGAGTTAAATAATTATTCTGAGTTAAAATAATACCCTGTTATACACATGTAGCAAACTTTCAATGAAAATTTACACATATTTGTAGTATCGTTTCTGAGTTTATCCATGCAAATGTGATATTGTGGAAACATAAACTAAAAAGCCTCCCATGATTTAGCGTGAATGTAATGCACATGCGCAAGATTGTAATATCCAAAAAATCCAGACGATTTCCGGATTTTTAAAAGGAATTTTAGTTGATTATTAATTAGTGAAGATTGATTTAGAAAAATAAAAAACATATTGGTAATCTTCAAGTACCAATGGTGTTTAAAATATATAAAACAAAAGACAGTACTCCTCTGATTTCTCGGTATTAAAGCCCAAAAATAGGAGTCTATTATTTTAATATAGTAGTATAGATACAATATCATATTCTACAATATTGTATAATAATATACAATACTATACATAACAATATCATAATACAATATCATATCATAATGTACAAAAAGATTGATACAATATCATATCGTATCATATAACTTTTTACAATATAATGTATGATATTACATTGTATCATATAAAACAATAGTGTATCATATCTAGAATATCTAGAATACTATATCATAGGAATCATGTTATATCATTTAACAACAAACACATCTATCAAGCAGGTTTGAGTGAGGTAGTAGAATTTTTTAGCATCCTTGATAATGGAGATCAGGCTCTGCATCTGAACCTACCTCTGCAATTCATTTATATTATAGTTAAATCAATTATGCAAGCTATTATCTATAAAACATGTAACCTGTTCCAAAAAACTAAACCTCATCCAGCATCCAAAACTTATGGCTCAGATTCAGCATTCAAGCCTGTCAAATGCATCAGTATCATAAGACGCACCATTTATGCAAGTTTGGTGAAGTAAGGACCAGTAATAACTAAGATATAATCATCAGAGGGCACCTGTTCCAAAAACTTTAACCAGCTCTTAAAACTTTAACCTCCTCCAGCATCCGAAACCTATGGCTTAAATTCAGCATTCAAGCCTGTCAGGTGCATCAGTATCATAAGACGCACTATCCATGCAAGTTTGGTGAAGTTAGGACCAGTATTAACTAAGATATATTTTTTAGCATCCTCGGTAATGGAGATCAGGCTCTGCATCTGAAGCTACATCTGCCATTAATTTATATTATAGTAAGATCATATATGAAAGTTTGAAATAGTGCTATTACCTATTAAACATGTGACCTGTTCCAAAAACAAAATAAACCTCATCCAGCATCCAAACCCTATGGCTCAGATTCAGCATTCAAGCCTGTCAGGTGCATCAGTATCATAAGACGCACCATCCATGGAAGTTTTGTGAAGTAAGGACCAGTAATAACTAAGATATTATCATCAGAGGGCACCTGCTCCAAAAACTTTAACCAGCTCTTAAAACCTTAACCTCATCCAGCATCCAAAACCTATGGCTCAGATTCAGCATTCAAGCCTGTCAGGTGCATCAGTATCATAAGACGCACTATCCATGGAAGTTTGGTGAAGTAAGGACCAGTAATAACTAAGATATTATCATCAGAGGGCACCTGCTCCAAAAACTTTAACCAGCTCTTAAAACCTTAACCTCCTCCAGCATCCAAAACCTATGGCTCAGATTCAGCATTCAAGCCTCTCAGGTGCATCAGTATCATAAGACGCACCATCTATGCAAGTTTGGTGAAGTTAGGACCAGTAGTAACTTAGAAATGGCGATCAAAGGGCACCTGCAACAAAAACTTTAACCTGCTCCAAAAACCTTAACCTCCTCCAGCATCTGAAATTCATGGCCCAGATTCAGCATCCAAGTCTCTCAAGTCCATAAGTAGGTCAAGATGCATCATCCATGCAAGTTTGGTGAAGATAGGACAAGTAATAAGTTAGATACAGGACCTGCAACAAAAACTTTAACCAGGTCCGGCGCCGACACCGACACCGACGCCGACACCGAGGGTATAGCATAAGCTCCCCCCGACTTCGTCTCGGTGAGCTAAAAATTGTCCAAATGTGCAGCATAAATATCTTGGGTCAGACTATAGCCTTGTTTTATATGTTACATGAACCATGAGAGTCACAGTTTTCCCAGACATACAAGCATTTCCAAACCTGTTTTGAACAATGGTACTTCAAAATCTTTTTTTGCATAGCATCCATATACCGGTAATCAAGATCAAGTTCTATATCTGAAGCTATCTCTTTATAAGTTGACATAAACTATATATCATAATTTATTATATTATTATACTGTGCACTTCTGAGTGGCAAATGACCAGTATATAATAATGTATGCAGGGGAATATTCGCCTCCATTTTATTTTCGCCCTTGTTGTCTGCAGGCGAATTTAAGACTGGGCAAATTCCAATGTCTCGTATTATTTAAACACAACTTTGTCTGAGCGAATTTAGGACTGGGCAAACCTGTTTGCAAGTGTAGAAGGGTGAAAATTACACAGAGTGAAAATAACCCTATATACAGTAGTAACCAGCACCAAGACTCCAAAACACTTTAAGTTGCTAAATCTTACACCTGCCAAAGCATCAGATTAATAAAGATATCAAACTCCATACCTGAAGCTAGCTCTGTACTTCATTTACATGGTTAAATCAACTCATGTGCAAGTTTAAGTTAGAAGCATAATATTTACCTAGATAATTACGAGACCTGCTCCAAATACTGTAACCTGCTAAACATTTTAAGTAGTGGAGCACATCGGCTCAGTGGTCAAAGGTGTTAGGCTTGTAGCCCAGGTCGCTGGTTCGAGCCCCGTTGTCCTCTTTGGTCACTTGATGATTTGAACAGTATTGTTTTCTTAGACAAGGGACTTCATCTGCATTGTCTCAGTCCACCAAGCTGCTACCCAAGGTACCAGCTTAAGATGGGGGTTAACTTGCAATGGACTGGTGTCCCATCTGGGGAAGTCATAGTTCGACACTTAGCACCACAAAAATTGGCTCGCAGAAGGATATACATTTAACTTTATTATGTGTTTTAAGGTGGTATGGGCCACCTCCATATTGTGACACCCTTCCTATTGAAATAAATAATAAAATAAGTATAATTTTTTAAGTGTTTTCTTTCCAAATATAGCACAATGTGAAGAAGCATAAACACATGAGTTCAAATCCCACTTGGTCTTTTATAATTTTTACCTTTCCAAAAAATTTAAAATTTTAAAACACATTTTTTGGTCAAATATTGAAAATTCTAAACTGATGAATTTATTTTGATTATAATGAACTTTTATTCAAATTAATATTGGACAGGTGTCTCATACCATCAGAAGCAAAGACATTGACAAAGTCCAACTCAAAAGCAATTTTTTTTTTAAAGATTTGCAACTGAGGAAAACTCTGTGCATGGAACTATTTGTTTCATCCAATTCTTATTACCACAGCCAAACTTAAATGTGTAACAGGTGGGAGAACTGACAATGCAAACCTGAAACCTGGACCCCTGAATCTCTTAATTTAAATCAGGTGCTACATGTATTCCAATCTGTCAATTAATATCTGACACCAGCATTTAAACTTGTTACTATAATGACCATCACATTCCTCCCCTTAATATAGTTTTTGACATAGAAGATCAACACCCTTAGTTTTTTCCTTTGTCTGAGGTCCAGGAGTTTTTCATATTAATAAACAGGTGTCATATAATATTTTGATACCGCGATATATATTGAACTCGGGTTCAATATATTTTTTATAGTATTACCGGTATGCGATATTATCAATATACTGGGTATCGCTGCGAAATTTTGAACCCCCTATAAAACCCGATTAAAAGAATTGTATTGTATAAATTATCAAATATGTTATTTATTTTTTAAACGTGATAATGTTTTAAATCTTTAAAGTGGCATAACTTACCGTCGAATGAAAACATGTGCTTTTGTGTGGTAATAAAAGAGACAAAACTTCTCCACGAATATTATCAGTTTGACTTGCTTTTAATCATCAGCTAAACCGAGTACGACATGTCCAGCACCTTTTACCCCCTTCGAAGTTCATTTTACAGATACAGACTGTTACGGTCGAAAAATGACAATATTCGATCAAACATACGCAGTATTCTCTCCCCAGTTTATGGAGGAGTTTCACGATTTTCGAAAGGATGCCATGTTTCAAAAAATTTGTGACTGCGTCGGTGTGGTGCACGTTCACGACGGGGCCAGCGATAAGTTGCTCGGTTCCTGGGAATCCGTGAAGAAAGCGCATGACATGCTGACAGCCTTTCTCTTTTTTAGATCCTTAAACACACCGATGCCGGGTACTAATGGGTCTACCGGGGTTCTTAGAGAAGCATCATTTATAGAAGGAACTAGTGAGAAAGAACAGATTTTTTCTCCTATGAATGAAAGCAGTTCATGTACACATATCGAAAGAAACTTGAAAGAAACTCCATCTTTGGCAATGGACGCCGACTTTGATGGTCACGGTCATGTTGAATACGATGATGAATCATTTGACTTAGACTTTCATTACAAGGCAGAGCTCTGCAAAGTGAAACCTCAATTAGATTTAGATGGCCGCACTGTTTATATATGTGACATGTGTAGCTATGTTGGACACAAAAGACACAATCTTGTTGTACACAAGATACGGTCACACATACGTCCATACAAGTGCAGAAAATGCAGCAGGGGTTTTGGATTACGCAAAGATCTCCGACGACACCATAAAAATAAACGAAATTGCATTACTTATGGTAGAGAATACAAACAACATTGTGAAGGGAGATCAAGATTGTCCAATTTCCACTTACTGAAAATAGAAGAAACAAGTCAATCAGACACAGTTCCTTTGAAAGATTGTGTAAGCAAAGATAGCATTGGTATTGCAAATGGAAAAGAAAATAACACAAATCAACAAAATCAATCACCTTTAATGGAATCTGATCAGCCTTCAAATAATGCTCAAGAAGAAAATGAAATGTTAGTTTCTAGTATTAAACAATCTGAATCTCCAGCATCTCAAGATCAATCAGAATCTAATGTCCATTCAGAACAGGAGCAAACTTCTCATGAACAAGGCAAAGATGCTAGATTAAGGACTGCTGGTGGTGAAATGGCCACTGCAACATCTAAAATACCTGCTTCAACAGCTGTGCAGGTAACAGATAAACCGCTGAATTTTGCAAAGATAAAGTTTGAGCCTGTGGAATCAAGTTCAGGTCTTTTTGAACAAGTGAAAACAAAAGATGGAGTGCAATTTCAGTGTCTGGCTTGCAAGTTTGTTTCCTCCAAAAAGCAACAAGTGGAAGATCACACTAAGCGTGTTCATTGTAAGCAATTCAAATGCTCGGTGTGTGGTTCTATGTTTGGTATGAAGAAAGATCTTAATCGTCACTATCGCAGAAGTCATAATATGCATTTAAATTGTCGAAGAAGATCACAGTTGGAGCTACATTTTGTTGAAAAAAAGTAGTTAATAGTGAATTTTTGAAACTTGAAAAACTGTTAACAAATATCCTCTTACCATAATTAAAATTAACCACAGTAAATGGTTAATTGAATGCTCCGATTGCTCTGCTTCCAAAGACCACTATAAAGTATCTTTGTTATTTCATTGTTTTATAATATGCTTTACTTTTTTCAAAAGACATTTGATTAATATTTAAATTTCAGTTTTACATTTGTTTTAATAAATATTAACCATATTGTATTGTATACAAGTGTATTCTTTGAACTGTAGTCATAAAATGAATTTGTTCATGTTATATTCTTTCTCTTTCATTTAGTTTATTTTAGTTTGAAAGTTATTTAGATAATGATTTAAGGAATATTTTGTTTTGTGTTAGGCTTTGATTAAGCTATTTTGATTGTTGAGTGTTCTTTTTATTTTAGCCCTATTATACAACATTCTATTCTTAAATTAAACCTTTTCTTTAAAATGTCATAACATATCTTGTGAGTACATGGTAAATATGTTATGTACATTGTATTATACAGAACATTTGTACATGTATTAAATAAGTAATATATAAACACACATTTTCTTATTATTTTTACATTAATACTT
Organism: Magallana ariakensis; assembly: GCA_020458035.1. Classification (NCBI taxonomy): domain Eukaryota; kingdom Metazoa; phylum Mollusca; class Bivalvia; order Ostreida; family Ostreidae; genus Magallana; species Magallana ariakensis. The sequence goes on from CM035815.1 coordinate 10,624,987, forward strand.
ATCCATAATGTTATACCCTTATAAATATTCATTTTTAATAGTTCTTACAAAAAGTCCAAAGAATAAATGTTCAATCAACCAGTTTAACAAATTCGATGTTAACCTGTATGCCAGTACAACATAAACATTGTATGGCTGCCATGTCATAATATTCATTTTATCTTGGCAGAATGAAAATAGCCAAAGGACCATTTGAATGACTGGTTGCTACTTGAAATTATACTTGCATCTAAAGTAAAGGGTATAACAAAACAGTTGTTGACTGTGATCTGGGCAACAAATAATTTGTTGGATCTTTGGCAAAATGTTGCCCTTGGCCTTGAGCAACATTTCTGTCAAATCAAATGTTGCCTTCGTACCCAGTCAAAAACTGTACAGTATGTAATTTGTTAATTATTACATCAGAACATCAGAGCTTCTTCCCGTAATTTTATCCTTTTATTTTGTCTGGGTGGAATACTGAATTTCTGACAGACTTTGCCATCCATGGGAAACAATCTCTTCTCTATTCCTTGGCTTGCAGAGATATACACAGTTGAACTTTGATATCTTGAACACTGATATCTCAAATACAATGGATATGTCAAAGTAATTTGTAAGTCCCAACCACTCATTTTTTAAGTATTTTACCCTCAAAATCTCGAATACTCCATTATCTCGAAATTTTTAAATGGCCCCATCTAGTTCAAGATAACGAAGTTTGACTGTATGTCAATATTTATTAATTAAGCGACTTATTAATGTGGTTAACAAGTTACTATTTACTTAGAAAAGTAACAAATGTTTTAAATACTAAATACTACAGTTTTAGAGATTGTTCGAAAAAACAGAGCAACGGCTGATTCTATAAATAAAGGACATTGAGAACAATATCAATGGGAAAGATATGACAAAGAGAGGGGGAAGGAAGTAAAGGGCACTGCTGCAGAGAAGAAAAGAAGGGAGAAGGAGACTCGGGAGGGGGAGCAGATGGAAAGTGGCAGTGCATAATTTTTTATATTTTGAAAAATACTATGGCATAACTGTGGTTTTACCCTGTTTTTTTAGACTTGCTTATTGATATCTTAAGTTTACTGAACTTGTGCATTCACATCAGAGCAGGGATACAACCATACATGTATTACTACAAGTGAGCATTAACTTCTTGTTTTTCAATGTTTTCTTCATGAAGTGCATTAATGAGCAATAAAATATGTTACAATTTAATTATATTTTACTCTTTTCTTTTTGCTCAGGTATTTTTTGTCTTATATTGAACGAACACAGTGGTCCAACAATGGCCCAATATTGTTCGTTTCATTGGCCCAACAATAAGACAACAAGTTGGTCCGATTAAGGGCCGATGAGCAAATTGCGGTTGGCCCAATGTTAATAGCTAACAATGGCCCAACCGTACAAAAGTGACGTTTGCCCAATATTAAAATAATACAGTGGCCCAACAATGGCCCAATATTGTCTGTCACATTGGCCCATAAATAAGCCAACAAGTTGGTCTGATTAAGGGCCGATGAGCAAATTACCGCTGGCCCAACGTTAAATGCACACGGTGGCCCAACATAAGGAGCATTGTTGGCCCAACGAAGGTCCAATGACGTCCTGCTATCTGGGTATGTATTTTCGAGAATGATCAAATTGATTTTTTATGTAATAATTCGACCCTTCCCCCTATTATAGTATCATCCTTTTTTTATTTGATTTTTAAAGATTTTTCTCCCTATATATATTACACTACCTGAGGATGCTTCCACTCAAGTAACAGCTTTTCTGCTTAATTGAAAAAGAAGATATTTCTCTTTACATTCCTATGTAAAAATTCACCCCCATGATGGCCCCACCCTACCCTCGGGGATTATGGCTTGAGCAAACCAGAATCTACACTACCTGAAAATGCTTCACCACAATTAACTACTTTTCTGGCCAATTGGTTTTTGAGAAGAAGATTTTTGTCTATATATTCCTATGTAAAAATTCAACCCCTAATTGTGGCCCAACGTACCCCCGGGGATCATGATTTGAACAAACTTTAATCTACAATTAACTGAGGATGCTTCTACACAAGTTACAGCTTTTCTGGCCAATTGGTTCTTGAGAAAAAGATTTTTGAAGATTTTTCTTTGTATATTCCTATGTAAAAATTCTACCCCCAATTGTGGCCCCACTGTACCCCCGGGGATCATGATTTGAACAAACTTGAATCAACACTACCTGAGGATGCTTCTACACAAGTTACAGCTTTTCTGGCCAATTGGTTCTTGGGAAGAAGATTTTTCTTTGTATATTCCTATGTAAAAATTCTACCCCCAATGGTGGCCCCATCGTACCCCCGGGGATCATGATTTGAACAAACTTGAATCAACACTACCTGAGGATGCTTCTATGCAAGTTACAGCTTTTCTGGCCAATTGGTTTTTGAGAATAAGGTTTTAAAAAATACCAACAAATTTTTAATAATTCTTAATTATCTCCCTTTGAAAGAGGGCGTGGCCCTTCATTTTAACAAAATTGAATCCCCTTTACCTAAGGATGCTTTTATGCCAAGTTTGGTTGAAATTGGCCCAGTGGTTCTGGAGAAGAAGTCGAAAATGTAAAAAGTTTACAGACGGATGGACAGACAGACGCCGGACAAAAAGTGATCAGAAAAGCTCACTTGAACTTTCAGCTCAGGTGAGCTAACAAGAGATGTTTGTGAAACACTTATGCCCCCCTCCCTTGAAGACCTCTGTGAAGAAAATGAACGGAAACTGCAAACAACGCCTGGGAAGAAATTGAACGGAAACTGCAAATAATTGGAATTATCCAAGGGGCATAACTCTGTCTAAAATTCTAAAATTGCTTGATCGTACCCAAAATCAAACTTAACCTAAATATTGTGATGATAAATCTATCTACCAAATTTCATTTGAGGCACTGCAACCCCTGCCAAGAAAATAAACAAACTGCAAATTGGAATTTTTCTAAGTCCAAGGGGCATAACTCTGTAGAAAATTGCTGGATCGTACCCAAAATCAAACTTGGCCTAGATATTGTTATGATAAATCGGTATACCAAATTTCATTTCAGTACCTGCAACCTCTGCCAAGAAAATGAACTGAAACTTGGTGTCTGATAAAGAGGCTCCACTGTATCTATACGGTCAATATTTAGCTAAGAACCATTTAATGGTATTTTTCTATTTGGACACAAAAATGGAAAAAGTAAAAAAGATTCAATGAATAGAATAAGAGTAGTTTTGTATTTTTAGTGAATAAAAAGCCAGAAACATTCATTACTATTATCAAAACATTTAATACATTGTAGTTACTAACAAGTATGAGTATTCAGATGTAACTGCATGATCAATGACATGTTTACAGTTAAGACATGATTCAGATTCAATGACTCCTAATACGAGTCATGTATCATTAGTGTAGTTTAACATCAGGTTGAAACAAAACAAATGTAACACAAAGATGATGAAAATCAAATTTCCAAAGAACAATCACTTGTCGTTTCTTGATTTCTTGTCAGCTTCTTTCAGACCTATCCAGGTGTTGAGTTGTTTGGCCCGGACGTTGCTCCAGATAACATGGTCATTGAGGGCCAGGATCTGGGCGGCACACAATGCAGCAGCCTCTGGGAACATGACTGTGGCACAGCCCAGACCTGTTAAAACAAGGTTTATCTTTAATGTAGGGAAAGTGGGGATGAGTGAAAGCTACAGATAATAAATGGATTTTTTTAGTAGTGTTAAGTATTCTTTATTGTACAGTGTATATGTGTAATGTATCAGTCTGCACTTTTGCTCAAAAGCAATTACCACATGCAGAAATACTAGAGAGTTTTACTAATATATTTAGTTACAGTGTAGATAAGTCTAAGATCCCAGTTTTTCAGCGGGTGGATCCAACATACCTCGTATGATGATAGTGGAGAGGTCCTCGTTTGCTACATTCAGTTTAATTCTTACCTGAAGGCAGTCTCATGGATGACCAGATGTCATGTGACCCCCAGTCTCCGGACAGAGGTGGACAGTTGATAACGGGCCAGGTGGCATTTCCAGAGAGAACTGGGCCCAAGCCATTGCTTCTGCCAGCTACTGCTATAAACACAGTGGGTATTCCCTCACCTGAAAAATCAAATGAATGCTTCAACATGTACCTGGTATTTGCTTGCACAGAGTTTTTAAAAAGCCATGCAACTACAATTATTTGCTGTTGCAATAACTTGAGTGATGTAGAGTCATTGCAAAATTTCTTAGGGATTTTAATGTTTCGACATTAACTGAAGTGTACTCTTTATCTATGATTTATCTTATTGTGTACCTTCATACTCTGCTAAAATTTTCATAGTTTCCTCAGTCCCTTTATGAGCAGAAGACACTCGTAGCTCACAAGGCACACCCAGTTGTTGACAGCTTGTTCGGATTTTCTCACAATGAGGCATGTCTGAAGCAGACCCCATGAATACCACAGCTCGAGCACTTGGCTTAGGGATAAGCAGCTGCAATGGTTGATTAAAGTAATTGAAGAAAAAAAAACACCACCAATCATACAATGTAAGGCATCCAATATACAATTGTGTAAAACATTGACCTTTTCTTCTCTTTGTACTTTTACCAATAAAATTAGAAATTATAAGCAGTTATTAGCTATTTTGTTTTCTTTGATTAAGTCTATACATTGAGTAGTTCCAAAATGAAAATTGAAATTTATCTGAACTCATAACTTTATAATTGTTATTTGTACATCAAAGGCATCAAAGCCAAGTTATTACCTTGACCCTTTCAGCCACCCATTCAAAGTTCCTCTTGACTGTGTCCAGTGCTTCCTGGGTTACCTCCCTTAGCTCCCGGTACACCTGCTTGTCCTTCATGAGTCGCTTGTCTCCTGATGGCCACAGTCTCCAAGAGTCGCTGTCTATCACATCAGCCAAAACAATCTCTCCTGTATCAGGATCAAAACAAGAAAGCCATGGAAAGAAGTTTATCAATAGTTATTATCCACTCATTCTGAGGTAGCTGGCTTTATGTATGCCACCCAAAGTACTGGGTACTCTGCATCTTGAAAACTAAAACAAGCCACCTCTAAAAGCAGGTGTCTAGTCTTATTCAATGAAACATGCCACAGGACTAGTGTTCTGCCTTTATTTTTAAGAGATGTTGATGAAAATTAAATATACAAAGTCCTTATCAGTCTAATGACAGAAACTATTTCACAATCCAGACTAAAAACATATAGTAGAAGTAAGACAAAAAAAACAATTTTTAATGATTCTCAAGCTTACAGTCTAGATCCCTTTATAATATGTGATATTTACTTCTCTGCAAAAGAGAAAAAAAAGCAGTCTCCCAAGCTAGTAATTTATCAGTAAAGATTATAAAATATCCCATGTGTCCTCACCTTTATTTAGACATATTGTTGACCTTGACATAAATTTGAAAGAAAAAGCAAATATCAACGGGACACTGTTACAACCTGTGCTGGGCTTGACTCCAAACTCGATCTTCATGTCAATGAGGCTACAGTCGAGGGAGGCCCAGCTTCTCTCCAGGATTTCAAACACTGTGACTGTTGTTCTGCTCATGATGTCCAGTTCATCTCGTCCAATCAGAATTCCTCCTACAGTTATGTTAGCAGCCAGGCACTGCTCATAGGACCACTGGGGGTCATGGTTCGCATCATCCTACATGGTCAAGAACATTACACATTCAAACTAAAAACCCAAATACGAGGTATCAAAGGTGCATAAAAAAAGAATCCCTCACAACATCAACACTGCTAACTTAAAAAAGAATTTTATGCATTTAATTACAAAGAAGTCTAAAATCCCATGGCTTACAAACTAAGATATTACTTGGTTGTTCACCTTAAAGAAAGTCTCCTGCTTGGGAGGACAGAACCTGTAGCCTTCCTTGACCCCTGGGTTCCTCTTCAAGAACGACCCTGTGGCTACCCTCCTTGTGACCCACTCAATGGGAATCATGTCACACTTGTAGCCAATGAAACCGGTATCATCACATCGCCTCACAAAATGGGTTTTTATACCTTGAAAAATGATAAAAAATTTTAAAAAGTTATTTCAAATTATCTATAATGCCACACATATTTCAAAAATATAATGCAGCAGGCAGGTATTTTATTTTTATTTCAAAATCTGCGAAGGGGAATAACTCAATTTTCATATTTTAACTTTAGATTGAAAATTGAGTTATCGCCCTTTTCAATATAGCAATAAATTAAATTGATCTTTTTTGGCCTAAGCCTATTTGAATAGTCGATAGGAAAACGTGATAATACCTGCACTGTTGAGTAACTGAAAAATGGCTGTTGTGGTATCCGTGGAGATTGCTGCCTTCCCTTTTAGTTCGTGTGAGCGGTCCCCATCTCCTGCCGTAATGCGGTCCTTTGATTTCAACAAGACGAGTTCTGGATCGTCTGCTACCTGGTACACAACTTTTGTCTTGCCCTCAATAATCACTGGCCCCAACTTGACCTCTGTAAGTATTCAACTGACCTTAAAAGGCTAATTAAAAACTAGAACTGTCCTAATGGGACTAATACTCCCGCAAGGCTAATTTCAAATGGGACAAATAATAGAATTGTACAATAAAGGTTTGCGACACATAATTATAAAAAAATTCTAGAATTGTAAAAAACTAAATTAGTTAACAAAGAAAAATTAAAATCAAAATTTTCAAAACTTCACTGTAAATACATATGTATAATAGTAATACATTTACAAATCTATGTACATGTATCTGGTGATATTTTTTTTATTTCATTGTTTTAAAGAAAAACCAACAAAGTGACAATAACCCCTCCCTTTGCAGTAAATGAAAATAGCCAAGCAATGCTCTTCTGTTGATAACACTTTGAATATCTTTCTAATCAGAGTCTTGACAGATGCAATTAGTTGTTTCAAATTTTCCTCACTTTCTCCTATGGTACAATGCAACTCCATATCAGAAAATTGATCCCATGGGACTATGATTTTCTTTGATGAGCTTGTTAAATTGGATAAAACCCAGAACATTATCATAATTAGCATATGATGTAAAACATGAAAAAAAGAAAATTTAATATTACAAACAATTTTAAAATTGCCAAAACACTACAATCATATCCGTAATTTTGAATTTCATTTAAATTAATTAATTAATGAAGGGTCACTTCATCAATTTACTTGACTAATAAATTTAAACAGCTTCTAAAAATAGCTAACTTCTTTATTAATAATGATATTATTTATTTCATTATAATGATAGAAACTTTTGGTTTACATGAAGCAGTATTAAAATAACCCCATAACCACCGCCCGTTTTACAGATTATCAATTTTCCCTAAACCCAAGCTCCATCTAAACCATGGCTCAGATAATGGCCCCCTTGGGACAACTGAATTCAGCCACACTTGTCTTTGATGTTCTTATAATTAGCTCCTAAGAATTTATCAATGACAAACAAAAACTTTGCATTGTCAGTTGATAGAATACTTATAAAAAATAAATTAAGTTAAGAAATAAAGACAAAAAACCTCCCTCTGGATGTATTAATATAAATATATTTTAGAGTGTTTACTATTAATTAATTAATAAAGTCTGTAAGGATTACCTCCCTTACTTTTCAACATCAGTGTATAATATATAGAATAAGGAAAATGAAAACTGTCATAAAATCATTAAATCTTGTCTGATCTTAAAAAAAAAATGGCAGATGCACATCTCCAGATGGTGTTCAGCATATGTACAAATTTTCAGACTGTTCCATGCAGTAGTAAAAAATTCTATAGGGGGGACAAAGTTGCGTCTACAGACAGACAGACAGACAGACGGACAGACGGACAGACGGACAGACAGACAGACAGACGGACAGGGTGAAACCAATATACCCCCCTAAACTTCGTTTGCGGGGGTATAACTATGTCATTATATTTGTAACCTTTACCTCAATCATAAGTGATTTTGATCGAAGCAAATTGGATGATAGAACATATATACATCACATGAATATATGAGAATCTATTGTAACTCTATCCTATAAAAAAAAAAACACACTGCAACCTTCCATGATGACCTGGGTCAAGGACAAACTGTGTTGTGTCAGCATCTGTAACTTTTGGCCACATTTTAAAAATTGTTTATCTTTACCATCTGCTGGCTGACTTAGCATAAGTTACATGTGTAAGTTATGGGTAACCAGGGTTGGTAACAAGGGAAATGATATTTTTTTCAAAATGGTGCACAAATTACATATAAAATATTTCCGAATTACAAAGACAGCAGTTATGCTCAGCTATAGTATCTCGAGTGGGTATTTTTTCAAACACATTTTTTTTTAATGTGGTCTTAACAAAAACCTCTCTTGAATTAATATAACGTGGCGCGTGGGACAGTGGGTCAAGGGGATGCTGTGTTGTGTCAGCATGAACTATTGTTCAGCCTTGAAACCTTAACACAATTATTTAATTATAATGACTTAAATTAACACAATAAAACGATCACCATTCAATTATGAGAAACTCATGAACATCTCTAACTCAAGAGAAATGACACTGAATGAACTTACCGCTTCACTAATTAGGTTAATTAAACCCTTATATAATGCAGCACCCCAAACTTTATATCATTCTCAAAAGGTAAGTTTATGTATACCTAAGTAACTCCCAGACACCTACCTGTTTCTGCCATGATAGTTTACGTTCGGTCTTTATCGCTTCCAAACCCACGTGCTGTATAACTCCGGCAGGCAACTTTTTTCACTGCTGATGAACACGTGTTTACCTATTTTTAGATTCAATTGGAAAAATGAACTTGTTTTCGGTGGAAATGATTTGTGATTTCGATGATAGATTTGCATTACTTTAAGATCAAGGTTTTCTCTGTCTGCTCATGTTCATTACAAACTTTTGCCTTTCTATTCATCTTTATTTTTTTTCTTTAAAATTCTTTTATTCGCTTTATGTATTTGAACTTCATGGTTCAGTTGTGTTGTTGACTTGATGATTTTTTTGTCTGCTTTCAGACAGAGAGCATCACTGAAATCGGTTTAAATAAAAGGTAGGTTTAAAATTTGTTTTAATTAATAAACACAGGGTCAACTATGTATGTACGTTTTTTAACTGACGTGGTAAAAATTAATGAGAAATTCTCCTCAGAATCTGTCACGCATGATAACCACGTGGAACTGTTGTGATGAAATCAGGTGCGGACCTTGTATTATTACTTAGTTTTGACATAACTATGGCCGTTAATAATTTGTTTATTTTACAATGAAAAAAGCCTCCCCATTTTTTGGCACGGAACCTTGCAAATTGGACTTTTTTGCATATTTCATTTAAGAAATATAAACAGTAGTAAAGAATTTTTCGTCTTTTGGCACTTGTATGATCAATCTATTTCATCATAGTTGTTGCATAATAATTTTTATGATATTATAATTCAGAGGTCAAGGTTGTTCTGCAACCAAGGTCAATGTCACTAAAATAAAATTCTCAACATTAGTGTGTATATAGAATAGCTCTATTCTGTCTTTAATGAAAACTGTGAAAATTAAAACAATTATATAGTAAAGTTGAAAGCCAAGTCACATGAACAGATTGAATAAGACCATTTTAGTTTCATTGTTCATTGAGGTCTATATACGGATTCTAACCACCTATGGAAGAAGGCAGTCAAAGCTATTGAGCTATTCATGATTCCATGCTCTTGTCCACATTTAAAATGTTTGTCCAGCTTTAAGTTTTCTCTTTTACAGGTATGGTTGATTGTGTTGGCAGTCAAGAGGATGTGGGGCTTAGGGAGGCATGTGGGGTGTTTGGGTGTGTAGCCCAGGGGGAATGGCCCACCCAGCTGGATATAGCCCATACAATCTACCTGGGGTTGGTCGGACTACAGCACAGGTAAGATGGTGTCACAATTAGGCCCACCAAGCAGCATAAATTTGTAGATCTATGTTATATTTGAATGTATGTCAGGTCAAAAATACTTTATATATATACTATGGAGTCCTTAATTTTCATGGACAGCAATTTTCAAGGATTTTGTTTTGACTGGTTAAGTAAAAATTCTGACTATTCATTCCCAACCCCCAAACATGGCAGTACAACTTATTTTTGGCATATTTCATTCTTCAATGAACATATGATTTTGTTGACCGCCTAACAACATAATTCACCAAAATTGGTGCTCAAGGAATATTGATGAAACCACAGTTTATAACAATTAAACTCTGTATCAGAAGGTGCATCAAAATATAACATACCAACAAACATAGCATCTGTATACTATATCTTTAGAAGTCAAGAGAGTTTAATATGGAATTTTGGAAAAGTTTTGTTGTAAAAAAAACTTTAATACCAAATGTTGTAAAATAAAATGCTGATCTTAACCTACCTGTACCTGTATTGATTTGATGTTTACAGAGGACAGGAGAGCGCAGGTATTGTGACCAGTATGGGGACCAACGATTGCAGGTACCAGGTCAAGAAAGGCATGGGGCTGGTCAGCAATGTGTTTTCAGAGGAGGATCTCCATAAACTCAAGGGAAACATTGGCATAGGTAAGTCATGCTATGATCTCCATAAACTCAAGGGAAACATTGGCATAGGTAAGTCATGCTAGGACCTTGGAAACATTTGCATAGGTAAGTCATGCTATGATCTCCATAAACTCAAGGGAAACATTGGCATAGGTAAGTCATGCTATGATCTCCATAAACTCAAGGGAAACATTGGCATAGGTAAGTCATGCTAAGACTATACAGGAGAGAGGCAAGTTAGCGATATGAAATTTTTTGTTTATTATTATAAAAATAAGGAGAATAAAATTCATACATTTATAATGTCATGCGATGTACCCCAGAGATACAGAAAACACTACTGGTTTACACTACCTCAATGAAGAACCCCAAGTTTTTTTTGTGGAATTAAAAAGAAGTAAAAAAAACAAGGAAAAGTTTAAGCCTCCATCATTTTGAATTAACATTTTGGAGAACTCCGATGCACACTTGATACACAGAGACAATTAAGTCATGAAAACAAGAGTCATGTAGAATGCTTACCGTAAAACTATGAATTACTTCTGTTTAGAAAATATGAGTTCATGTCCATACTTGTAATTGTTAATTTCAATTTATAGGTCACACTCGCTACTCCACGCAGGGAGATTCTGACACCATCAATGTGCAGCCGTTCGTAGTGGAAACCATCCACGGGCTAATTGCTGTGGCTCATAATGGAGAACTTGTGAATGCCAAGAAACTGAAGCAAAAGGTAAGTTAAGACTTAAAATTCAATGCATTCATAAATTTCTTAATGACACATGGATATGTTTAAGATAAAGTATTTTCATTGATTCAGTTACTCAAACATGGGGTTGGGCTATCAACAGGAACCGACAGCGAGTTGATAACGCAGCTTTTGACACATACCCCAGAGTGCGGGGAACCCCACGGGGCTAACTGGATTGGAAGGTAACAGGAAATGGACTTTACTTCATGATTTATGTGTCACAAAGTATGGTAATACACTCTTATGATTTTGGATGACACATTGTATTAATTAAGGTTTTATGCAAAATAATATTAATATATAGTTGTAATAAACTGACAAAAACTGACATGATTACAAAATAAAACAAAGTTTAAGGGTTATAAACTTGCTGTATGAACTTACTGGGAAATAACAATTCTACCATCCATGCTCAAATATTGATGAAATTTTTATTTTTGATACAGAATCAAGCGCATAATGAACGAGACTGTTATTTCATACTCGCTGGTCATCATGCATGACGACAAGATCTACGCTCTCAGGGACCCATTTGGAAACAGACCTCTTTGTCTCGGGAAACTTCTGTCAGTGGGCTCAAGTAAAGGTAGGTAAAGAATAAATATGAACAGAGAATAAAATTCAGAACATGAATTAAAGTTAAAAAAGAAACAAATATATATTTTTAGCATCATGTGACACAAATGTTTAGAACATATATATTGACCTTGACCTTTTAATTTTTTGTTTTGTAGACAATTCTCTGAAGGATCAGGTGGTCGATGGATGGGTGGTGTCTTCAGAGTCCTGCTCCTTTAACAGTATCGGCGCTAAATACTACCGCGAGGTTTTACCAGGTGAGATTTTAAGGAAATACTTAAGTGGTCTTCTCTTGTGTTTCAAATCTTCACCACATACTTTCAATTTGTTGATTCTGTAAGATGAAATTTTTATGGTGAAAAGACATGTAAAGCACATTGACAAACAGCCCTACTATCCATTTCATACTAACAATTGAAGACTGAAACTTTATAAAAAATTACAGTTCATGATCTTTAGTAGCAACCATTCCAGCCATCTCATGCTAAGAATTGTTGTTAAGAGCATTCAATTATTTGGCCTATGTGGATTTTTTTTTCAGGTGAAGTAGTTGACCAGCCATCTCATGCTAAGAATTGTTGTTAAGAGCATTCAATTATTTGGCCTATGTGGATTTTTTTTCAGGTGAAGTAGTTGAACTAAGCAAGACAGGGATAAAATCAGTTTACATTGCCCCGCGACCAAACAACAAGCCTCCAGCCACATGTATATTTGAATATGTGTACTTTGCCAGGCCAGATAGTATCATGGAGGGTAGGAATTCTTCTGTCAGCATACATTTTTAAAACAAATACCGTTCTACATATTACTTTTAATATAAATCTTCTTGAAAAATGAACAATGTTTTACTGACATTGAATTCTGGGTAACATTTGTATTCTGTATGTAGGTCAGATGGTGTACAGTGTCCGACAGAGGTGTGGGCGACAGTTAGCCAAGGAAGCGCCTGTGGATGTAGATCTGGTCAGCACTGTACCGGACTCGGCCACACCTGCTGCCCTCGCCTACGCTGCTCAGGTAAGGAGATTCAATTAAAAAAATTAAATAGAAAATACCCATATATTTCGTTATTTTTAGAAATTTCTTTAAAAATTTAATTTCATTTTCAAGACTACGTGTATCTATTTTTAAAAAAGATATCATAAACTTCATCAGAGAAAAGATATTTGTGATACAGATTGAGATAAAGGATTACAATATCAGTTAGACATAGTTTGTAACAGTTAATATTTATTCTGAAATACATTAAATAGCTAGGAATTCCATATGGAGAGGTTTTTTGCAAGAACCGTTATGTCGGAAGAACCTTTATCCAACCAAACATGAGACTGAGAAAAATGGGAGTCACCAAAAAGTTTGGGCCCTTGATTGAGAATATCAGAGGACAAAGGATTGTTCTGATTGATGACTCCATCGTCCGGGGGGTAACCATGACACCTATTGTCAATCTACTGAGGGCAGAGGGCGCTAAGGAGGTAAGATACCCATAGACTACTGTAGTTATACTCCAGTTATTTCCCTTGTGTTGCCAACTTCTCTAGTAATCTACATTAGAATATATCACGTTATAACTGTGCATTCACTGAAATGTGTTAAAGGATTTTTTAAAGAAAAATTGTCTTATTTTTAGTTATAACCTAATAATTGGTATTTTCCCTCTGTTTGTAGGTGCACATTAGAATAGCCTCTCCCCCCATCAAGTACCCTTGCTATATGGGGATCAACATCCCTACACGACAGGAGCTGGTAGCCAACAACATTCAACAGGACAAATTTGCCGAATACTTTGGTAAGTGGGCAGGTCGAATGTAAACCTAACTCTGCTGCATATGTATGCTGTTCAAAAGGATTATCTTTTGTCTAAAAAATGTGAATATCAAAAATCAAAAAATCAAAAATCAAAATACGGGAACTATTTGGTATTTGGGTGAATATGCAAGGAGAAATGTTTTATTTCCTTTAACTCTTCACCAAAGTTTACATGGTAAATTGGCATGCATTCCTGAATCTTCATGGAACTTAATACATGTTCATATAGTAAGAGTAGCCATGTTCATGTAGCTACATATAAAATCAAAGAAACTGGCTCTTTCAGAGTGAATTTAAAAAACAGCATCCATTTACATTTAATATTCTATTCAAATGTTATAGTTCACCATTTCAATGGAATAAAATGAGTACACTGTAATTGACGTTTAAAGTAAAAGAATGTGACGATAAATTTTACTTTCCCTTGTTTGTACAGGAGCAGACAGTCTGCACTATCTGACGGTAGAGGGGCTCCAACAGGCAGTAGTGGAGGGGATCAAAGGGGACGGGCTGGAAAACACCGGGCACTGCGTGGCCTGTCTCACCGGAAACTACCCCACAGATCTAGACTGGTGAGGAGTGGATCCAACTGTTTGTGGAGGTGGATCAAAGACAAAATATTCATTTTTTTGTGGCTGTGATTTAACAAATTTTAAGTGCTGATGAAATGGGCTGGCAATTTCTGAACAGTTGTCTCAAAATTTTTGCTATGAACACACATAATTGTGCCAATCTAATTTATGTAGTGAATTCCATTCATAAACATGTACATATATTGTGGACACTTAGTCCGAGGTCCCTTGAATGATATTTCAATATCCAGCTCAAAGATTCAGGGCTTTCTTATTGTCAGAACAAAGTTGAAATGCATGACACCAAATTTATTACTGGTAATGTCTGTATGTATAGTGTACATTTGTGTTTATATATGTTCTCATTTCAATTTTCTTTAAATTGTTCTAAAAATGATTGCTATAATATACAAGTTTCATCAGTGTGTATGGCTGAAATGCCAAACTCAGCTTTGTATTTCATACGGTACATCATATTTTAATAATCTGCTACAAAACCATAATTTGATGTACCGGTAAACCACATGTTACAAAATTGACAGTTTAATATAATTATGCTCATTGAAATTGATCCACTTTCCTAATTTACTCTTCAATGATTAAATCTATCTCTTCATACATGTACAAGTACGGAACAATTTCAAACTGTATATTTGTTTGTTAGGGAGACTAAATAAATACTCACTTTATGTAGATAAATTTTAATGATAGTGATGTGGAAATAATATAATTCATATTGGAAAAGTAGCTAAAAATTAGCATTTTCCATTTTTTATGTTGAATTTTCTAGACTACATGTGTAAAATAATTTTTAAAGTTGCAATAAATTCAAATTCAAAGGTTGGTGTATTTTTCTGGTTTCAAAATTAAATTGGATTGATCCATGATGTGGAAATTCAATTTTTCTAGACTTTTAGAATCCTCTCTTCCTGCATACTTGTTATTATCCAACACAAGGGAATGTATATAAAATATCTACCATAATAAAATAAAACTTTGAGAAAGTTCAATATATAAAAGTTTTACCAAGTTGAACGACTGACCAACAATATATAGCCTCTTTGGTTGTATTTTCATGTAAGAATTGATAGCTTATCAAAATAGTTTAAACACTTCATGACATGCTCTGAACATTTGCTAAAATTATTGCGACAACCCGCAACAGGTTTTTCGCAGGGGAAAGAGATAATGAGTTTTCATTCAAGGATTCTCTTGTTGCTGAATTATACCAGGTACTTAAGGTAGCTAGAAGCTATGATGCTATGTTAACATTACAAACTAACATTTGAGACAGTGACAACGTGTTATTCAATAAGCTCAGTATGGAATATTTCTATTTTATTATGTTAACCTTTGATGGAATGGCAAATCATAAGAAGGAAATATCAGATTCAATAACCCACCATTTTATGGCCACATAAACATGTACATTAACAAAAAATTTCATAATTAAAGATTGAGATGAAAGTCAAAATATCACGAGATGCAAGTCAAAATATCACAAGGGAAATCCACATACATTCCAAAATGTATAAATAAAACCATCACAATCTCTTATAAGAAAGATTAATCAAAGTACTGAAATTACTGAAAAGCGCTAAGCCTGGAAGAAAGTGTTAAGAAATATATCGATTTATATGAAAATACATGTAAAGAATCATATTTGAATCGGGATTTTTTACATATATTTACTTAAGTATTTCAAGTAACTCGACAGTTGTACTTTTATTTAAAATTATATTCAAATCATTGGTTTTGGATAATGAGCAAATTACAGATCAATGCAAATTGATAAAAAGTATTCCTTAAATATTGCATACAGAAAACGAAGCCTAAAATAATGTTAATAAAAAGCAGCACGAATTAGCGTGGAAAAGGGGTTAATCGAAAAATATTGTATAAAAAAATTGCAATCTGCAATTTGTTATGTAAAACATGCAGATGGTGTTCATAACTCAACATATTACTGGTAGCTTGAAATATTATGGATAAACGTTTTGTGCCCAATTTTTTTAATCAAGATTTTTAATCAAATCTTCAGTACCAAATAACAGGTGATTGCATTGTTTGAAAGGGCTTAAGCGACATTTTTTTTTATAATAATCAACACTTTTAATAAGATACGGAAAGCAATTTTTCCGTCCGGATAGAATTAGCAATAATCAAAGTTTATACATTTGAAACGTTTGGTACGGCAGGCGAGAAATTGTAAGACAATACCTTTTTAAAACACTCAAAACCTATTAATATCGTAGAATTATTCCAATTATTACTTAACACCTAAACACAACTCATTGCATATTACATCCAATTTTTCTTCAAAATTCCAATTCGAAATAAATCATCATGGTATCTTTTGGAGCACCCGTATCCGATAAGACCGCGGAACATAAACTGGCAAGATTTGAAACATACAGCTTACGTCAATTTCACCTGTAACAATCAAAACGTTTGATATGGTCGGGTTGGATTGAAACTGTACTTATTGGAAGTGTATTTTCAATCCACCTCAGCGTTTCTAACTTGCAATATAAGTTATGCGATCGAAACACATTTTATTTAGTATCAGCAAAGCAATTGAACAACATTTTATTTCATCAAAAAGTATATTAATCAGCAAATATGAGAAGATCCCTATTCGAGAGAGATTATATGTAAGGCAAAGCATTGTCCGATGACTTCAGAGAATCAGTCGTCACTGATACACTTCCTATAGCTACAATTCCAATCCAATGTTTCTCAGACATCCGCGTCAATTTGTTCCCACCCACTTCATATGTTTTGCTGTAACAGGTGAAGTTGACGTAAGCTGTATATTTCCAATCTTGCCAGTTAATGTTCCGCGGTCTTATATAATAATGACATTAAAATGAAACTTATTCCCAATTTAATACTGGTAGAACAAATGTATCTGCATGCGGGATAACTTGAAGATATTAAGTTCTCCCTACTGCATAGTTATGAGTTTTCCAAAGTATGACTTCCTTAGGGTACGACCTCTCCAGCATCTGCCAGTAGGTGGCGGTATTTCGGAAACGCGAAAACGAAAGTGCAAGTTGGTTTAGAAATCTGGCGACAAAAAAGCGCTGCAGCTATGCTTAGCGCTTTAAAAATGACACAAAGTTCAGTTATTTATCCATTTATTCAGGATGAAACCACAACTATATGCAGTAAACAGTTGAGCAACAGAAACAGTTGAGTACCTTGTTATTTCATCTCAAGCTCTAGCATATGTAGCACATTGATAGCAGCATGTTGTGCACATTTACCATGTTGTTTATATACAAATAAAGTAGAATATGCATTTGATTGAACAAATGTTTTCCACAAAGTTCTCTCTCTCTCTCTTTCTCTCAAAACAAATTGATCAAGCATTCAACATCATATAAAGGTTAAAGTTTGATTTTAAGACAATATTGAAATATTAAGGTGTAGATCTGGGGGGGGGGTGGAGGGTGTCCTAATTGGCAAAATATTGAACATGGCATTTGCTTATACAGAAAGTTTTGACAAAAATAAACATGGAACACCAATGTAATGCCCAAGGGTAAAAATAATGTAACACAATTCTGCTTCTAAAACTAATCTTGCCATTTTAACAGTGTCAAGGGAATTTTGCGCTTTAATCAGGAACTAATACATTAACAACTGATTGCTGCTAACAATGGTCTTGGTGAAACCTGAAATTCTCTTTCAATGTTACTGGGTGTATATAATCTCCAAAAATTCTCATTATACCACAGGATTTTGTAATTTGATCTCGAAATTCAAGGTACCGGTAATGATAAACCTATGAGGGTCTTGGGCTTACTTTAATAATTGATCAATACAGGTTATTTTGATAAAAATCAGATTTTTTCAAAACCTGACTCATGACACCAATTCTTGACAATTTTTGAAGAAAATGAACAAACTTTCACATTGGCTGTTAATCAGTGATTTACAACAGACAACCTAACATATCACAATCAGAGCAATATACATGTAACATTTTCAAGAAAACCCCCTAAAGATGTGTATCTCTTTATGATAAAGATCCTAGGGTGGTCACAGACTCAGTGAGTAAGCATCCTAAGGGCTACAGACTCGGTGAGTATGGGCCAAAGACTCGGTGAGTAAGTTCCTCTGGGCCACAGACTCGGTGAGTTTCCTTGAGTCACAGACTATGTGAGTTTCCTTTGGGCCACTTACTCAGTGAATGAGAGTTCTGTGGAGAAGCTCCATCACTGTCTCTTTCTGTTGGGCAGACACAGAGAACTTGAGAGACCAGGCCACCACTCGCTCAGCGAACCAGTTGGCATCTTCCTGCTTCAGCTGTGTGTGACAAATGTTCAACAGAAGTTTCACCGAGTCCAAAGGGTTGGGAAAGGGAACCTGCAACAAGAAAACAAACAGAGCGTGCAGTTATTGCATGTGGTGCACAAGACTTTAAATATTCATTTAAGTTGCAAGAGGCTCTCTGTTCTTGATCAAAGAGTTGAAAGACGATCACAAGATTAATGCTAATTTTAATATTTGATAAAATAATGCAAGTTTGACATTTTGTTTAACCTTATTATCGATAAATGTTCTTTGAAGTAAGAAATATCTAGGACAAGCAACACTGAAGATCTTATTTTGCAGTCTTGACTTATTCATGCAGTAATCATACTTAACTTTATTGCATCAGAAAAACTAGCAGACTAATAATGCAGTGATACATGTTTTCATACCTGTAAATTGTCTGGGCCCCTCTTAAGTTCATGCATCATGTATTCCTGCTCATCTTTAAGAATCGCCATGGTAACGTAAGGCATTGAGTATTTTTGATCTGCTGACATATTGTACCACTCGTCCGGTACATTTATGTATTTGGCAGGATTGATGAGGTTGGTAAGGTTGGCTTTCCCAGAATGCTCTGTTCCGAGATGTGGCTCATCTTCCCACAATACCCTTCGAGATTTGTTCAACATCTCGCATGATACACAGATGTCAAATGAGTTTTCAGAATTTAGGTCCTGGGCACCATGAGTTGGGCAAAGGTGCTCTCTTGTGTTAGACTCCAAGGCCTGGGAATCTGATGAAAAAGACCTGGAGAAATGGGGCTGATGGTGATTATGATGGTGAAAATGAGACAGAATGTCCTCTGAGACTCCTGGAAGATCGTAGAGAGGTTCACTATTGTGTCTCTTCTTCATCACAGCACTATGAAAGTGAGACTGTCTAGGGAATATCCCTGGCAACCCATCCCTCTCTTCCTCCAGCAAGGCTACATGTCCATGCCCGTAGTCTCTCTCGGCTTTTGTCTCACTGTGAATATCTGTTTGACTAGAGGAAAGAGAGTTGGGCTTCTGAGCCAAGAGAAGTTGAGATATGGCTTTGTGAATGTAGCCCAGTGTTTCCATCAATGCGTATCGTTTCCCTTGAACATCCCACAGAAGACCTCTGGATAAATGGCAGAGCTGGGATAAAGTTAGCTGAGATAGATCTGTCCTTTCGCTGTCACTACACTGTCTCTGAAAATCACTCGCTGTCACACTTCTTGGGCTCTCCACTTCTGTTCCACTCGGTAAATCAGGCTTTTTTATCTTATTCTCTTCTTTGTCATTGTTTGTAGATGTTTCATCAGCTTTGTTTTGGTCGTTTGAAGCTGAGCCGGTTGTGGGCTCTGTTTTGATGTCACTCTCTACAACTACATTGCTCTCAGAGCCAGCAGCAGAATACTCCTCATTTTTAATGGGAGATGTTTTCTGCTCAGACACAGTGGTTGTAGATGCCTCTTCTTTATTTTCACTCACAGTTTCTTTCGAATCATTATCACTTTTCTGTAATGTACATTCACTTTCTGATTCCTTCCCACTTGCCTCAAGCTTCACAGTTTCTGTGGAATCAACTGATGTTCCTTCCGGTACTGAAGGATTAACAGCTTTACCTACAGTTTGCTCCCTGCTGCTGGATTTTTCCATTGTTCCAGCAGTTGGCTGATGATTCAGAGAGTTCAGGATTGCCAGATAATAGTATGCCCTAAGACAATCCAGCTCCCGACACCTCAAGCCTCCACACGACACAGAGTCCTCGTCCTTGATCTCTGTCAAGTAGCGTTTGATGGTATGCACTTTTGCAGCCCCGTCATAATTACTTTTGCGTTCCATACTGATAACAACTCTTACGGCGGTGATTTCTTGTTGAAGCTTCAACATGTACTTAGGTCCTGCAATAAAAATCATCAATCTGTACCTAATATCCCACTCTATTTCCAGCCAGCACAAATCAATCCTGACCTCTGGCAGACATATGATATTTAACAAAAACTTTACTCTTTCACTTTTCTTCAATTTATTACAGTACTAAAGAATTATCTTGGATCACCTCTGCCATTAACATTCAAAAATCAAAAATAACATCATTACATAAAAAAAATGGCCAACATTTGTTTCTTCATAACTAAGTCAAGGCTTAAGCACAGAAGAAACATTTGTAACTATTAAAAGTGGTTTACATTGGGAGAGGAACATTGAAATTGAAATATGATACCTAATGGCAGAAACAATCTGATGATGGTTTCCATGACAACATAATGTCCAGCCTCTTGGAGACTGCTGATGGCATGGATGAGATGAGATATAGCGGTTGGAGTCTCGGACATCAGGAACGACAGCATGCAAAGAACCAAGTCTACACTGATCTGAATCAATAGCTAAAAGGAAAGACAAAATGCTGTACATAGATATTCAAAACTGTAAGTGCACAGGGGTGTTTGAGACACTGTATCAAGATGAACTGGTATTCATACAATGCTTATAAAACTTTTTTTATTGATCAATTCATATTTCATCTATGTGTATGCAATAATGCCTAATCTTAATTTCAGCATTCAAACTTGCAAGATGATCATTAAAACACTGCCCTTGATATGAAAGACTCAATCAAAAAAGTTTTTAATTGCTCTCTAGAGATAAATCCGTATTTAACAACATATGTCTGAATCCTATGTCTTAATTCTGCTGTCATCCACACTGAGGTTTTAGTACTTGTGCACTAGATATTTTTGTTTTCCATATATTTCTCATCAAAATATCAAATTAATATGCCTGTTTTAGGTGTATAAATGAACTAGCATAGTTTTATTTTGAGTGGGTTCCAACCTCCCAAGACGTTCCCATCAGATTTCATGTCACTATCGAAAATTTTCATCCCAATAAAACAAATATTCATAAAAATACAAAGAGGAAATTATAATCTCTGTATGCCATGTCATTTTCTTAAATAGCTAGTGTCTACAAAAATTCATGCTGAATTATGTATACTTGATCGAGACAGAGATTGTAATCTAGTCACTGGGTCTGTCACTAACTGTCACGTACTGTAATCCCATGGTCCTCCATGGCTGGCTATCAGCTTAAATATCACACATTCTCTTCGTAAACAACTACCATTTACATGTATATTAATCACAAATTGAAATTGTTACATTTTTGATTTAGATTATTTAAATCCAGTTAATGAGATATTTTGGAAATAAAGGAAATCAAAAGCCATAAATATTATTTCTATCTCAAAAGGAAAAAATTAGGTTATCTGCAAATAGGATATTAATATTAAGTCATGCAATTCAAAACAATTTTTTTGTAACCAATTTTTCCTAAAAAACGATATATGCTTGTTGACAGTGTAAGGTTCATGTATGTTGTGTGTATGCAACTAACTTTTTGAAAATCAATCTGAGTTTTTGTGTAAAATCACACTAATCAGACAGTCCAATTAGAGTTCAAGGCTACATCATGTGATTCTGATCATCCGATTATCTTTAATCCCTCTGCAATTCCTATATCTATATAGTCCTAGATTTATGTCAAGAGATCCATTAATTACTACTGTACTATAGATTAAATTTGTATAATTTCTTTCATAGAGACCTACTTAGCAAACTTTTATAACCTTTTTATTTGTATGTTGTAAATTAAATGAAAATTGTTAAACAAACATTGACCACGCGCCGAGTCAACAGGTTACGTAATGGCGAATACACTGGCAATGGTCAGAGTGGATAATCATTTTAATACATGGAAATAAAATATTTCTGACGAAGTAAGTTTAGTTTTCACTCATACAACTTACATAACACGCGATATAGGGAATTGTATACAATGCAAGCGACTTTATAGATGCTACCGGTATTTGAAAATATGATGCAAAAGTATAAAGCGTAAATGTTTAAATGTTAATCATTAATAATAATTGGTAGTAATATCATGGAGATCTGTGCATCATACACTGATAATGTTACTTGCAGTTTGATAACGCCATTTTAAAGCGATAAGATCGACGTATCATCTGAATCGACGTATCGTAGGATTTTTTTAAAATTTAGGCTAAAAATGAGCAATTCGACTAGTCGTCCGCATCGACGATTCGTCCGAAAAATACGGTAAATCTATAATGTTCTTAAGGTTTCTCGCATTATCACCGGTGTGAGATCGGTTTGTCCAGTGTGAGACAGCAGTGTGAGATTTTTCTGTCTTACACTGTGTATCACTACGCCACTTTAAAACGTAAACAAACGTTGTCTGCTGGTGGAAAATGCAAAATTATTGATTGAGATTATCCATTAAGTAATTGATTTGCTTAATTAATAACAATTTATCGTATTTTTATAGTACAAAAATGTCGTATGCTCTTATTTTGACTTGCACTATTTGAAGCACGCGGAAGAGTAAACCGAACGTAAATTTTCTAACGTCATAACAGAAAGTTGTCAGACATCGTTTTTAAATGTAAAATAATGCGAGAAAAATAATCATTCATTATATACTCGTGTGGGATAGTGAAATTCCACCTCGGGGTCAAGATTCACGGTCTAGGACTCGGCAGAGCCTCGTCCTAGACCGTGAATCTTGTCCCCTCGGTGGAATTTCACTATCCCACACTCGTAATAATGAATGATTCTATTAATCCCACTCCTGAATGTTCTTGTATCAAGAATTTCTTGAGAAGTATATCATTGAAATCTGTAGACAAAACATACTTCAAAAATACCAAAATAATGGAGGGTCAGTGTTCATCCCTCAGAGTTATGGCCATTTTAATTTGACCTTTTTGCACCTAAAATGCAATTTCAGCCTGATTAGGATTTGTTGTCAGTATTTTTGATTGAGCGAACTTATTTCTTCAAATATTGTTTTTAAGTATGCACAATGGTCACACTGAATAGATGGATTACGAAAAAAGTTTGTACGAAGCTGCGTTAATTTTTGTGTGACCTTTTTGCACTTAAAATAGACAATTTCTATAATAGTTACAATTTGATTTGAAATAAAAACTTTTTGAATATCAAGAATTTTATAAAATTAATCCAGTTTGCTAAGATATGTATTCAGTATCATTTTGACATAATAAAACATGGGGTCAGTGATGTCAAATTTTAGATATATGGCTTCAAAGGTAAAATTCTCGCAAAAATTGGCTTACAAATATTCAGACTTTTCTATATATTTGGATGTTTTTATGCTTAACGTCTATCACTCTGTCAAGATTTAATTTTGTTCATGTCACACAGGACCTATAGAATATGTTACAAACCTATCAAATGTTAAAAATGTGAATAATGAATAAAGTATAATAAAAAGAAAAGTATATTGAAAATTCATAAAATTGCTTGTTTCTGTCATTTTCGTCTAAAAAACCTTCCGCACGAAAAAATAGTTCCCCCGAAAACGTGTTTATTTCTTTAATTCAAATGGATTTTCTTTATGAATGTTGTGTTATTATGAAATAATAATCTTTTTGTTATGATCAAATAAATAAAATCATATTCATTTAAAATATAATGATCATCTGCGCAATGAAATCAAAACGTGAGGAGTGAGATACCTTAATTGTGTAAGCCATTTCGTGCAATTTTTAAAAATTATCAAATTACATAAAAACATTTTTAATGTTTGCATTTTTTTGGCATCATATAAATGATTGTGAAAATAGAAAGAAAAAAATATCATTGCAAGAAAATGTCGAGTTGCCAGGCGGGGATCATCAGATCAAATGTGACGCAAAGCATCAAGTTTGATCCAGCGTTCAGTTTGTTCTGATGATCCGCACCTGGCAACGAGATGTGATCTGGCTCTATGGATCAAGTTACTGTTATAATGATAAATTTATCATATACCCTTGTCTATTCAAAAGTTGCAATAACAAAACTATCTTTTTAAAATCAACTGTATGACGTTTACTTATATAACAAAGCTATTTTGAAATGAACTCTTTTAAAACACGCTAAAATACAAACGTTATTTTATGTCATCAGTTTCAGAGATTGGCGATACGGAATTGGAAACCCACAGTGTGGTGATCTGGAAAATCGGATCACACTCTGTAAAATTGACAGTATCAAGAAGGGAAAATTGATGGGTATATAATAAAAAGCTTTTCTTTGACTTCCTTTCGTACCTGATGAATTTCCTCTTGGCTTTGTTTCCCAGCCTGTAGGATACTTAGGGATTTGTACATCTCCTCCAAACTCTCTGTATCCATGACGATTCCCAGATTACTGTAAAATATTCTCAAAGCATGATGAGGAAAGGTCAAGCCATCAATCAACCAGGGTTTCCATGGTGATAAAGTATCTCTATCCTTGTTGTCAAGGATGAAATCTGAAAGAAAATAATACATGTACTAAAATAACCCAGTATGTAAAGATAACATTAAAGAATTATTCAATTTATTTATACTTTATATATGTGTTAAATATATAAAAAAATCTATTATTCACAGCACCTTGAAATTAGTTGACAATATTTGGTGTCCATAAATTGGAGCCGATATTATATTTTCAAACACACTTAAACACAGATTTATTGTTTCATATTACATGTATCTACGAAATCTATCATGTTATCAATCCATATTTCATTACAAACTTCTATATTTTTCTTTTTTTTTCCAGTTTTCTTTTTCAATACCTGGTAAGAACAATTTGGAATTGCTCTGCCATTTTGAGAATTTATCGCTCTCCACAGCTAAGATTTCTGGGTTGTGGTTTTGAATCTCCTTGACGACCAATTCATGCATTCCGCTAACTGCAATCATTGCCTGTTGAAAAAACCAGGAAGAAAGAATATGACACATTAATGTTTCAATGCTTTAGGGCAATATATCTTCTAAACTGCTTCCATAAGCAATTAATTTTTCCCATTAAATTCCAAAATATCCTTTAACAAAGATAATCCAAGTTGTTTCAATGTCAATTGGGATGTTGTATAAGTTCACAAAAAAGTTAATTAGTTATTCATTAAGGTCACCTTCCTTATAGTTAGTGCGCTACAAAAGCCCCTTTCACAATTGGCACATGAGCACTTTACAACACTTTGTGATTGTAATTTTTTGGCTTTGCACGAGCTATCGCATACGTTGCACAAGTTTTCGCATTTGTTGCATGTGTTTTAGTGGTCGCATTAAGTCTTCTCGAAATAGTAGACGTGCACACTATTCAGCTGCGACCGAATGCGATTCAAATTATTGCAATGCAACGCATGAACATTAGTACGAATGTTTTACAACATTTTGTGTACTCCAAAGAATGATGCACAATTTTTAAAGATCTATGATGAATCGCAGCTGTTTATGTGTGTGTTGTGCGACCATAAGACTGTTGCTCAACGTGTCTCATGTAATCCTGCCACGTTTCAGTTTCCATGCTTTGCCACTAGTATATACTGGATACAGGGTTATTTTGGCCCTGTGATATTTTCGCTTCTACTTATGGTTTTGAATCGTCTTGAATTCGCACCAACAATGTTGTGGTAAAAGAGAGATAATATGAGACATTGGAATTCGCCATGTCTTAATCTGCTAAATGACAAAAAGAACGAAATGAGGGAAAATTAAACCGGGCCCCATTACAGTATACACTGTATAAGCATATCTGTTTCAGGCCACAATTGACCTTGATTTTTGCTGTTGCTTTTGTCATCTTCTCGGGCGGTATCTTCTCTTGCATTCAACTATTTCTACTAAATAGCGTTGGAAACGGGCAGTATACATGTATATACCCCTTTGTTTCATATGAGCATTCGAATGACGAAATGAATGATCGGACTAGCTCCGCTCGTCCTATCGCATTGGCGTATGTTCTATTGTCCGATCATATCGCATTATCTTACAACAGTTGCTTTCATCGTACAACAGTCACATATAGATGCAATATATATTGCAAGTCTTAATGTGTTTACATTGCACATTGCCGCTCTGAATCGTGCAAGTTTCGTACGAGTACTTTTTCATATGCGATAATTTTGGAAACAGTTTACGAACCATATCTAAATTTTTTGGTTGCACAAATATGTTGTCGCTTCTGCTTGTGCGCCCATTGTGAAAGGGGCTTTAGACATGAGTATAGCATAACCCATGCATGACTATATATATGTCTCATCAAAGACTTCAAAACTTCTGATCAATGAAATTCTTTGCAATGCATGGTTATTTCACTATATCAATATTTCAATTCATATTTTTGAAATTTTTCTCTAAAATTATAAATTCATCTGGTTCCTGTGGTCGTACATCTGGTTCCTGTGGTCATACATCTGGTTCCTGTGGTCGTACATCTGGTTCCTGTGGTCGTACAACTTTCCTTGACTAGCTCCACTCTGCTTTAAATATCCTATTCCTTTCATAAAGTGAGACTGAGATCACAAGTACTCAGTATCACAATATACAGTTGAACTTGGATATCTCGAACACCGATATCTTGAATACAATGGATATGTGGAGGTGATTTGTAAGTACCAACCACTCATTTTTTTTAAGTATTGTACCCTCGATATCTCAAATACTCGGATATCTCAAAGTTTTTAAAAAGTCCCATCTAGTTTGAGATAACGAAGTTTGACTGTATTTCTTTTTGTAATAGTGAGATTGAGATCCAGTGAGCTCATTTTAGGTACCGGTATATGGCCCCTGCAGAGCCTAGAGTGTGATTGGCCTTTGTAATATTATATGTACTGGTATTTAGTATTTGAAAAATAAATAATTTTACAGACACTCGAAGTATTTAGATTGCTCTCATACTGAAGAAACAACAGAAAATTACCTAATACTGGTAATAAATAAGAAAAGAACCTTTTCAAAGTATATGACAACAATTTAAATAAAATAAGAGAAACATTATTTTTACCTGCCTATTTCTTTCAAAACATTTTCAATAATAAAGTGTATAAATGTCAAACAAGGGATTTTTTTCAAAGTGAATAAAGCAACTTAATTTTGCTGACCCAAGAGTGAATTCACAATAGTATCCAATTGTCATTTCTTCAACTTGACCCAAAGACCCAAATTTGAACCCAATATGATATCTGTCACCACAAAGTACAAACACTGTATGTCATCTCAAGTTCTCCAGCAGTTCCTTTCTTTAAATACCTAATTGCGTTCCAATGTAATGCACAGAAGATGAATATTTGCATTCCCCCATTATGTATACTCGTATAATCACTAAAAGTGGTAAAGAGTTCAGAGCCCTATTGTTATATCATAGTGTACATTCCCTGACAAGCAGACTTAGAAAAAAATGGTGTCTGTTTACATCTATAGTGTTTGCTCCTGTCATACAAACTATGTTAACTTTTAAATCAGAGTGGCTAAGTTTTAATGTACAAAAGAAAGCAACATTTTGTCTATCCATTAAATCACCTTAACTATAAAACAAGAATTGCAAATAAAAAAAGGATAGAGGGAGGGGGCAAAAGATACAGAAAGAATTTTAACCATCTGGTGCAAAATGCAGTTAGAAAAATCAAACAAGAACCAGTTGAAACTATTCAAGATGGGTACCACAAATCCCTTTCCTGTAATATTTCTCCATTTTAAAACAATTTTTTCATTGGTCTCATCCATTAATATGAGTAATCCAATGGGAACGATACCAGGATATCTTACATGGACTACTGCACCCTGACTAAGTACTGTACCCAGGGGAGGGCTTAAATCTATTGTGTTACCTCCTCTGTCAATTAAAGCAGGGCCGAGATGGTGGGATTCTTTCTTAATGCTAATTCTGAATAGGATGGATGGACCATCAATTCAAACAAATAAATTTTTTACATCAATTCGATTCTGTTAACACTTACAAGGATTTTATTATTTTTTGTTTACGGTGTATCAAATGCAGAATCAGAGTATTAGGAGAAAGTTCAATGTTGAACCCAAATTGGATAGAGATATTAAACCATAAACGACAAATTTCTCAAGCTTTTTGTATTACGATATTGCCCATCAGCCTTCACTGTTACTGTAAGGGGAAAAATTGAAGCAGGAAAACTCAGCATTACCATACTTCTTTTTTTTTTTTTTAAGATTCCTCTTCCTGCAGTATGTCATTTATCCTTATTTTCAATCAGACTGCAGGGACAAACTTACCATTTCAATCAAATAAACATACATGTAACCTTTACACAGTTGTTGCCTTTATAGTGCCCTAGTTTTCCTTCAACTCAGAGGACTGTTCTCATAAATAATACATATCAGTTTAAATATTTATGTTGTGCATATATATTATAGTGTATGAAATTACACATATTAAAATTACAACCTATTGCATCAAATTGAATTCCAGGTTCAACATCATTAAAAATAATGTGTTTCAGCTCATAAAA
The DNA here is from genome assembly GCA_020458035.1 of Magallana ariakensis. Lineage (NCBI taxonomy): Eukaryota > Metazoa > Mollusca > Bivalvia > Ostreida > Ostreidae > Magallana > Magallana ariakensis. Next base: position 10,653,835 of record CM035815.1, read on the forward strand.
TAGAGATATACTGAGGTTTCCAATTACAAATACCTTAAACATTTATCATAGCTCCTTACAAAAAGTGACAGATTTTGTTACTTTAGTCCTGTTTTATCTTAATCTATTCTACCAGTTATAGGGAAATTTTTAAAATTTTCTTGACAATGTAATGCTTTATTTGACAAATAGGAAAATTTATCTCCAAGAATATAAAACTGTAGATTTTTAATTAAACGCGAGGAATTAATATCAACGTATAATCACAAGAAGCACCTCTCGCAGATTTTAAAATCTGGCTATTATTTTCTGAGAGTCAAGAACTATAAGAAATTAAAATAAAACTTACGTGTTCACAATTTTATATTCTCGCCATTTGATACTAAATGGCGGGATCGCAGAATTAAGTACTCGTTTTAAATAAGGAATCTACAGTATTATTTTTCTTCATGCACGCTTTTTAAATCAAAATGTTTGTATTTTTCTTTATTTATATTTGGGTATCATTAAAGTTTAAATTGAAGTTTGAGAAGAATAATTTATATAGTGCAAATTTCTATGAAAATATTTTATCATTTAAACAAATCTTCCATTTACCGAAAGTCTAACAATAGATAAATGTGCATCATCTGCCTAAAAATACCATCAAATCTTGTTTATCTTGAACTCAATGGGGCATCAAGTAAAACCTTGAAATATATGAGTGTTTCAAATACTTAATGAAACAGCAATTTGGACAACAACATTTTCATATATGCATGACATTTGAGTTATCAATGTTCAACTGAATTTCTATAGTCCTAATTTTCCATTATTACATGCAAATTGATATAGCATGTATCTTTTTGTATGGCTAATGACTACTTACTAAGAATAGATGATGCCATTTAATTAAATATGCATAAAAGGACCGTAAATGACAGCAATATCCCACCTGAAATGCTTTTTGCTCTTTCAGATATGCATAGGCCTGACTCCATTCCCATTTCAGCAAAAACTGTTGCAGCAACTTGTGGGCATATGCCATTCCTGACTGCTTTTCATTGCCAATCATGGAAACTCGGGCAGCGGTCTGGAGGCTTGTAGTGCAGTTGTATCGCCGCGCCAACAGGACTGCCGCATTCTGAACCTGCTGCATGGCAAGATGGCTGAAAGTAAAAAGTTATTGACTACAATTGGAAAATATCCATGCAACATTATTCTTATTAATGGCAAGTTTGAATGCACTTTATATTTGACAAGATGCAAAAACATGCATTTTTAAAAATAAATGAAGATATTTTTATTGTTAAAAAAAAGAGATATAGACTTTGATAATAAAAACTGTTTTTATTCCAAAGATTTCAAAGTTAATATTTGATAAGGCTTATGAGATCAGTATTCCTTGGAATCACACCAACCATTTAGCTGCTTGCTCAAAGTTTCCGTCTTTTGTAAGTTGGTGCGCCCACAGAGTATATAGATCCTCCAGAACTGGGTCAATCGGAGACAGACGGACCTTGGCTAGAGCAATGGCTTCCCTGTTGCAGAAAATGTCATTAGTCAATATCACAAGTAACTGCGCAATCAAAGGAAAATCAGGCTGAAAATGCAATCAGAAAAATCCGCACTCCAACCTCGGGCAATTAGGATGCATAATAGAAATAAAAAAGATGTAGCGGCATCAATATGCAGGATAAACGTCATTATCAGCAGTAATGTATGATTAATAAAGTCCAAAAAAAGACCTTTTGATGTATGCAAAATCATAAACTTTGGCATTCTGGCTTCAAAAGTCTGATTACCTTGTTTGTTAAAGAGATTGACAGATATGACATATATTTAAACAAAAAACTTAATTTCTGACTCACAATGCATAATAAACAAAGAAATATGGAACCTATAACATTCAGGGAAGTTCCGCTGAATCAGTTATGTGATCAAAGGCAATCTTGGCTCTCTAGCACACCATGCCATATGAACTTAGCATTTATTCATACCAAAAATCGTTTTATGTTGTTGCATATTTTTGGCACAATAACCTAGATTTCTATTGGCACCTGGAGCAATATAGTTTGCTTTATATCCATAAAAGGTTTCAAACAGGACATAAATCGGTAGTAAATCTAGGTTAAGTTTGAATAATACAGGTATATGTGTATGCCTGAGTTAGTCTCCCAATACGCATAAAGGATGTTCTTTCAAACATAATCAGTTTCCTGAAAGAAGATTTACTGGTTTGTCTCATTAAAAAAACATCAAAGTTGTAGTCCAGTTCACAATTTTTCAAATGATTAAACTGGTAAATATATTGTTCTTCAGATAGTGGCAAGTGCAATTATTATAAGGGGAATTAAATTCTTATTTTAATGTCAGTTATTTAGGGCTGACTAAAAATAAATTACAGGGAAATATCCCCCATTTTATTTTCGCCCCTTTCACCTGAGTGAATTCAACACATTTTATAAACAACTGTATTAATTAGGAAGAGTGTCATTTCTAAATTACAAAATGTGGATAAAGCGTTTGCAAGTGTAGAAGGGCAAAAAAAACCCCATAAAACATAGGGCAAAATAACCCTGTATACAGTTTTCTCCCTTTTAGTCCTCCATGAGAGAATCTTGCTTTGATCCATGTGATGACATGAAAATATATTGTAATATGTGCATCACACCATGGCAAGCTAAACTAGCTAACTATGCACGTACAGTATCTAAATTCTGAATCACAGTACTATTTTTTTAAGAGGGCTGAATGGTCTTGGCCATTTTTAGACTTTATAAATCTCCTTAATAAGAGCTATGTATAAATATGTATAAAAAAAATCAAACTTTAAAGTTAAAATCTATGGAGTTTTTCTTTTCTAAATAACAATTAGTAGCTTAACAAATCATTTTAAAAAAATTTACGATAGATCTGATGGTTAAGTTTGTTGACCACACAACCTTCTTAAGAAAAAAAACCCCTCAAAAACTTTGTCCTTTCATTTCAGTTTTCATGCACTTAATATGTCTAGTTCAATTTCACTCATGTAGGGATGCAGACAAAAGAAATCAACAAACATTGGTTGTCAAAACTTAGCAAATTTCAATGTCAAAACATGCAATCAATTCCCCCAAAAACATGCATACCAATTGTATGAATAGTGATTCCCATTGTCAATTTTACTTAAATAACAAATGACGCTCATTGCATTTCAAGACAAGCAAAGAAAAAAATAAAATAAAACTGCCTGCTCCACTCAGAAAACAAGTAATTTATTTTGTCATTTTGAAAGAAATGAATGCATTGTGGAGACTTCAATATTCTATTGTGTAGTTTGTGGGAGAAGGTGTCTGCATTGTGTTAATGTTGGTCAGATAATCATCAAGATTAGTTCAATAACTCCACTCCAGTGGTTTAACCATTATGTATTTATGCTCTAAAATATTCCCTACTTGCATATTCATTACCCCATATCATAACAAGCCAAGCATTCAAAGGCAAATCTTCTTCCGACTTCATTTAATGTTATATTTAATGGTATATAACAATCAATGCATCAGTTTCTGCACCTGTGCAGCATTTGGTTGAGCAAGTTGCATCTTTCCCTCCCACTATAATAGTCAATTTATCTCTGTAACATTCAGATGGAAAATACTCCCAAAAAGATAGCATATTTCTGGATATTATCAAACAATCTGGAAAATGTAATAGCATATGATATCAAATTTCCTAACATCAATCTTAATACAGCCTCCACACAAAATGACAGAAATTACATGCAGTTGAAACTGCATAAACAGAATAATTATGTTGATCAGTGTGATTGGCATGAAATAAAGTGTAAAATAATGAAATAAAGTGTAAAGTAATGTAATGAAGTGTAAAGTAATGTAATAAAGTGTAATGTAAATTTTGAATGAGTATTCATGTGAATGCTTGATATAAAAGAATTTCCATCAAAATATATTGTCATATAATAACACTTTGGTTTAAGCCCAATAATTGAAGTAATATTTGACAAGAAAGCGAACTGCAAAAAATTATGGAACAATTGATATTATCCCAATATTAATTGATACTGGTTTCAGACAGCGTCCGGAGAAGTGGAACATCAAAATGTCTTAATGTGTCCATGAAGATTTGCTGTAATCTTTCCTAATTGTAGCTTTATTCTCCTTGTCTTGAACAAAGTTTTATATAAAAGGATTACCAGTACATTCTCGTAAGTCCTACAATAAAATGTAGGGGTAAATCTCTCCAACTCATTTATATAGATTAGTCTGGTTGTCAGTGTCGATCAGGATTAACAATCTTCTGTAGAAGTAATATGTAACGCTTTGTTCAAGACAAGAAATTAGGTCATTCTGTCATACAATGAATCAATAACAAACCTATTTTTGATGATGACAATCCAGTCAATTGTTAAATGTACCTTAACTTTGCAACATCAATTAATAAACGGATGGGATTAGAAATATATAACGTAAATCTGGAAATTTTTACCATAGATAATTTTTAGCAAATTTGCGTGCGCTCTGCATTTGCAAATTTTTTTTTCCTAAAAAATTAATCAACATGCAATTAGAAAAAGTAAATAAAAAATTGCTGAAGGCTGGTCTCTACTCCTTACTATGTGAACATGTGTCCGTAAGTAGTTTAAAAAACTGTTTATATAACCAGGTAATTACCCCCTATAAACCCGCGTGTGGAGAAGGGGTTCACTCACATGTCACTTAAATGTATACTAATGACACTGCATGCATTCGTGATTTATTCATACATGTGATATGTACCGGCGGTACCCTGAATATACTGGGGTTTTTTTTTAACCCCATTCATGGTGTGCACGCGGAACACCAAAATTCACCAAAATTCACGGAATATGCAAATCTGTACCTTATTTCGAATTTCTCGCTAAATGACACCATTTTCCTCTCATTCTCATTTGACCCTGTGTTTAACATGTGACCTTCCGATATAGTGTACACAAACCGTCACATGTGAAGGTGTGAACTTCTAATTGGGATAATTATCTCGCTATAAATTCGTATAACAATACCCCTTTAGGTAGCTTCGTTGCATTTGCCACTGATTATGTCTCTGCTGATATTTAGCATTGCTAATGTATATATCGGTAATATGAACAAAATGTAAATTGTAGACATCAACTCTCACGTAATACTATATGAAGCTGGTAAACATATACGATTTGTGAGAAAATTAGAGGCGGTGATGTACGATATCCGAAGGTTAGCTACCATTGTGCATGTCAATATGTGTGATATTTTATATTTGAGTGTTTTACCTTAAGTGCCGATGACAATTCGCAATAATTTAAAACGTAAAAATTAATCTATAGCTTTATGACTCGGATTCGCAAAAATTAATTGACATAAAAATTTCCAGATTTATGGTATCAACATGTGTCGGAAGGCTATACCTCTGAGCTTCTTATATAAATATCTACCAGAATAATTAAAGAAATAGTAATTTTTTAAAGGAAAGATGCTATAAGAACTAAAATAAAATAAGAGTAATTTCATATCTTTTAATATATTCAAATTTATCATTTTCCTCTGATTAATGTTCTAAAAAATAAATTTGGGGAAAAACACTTCAAATATGAATACAATCACTAATAGTAGAGTTCAATGCACTTATGATATCTCTTAAAAACTTCAACTAAATAAAAAACATTTGAAATTTGCTCTCATGACAATATATCTTCTGTAAAAATAAATTCCCATTTAAGCAGTAAAGAGAAACTTAACGAGATATAATGTAACTTAGGTACTGGGGTAACAAATGGGCTTGTCAAATCTTGAGAAAGACAATCGGTTAAAATCGAGTTCAAGGGAAAGTGAAAATTTCTTCAACAACTTTCTGGGGAAGCTCAATTATTGCTTTATTCCTGTGAGCTTAGATGATATTGAATAAACCTGTCAACATTTATAACAGTTATACTTGGGATAAGAGGTCCGTGAACTTGAAGTGAAGGACCTTGCAAAGATAGGTATAGCCTCACAAATCATTGAAGAGAAACCCCCAAAACACCAGGTATTATGACAAATAAATACTTAATGAAGGAGAGAAATCTACACCAGGACTGGGTCTATATTCAGGTCTACAGCGGTTTGGTTTCCTCCACAAAAGAGGTCAAAGTTCAGGACCTTGAAACAGGATACCCTGATATAAAACATGACCAAAGAAACAATTACCACACTTATTTTTCTCAATACTGGCAATAAGCATGATTGCTTACAGTTCCCATACAAGAACTATATAATAATATTGATCATATAGTCCTTTAAAGTAATGATAAAATGTCAATGCTATTGTTTATTTTTTCATGGCATTCATTGATAGAGCCGCACCCTTTGTGCTCAAGTCTCATTTGAGTTCACAACAGGATGTCAGAAAAAAGGAGAAAATCAATGGGTCTATGTTATTAAAGTTCAACAAAAGTTTACGCCAAATGAGAAATGCGACACATATTTTATTTCAATCTTGTCATACTATTTACATGCATGCAAGTTATGATGCTTAAACGACATTGCCCTTGTCCTTGTTTTGTACAGAATTAACATGATGTCAGTATGTATATCTGATAATGAATGATCGTTTATCAAGAGGGACAAATCTTTGTTTATGTCAGATACAGAAAAATATTCTAATTAAAATTTCCATAACAATGAAATTCTAAAAATAAAATGATCAAGTCTATCTTTAAAACCTTATCTATAATGGTGCTTTACACAACTTGAACAATGATGACCCGCGACAATTTGTATCATATCTTTATGACACCAAAAAAAGAACCATCTTGAAAAATAGGACAATAGCCCAGTCACAACCAAATCTGCCATTGATTTTTCTCTCTCCATTTGCCTCACAGCTACAGTCAATGACCTCTGGTTTTTAAAATTAAGGGCCATTATCTGCTAACTCTAATGACCACCACAAGAAAAAAAACCTATCCGTTAACTGCACCTACTTAAAGAGGCGGTGCCTTTTGAAGAGGTCGATGGCGCTGTAGACTTTGTGGGCCGCCAGCAGGTAGGTGGCAGCTTTGTGGTACTGTCCCTCCTGCTCTAGCTGGGTGGCGTAATCCTCGCACACCATCGTCCAGGTATCAAAGGCAGCTGCAACATTAACAACAGAAAAAAAAGGTGTTAAGAGCTTTGACAAGCATGGAAAGGAAGAAATAGAACACCCATGAGAATGATTCTTGACAAAGTATTTTGGAATCTTTTGTGTAAGTTTTGCACAAGGGCCCCGGCAGAAAACCCCATGTTGCCAAACACAACCTTTGTTAATCTGTAAGTTCCCAATTTCCACATTCAAGTTTTTCTCCTCTTTTATTGCTATCTCCTCTCTGCATACCTTTCTCATTCTTAATGTGTTACACAAGCCTGCTCAAGTTTGAAGAGCTATAATTTATCAAATGGTATTTCTGGGGAACAATTCTGTGTCAAAACTGATCAGCATTTGGAAGATTCTGTGCATATTTTCCCTAAGGGTTTAAGTTGTAAGGGGTGATGCAATGTTTTTTCAAGAATCCTTAATGTATCATTTTATGCATCTAGACATGTGCAACTGTAACTTTGAATCTTTAAATAAAGGTAAAAAAAATATGCCCCTAAATAATTTAATTTATAAATCTTAAGGGAAAATGTTAATAAATAAGCAGTTTTACAATTTTAATTGTAATTTTAGATATGCACTTCTTTCCTTAAATAAAAAAAAATATTTGTCATTTTTGTGCACAGTATAGCCCAACACCTGGTAAACTAACACATCTGTATTTTGTTGATAAGATAAAATTAAACAAGACATTGAGAACTGCTTTTACCCATTGGTGCCATAGCAACAAGCCAGTCGGAGAGCTCCTCCCTCTCCCGGGCCTGTCGGAGGACTCCATTTATATTTCCTTTCCAAATCTCCAGTTGGTAGTAGTAATCCATGTTGTCATTGTCTTTGTGGTTCAAACCTGTCAGAGACAAAAATAGATGTGGTGAAAAGCTACGGTCGGACACTACCACTGAATAATAACAGAGTGTTAGCCCACCTCCTCACCCCCACCACAAAAAAACCCTGGAAATTTATATATAAACATGTTATAGTAAATCATCTTATATTGAGGCAACAGCATTTATACAAAGTCAAAAAATGAATGCATATGACAGGTGTAGATGTAATAAAATATTATAATTGAGATCTCAGGGAGATACACAAATCTTTTCATCTTTATGGAGTTCAAGAAGCTTATGAAACCACGCAGACAAATATTAACACCTAGTAAAAGTAGCCATTGGCCATCTTCACTGGACATAAAATTGTCAAAAGATTTTTTAGGTCAAGCCAAGAAATGGTCAGCATCATCGAAAGAGTGTAAATGACCTGCAGAGAAAGTAATTTAACTATGTTATAGTTATAATACCTGTTCTAATGACGACTTTTATAAATTGTCTTGGAATAAGTCAGTAAATTTACTTGTTTATACATTTACCCATTGTATTGGCCTGTCATATGAGAACTTTAATATTTGTTACATGTCTATTGTATTGCATTGCAGAATGAGTCATATAACTTGTTACATATCACTATTGCAATGACTTGTAGAATGAGTCATCTAACTTGTTACATTTCACTATTGTAATGACTTGTAGAATGAGTCATATAACTTATTTGGTAGATTTTACTTTTGTAATGGCTTGCAGATCATTTTATTGTATGATAGTTCAACTAAGTTGTTACATATAACTGTTGTGCTGGACAATGACCAATAGAAAGAGTCATTTAACTGTTGTGCTGGACAATGACCAATAGAAAGAGTCATTTAACTGTTGTGCTGGACAATGACCAATAGAAAGAGTCATTTAACTACTGAATACAAAGTCATGTTACTTTCTTGTTACTTTAACTGTTGTGATTGGAGCTAGATGGTCAACATATGTAGACAAAGATTTAATCAAGTGTAAAGCTTGTCTTGTTAACACTCTTACAGTGGATAATGAACTTATTGTTCTCATTGATCCACAAACGCAAGGGTCATACGAAAAGCAAATAAGAAAGTAGATTTTTAACCGACACCAGTTTGCAAAGCAAACTTCAGCTCTAAAATAAAAAGAGGAATATACTTGTCATTTCAGAAACTAAAATGCATATGTTTCCTCAAGACCCTTTATCAAATCACAATGGAGATAGAGATATTAGGATGGTAAAATAAGAAGCTGTGAATGTTGTGAAAAATAATATTTAGCACTTTAATGCACTTTCTCCGACACTGAAGGTCAAAAGGTTCAAGGTGGTTTATCAGACCCTACAGTTGTTCAAAATGTCTGAGTCTTTGGAAGGAAGACAGGATGCAGAAACCATATAAAAACAGACAAGAGCAAAATGATTGTAGAAAAAGAACAAACAGGCAATCCTGAACCGATTCATCATGGATGTGTGACCGACGGGAGAGAAGAATCTGCAGAAGTTAAGGCCGTAATATCCTGTCCCTCTGACAGGTTTTTTAAAGGAAAGGAAGACACTCATACGAAAGACCAATGTTTTGCAATATCATATTTCTAGCACTGGGATGGCATCTTCTTCATTCAGAAAACTCGCTTAATTATTATGTGGTATGGAACAGAATTTATCTGAAAAGCAAAGATATACATATGGGACACATGAAGGAAGACAGAAAAAAAATAATCAGTAGAATGAACAGTATATTAGCTTACAAACATCTGCAGTACACAAGGGGAAAGACAGAAAGAAAAGAATGGCACATGGTCAAAGTAAAACCCCTTTTTTAGGTCCAGATCTAGCACATAAACACAGTCTATACACTGACATCTACTCAATCTTGACCTTTAAAGATGGACTAAAGAGAGAGCACATTACATATATCATTTATCGATAAAAGCAGTGATTTCAATGTATATATATACATAAAGTGATGATATAGTTATACCGGACCTTAGGTGTTCTAAATGCATAAGAACTCACAAAAAAATTGGCCATCAGTGTAGTAAAATGGTCATTCACTTTGCTGAATCCATAAGATTGGCCTGATAATCATTTTAAGGTTGCTGTTCTTCTTACTTGTCAATGAAAGTGGAGAAAATGAGTGTAACAATCAATCAGAAAATGACCTTTGGTGAATATATTGGGGCTGTTGAAGCTATTAACACATCTTCAATTAGCATTCATAAACTTCAAATAACTTGCAGTTCAATGTTAAATGTCAAATATAAAAAGTCTTTACTCAGCAATTTTGATTCTTATAAAAGAAAATAAATGGTCCCATAAAAGCTTTCAGTCTTAAAGCCTCAGGTTTCCTTTAACGCCAATAGCAATAATGGCATTCAGTTTAAAGAGACAGTTCCTGAACACAGGAATACGAACATAATCATAAAAGACAATCTGCAGACGTGTGCATGGATAAATATAGTCCCACAATAAAGTTCAAGAAAGATCATATCAGAAATCTTTCCTAAACAACTTGAGATATACAGCCATTTGGAGTCAGATATTAATGGTTTGAACTTATAAACCTTGGACTAATGGTAGTCTGCCATCTTCTTTACTGCTTCCCAAAGTGTGGCCATTGTGTAGCTAAATTGTCATATTTCATATACTGCATATGTTTCCTGCATGATAATTTCCCAGTTAATCAAAACACAATCATTCTAAAAGCAGGGATTAATAACATGTCTTAAGGACCATAAAACTGTCAAATCAAGGTATGAAAATGACATGACATTTGGAAGAAAAAATTCAACAACTTGAATAACTCAGAATTCATTTTTTTTTTAAATATAAATTGACAGTTTGTTATTCTTCTGTGTAAATGAGTTAGGATACTGTGAAATAATTTCCATTAGAAACTAGATATACATGTATAAAGTTAATGTTACACAACAGTGGTTACCTCATTCCATGAACATGCACCCACAGAAACAGGAGGCCTTCAATTAAGTCAATATATAAAATGTCCAAGACCACAAGAAGCAGACCCTCCACAATTTTAAACAGTTTACACTACTTCTGATACACTAGCTAATTCTGCCTGGCACTGCTTGAATCAAAAACTCATTACGTGATCAGCACGCTAATTGAACTCCAAGTTCCATATTACACTGGTAATCCAAATCAAGTGGCATGTGTCCGAGACAGAAAATTAGGTCAAGACCGGGATTAGTCCCACCATAAAACGTTTTAAATATCACCTAAGCAAGGTCATTGGAATCGTACCTTTAATACTTATCAGCTGATCGGCCCTTTTCGAGAGCATGGACACATTTTACATGGCTGCTATTTAAATAACCTTTTATACATCTTATAAATACATGTATATCAAATTTACAAACTGTAGTTTTGCCAATAAAAATAAAATATCTTACTTAAAAAGGACAAAGAAGGTTAAAACTAAAAAAAGAAACAATTCTACTGATAAAAAGTTGACCCAGGAAGACTTTCATTGTTATCAAATTTTACTATTAATAACAGTTATATATTTAAGATATGCAGAATGCCTTGATTGCACACTTATCTGATTTATCTGTTAAATTAAATCATTATTAAAAAAAAATCTGAAACTGAAATAAATGCTCTGAAATTTTATCCCAAAATTTAAACATTAAACAAATCATTTTTTATCCAAGCCTTAAACCAGGTAGCTTTCCTATATTAGAAACAATCTGACTAGTATCTAGTTGATTCATGTTGTTTTAAATTAAATTGAATATTTTACACCAGTTTAATTAACATTAATTTAAAAACAACATGTGTTTTTAAATTCACTCTGTAACTGAAGCAAAATGAAAATACCAATTTCATGGAGAAGTTCACTGAGACTAGATTCTGCAGAGACCAATACAATATCATAGCATTATGATTTACATGAAAAATTGACTTAATTGCAAAGGCGTGAATTTCATCACAAAAATACATTGTTGTGATTTATTGTTGAGCACTGTGGAATTGCCATAAATAATTGTGCTCAATATTTGTATATCTCATGGATTCTTTGAAATACTAATTAAACTCGAGGAATTAATATCTGCATAAAATAGCGAGAAACATCCTTTACAGATTTTAAAATCTTGTTATTATTTTTCTGACAATTGTTAACTACAAAAATGTATACCGGTAATAAAATTTTGGCATTCGATGTTTTATGTCCGAAATGATACGACACAAAACAATATGACACAAAATTGCGGAATCACAGAAAGGAGTACTGACAAATATAATTTCATAATCACTTTTCAATCTGCAGATTTGCTGGAAAGAATTACGCAAAAATGAACACCATCATTTTATCATGACATTATATTATTTCAATTCTATGAACTCTGTGAAGTTTAATTTTATGAATTCACTGAAATTGCACAAACACAAAAAAAAATATAATTTAAAAAATTGTAAACCAAGGACTTTTGTTCTCTCTCGACCAAGTATAATCACTACAGAATGCTAAGTCTTAGATTGCAGATCATTAAACATTTTCTAGAATTGCATGTTAGCTTATACATGTACTAAATTATAAAACACAGCATTAGAGCTATTTGCACCACTTAACTGATATATTAAATTTAAAAAATCCAAGTGAGATGTGCTATTCAAATGCTATGATGTACTGGTCCATGTAAACAACCCCCCCGATTCTAAACTTGATGCCCATCAAATTAACCTGCCCTAGAAAAAAATATATATTGCGTCCCAGCGCTCAGAATATATCTTGTCACCAGTGTCCATACAGTCAATAGCTATGTCACATCGTCTTTGACCATTTCCTGTACAAACACCGTGGGCCTCTGATAAGACGGCAGTCGTCTGCAGGCCCTGTCATTGTGACCTACTATCAGAGGTATAGGTTCCCCAGGACTTACAAACAGGTCATTCTTAATCAAATAAGCCAATATGTACTAGCTCTACCATTATAAAGAAAAATGAATGAAAATTCATGGAGTAAAATTGGGTATGAATATCAGTATTACAAAATAAAGCTGTATTTTAAATATTTTTGCAAACAACTGGAATAATGAACATGTAATTTGGGTTCACTACAGCGTTCATAATCAGGGATTTTAAAGCCTTCCTGTTCCGGAGACTGCATACTACATGTACACAAAGTGAAGTAGTCATGCAGCAGTAACCAAAATTAACCCAACCTTTTTCTGTTGAACTCAATGGTTTTATCTAATGACCTATTTCAGTGTCCGATGAAAACAAGAAAACCTTTGGAGGATTATGAGCTCTAGAGGTTAATGTGCTTTATGCACCAAGCCATGCAAGCTTACAGATTTAGCTTTGAAGAATGGGCATGTTCATGCTCTTTTTCTCCCTCAAGAAGTATGTTACCATGCCTGATTGACATAAGATGATGCACCATTGACTTTATGAGGTCACTTCATGACCTTTTACAAATGGGTCAAATTTTTTACCTTTGATTTAATAAAAGCACCCAAAGACCATATTAACATTCTCAATTTCGTTTGAGTGCAGTGACCAGAAATTTTGAAAGAGGGAATATTTCTTTTATCATGCAGAAAAATTAGGTTACCTTTATCACACATGCTTCCTTGAGTTCTAGGCATTTTATAGGATGCACAGGTGTTTTTATCTGCATGCATTTTTGTTATAACACAATGCAGCTTTTTAAGGAAACATTTATTGAGAGAGAGAGAGAGAGAGAGAGAGAGAGAGAGAGAGAGAGAAAGAGAGAGAGAGTTTATTGGTACTTTATTCCAAACCTGAACCCCAAAGCCTTTCAGATTTGTAAAATTACACATTTTAAAATCAATTAAGACACTATATATACAGCACTTTCTCACAATTTTTCAAATTACTGTAACTGACATGCACAGTTTGATAAGATTTTCAATTTGCCAGTCAGCAAACTGGCATGCTGAAAAAATATATATATATTTATAGATATATATATCCTTCTGACTACATCAAACCTGCTGGGAATATCTCATTTAGATGAGGTTTTTTAATTATTTATTTTATCTTGATATCAAAAATGCATGTAGGACCAGGATTTAACAGAAGTTCTCATTTCAATGCAAATTTAAAAGTTAAAAGAAGTTGTTGTTTTGGTTTTTTACATTATTTGGTATGCAACATCTAAGGTATATATTTGCATAAAAATGTGCACACTATGTAAATGTAAAATTTTCATAAAATATTTTTAGACAGTAATTTAATGTGCATAAAAGTATATATTAAATTTAACTATTAAATAGGCATAATTAAATACATCTTCAACGATAAATCAATTTCTGAGTAGTAAAAAAAAAAAAATTTTTATTCAAACAAATACTGGCCATGATTTACAAATTACTCAATCATTTTGAAATCAATTTTTCATAACCACTGAATTCCATATTGATCATATCTCTAAAAAGCAGAAACTAATTTAGAGTACATTCGACTTACTCTTTAAGAAATTGCATTAAAATTACCCAACAATTGTCAACGAATTACCAAATGACAACTGCGTCTCAATTAAGCACATAAAAATAAATTTGAACACTTACCAGTAATTGAAATGTGACATGTTTTTAATCAAAACATCGTTCTTTGTGGAGACACAGTCAAAAAGTCCTGCTCTGTTCAATACCACAGCACATACATGCCTAATGAACACACCAGAATTTCCCAGAGAAATTATCTGTAAAGCTAACCGAGTTTTCCTTTACTTTAAGTTTGCTTGATTAACTCACTTATAAAGACCCACAGAACTGAGTTCAAGCTTGCATTACACAATAACAGCATTGACAAAGTGACACCAGAGATTGTTGCTATTATAATCCCTCTCCTATCCATTTAAGACCCAGAATATTTAAACCGGTTACATCACGGTTTCATTTTGCTGCAGCTTGCTAGTAGCTGCTGCTGAAACTTTCTACTACATGTACAAGCTAGAGGAAGCTGGGAAAAGATACCCACGTTATTTACAGTTGACCTATTTCCTCTCATTGCATTAAACAGAACAGAGAATCTATTTATGTTGAAAAAACAGTTCATCGATATTTGCCCCTTGGAAAATGTATGAAGCAGTCCTTGGGCAGTAAGATTATTTTACCAAAATACTCAGAGGTTAATCTCAGTAATCAAACTCTGTGATAATAATTATTGTATGAAAACCAAATAAATAACAAAAATCAATATCTATATTATTTTTCTTATCTTTGGAAGGGAGAGAGATCAAGCATATAAATGATTTCACTATTTCCATAAGTCATTATATCAAATGACATCAGATTTTGTTAATGAACAGAATCTTTTCTTCTCCCACCTGAAATAACATCAGAAGAACAGCATGAAAATAAAAACCCTCAAGATGTGTTCAAAATAGTTATGACTCTGACCTTGATTGAACCTAGTCTGGATTCTCCTTTGACTTTTGAACCACAGAGAAAAGAACAATTTATCTATCAAGAGAACTGCAGGTTAGAAGCTGAATGCCATAATCATGATTAATCTCCAGATGAACGGATCTCTCCACCCCAAGCCATACATCTGAACAGTTACATCACTGCCTTAATTAATTAACCCAGATTGCTTGCCCTGACTGGATTGCTTATCCAGTAAATGTGTACTTTGTCCCAGTAAACTGAATTATGTACTTATGTTTGCCTTCTCTTGAGTTTTAATGAACTATAGTCATATAAATCACAGATTCATTAAAATTTCCACAACACAAAATATCCCATATTCACAGCACGGTGCCTTTCATTATCGATGCAAGAAAAATCAGGAGGCAGAAAGTTAAATTATCTTTCATTTTGCTAATTTACTAGTCCTGTGTATATATTGGCACATTGTTTTTTTCTATTAATTATAGTGTTTGTGCAATGAACTTTTGGTCTTTTGCATATTGTTTCAACTGGTGAAAAAATGAAAAGGTATATTAATAAGAAGATTATCTAGCTTGTTTATGTACCTCCATATTGTATAATACAATGATTTAAATGAAATACTTAATGAATTAATTGCTTTCAAAAAGAGAATTTTGATCAAAGGGCTTATTTTGAAGAGACCATTTAGTATGAAGGAAAGTTTTTTTTTTAAGTAATGGAATAAATTCAGTTTTCTTTTTCTTTTTGTTAAGGTCACTGCAAACTCTCTCACCGAGGGCACTATACATACAGTAGAGAGGGCACTATACATACAGTAGAGACAAATATTGCTCTGGACACGGATAGTACACATATAAGTAATGGTATTTGACCTTGACATTTCATCCAGAAATTTGGTCCGAGGTCACAACATACCCACTAATCAAGGGCACAGAGATTAAGTGAAGTTTGTATGGGAAAATAAAATAATGCCCATGACAATGATTTTACACTGAGAGGTTATTCAAAACTGACCTTCAAGCTAGGAAACTGGTTCCAGGTCAATGCACATCCTCTACGCACAGGCACTGACTATAGGTGAAGTTGATGCTCCAGACAAGAACATTACAGAGAATTTATTTAAACTTGACCTTTTATCTATACAACTTAATTCAAGGTCACTTAATACCTTTTACCAAAGGGAGAAAAAAATGCTCCAGGGTCACTGCATTCCCTTTACCCAAGGAGGAGTGAATATGCTCAATACAAGGATTTTACAGATGTTTTTTATGTTCTTTGATCCAGAAAATTGGTGCAAAGTCACTACATACTCTATTTCCACAATCACTGATAGGTGATGTTTGAGCCCAACTTGGCCAAAGAAAAAGGAATTATACTCAAAACAAAAGACTGATGGATGGACATTTAATAATAAACAGACTGATCAGAAAAGGGCCTCCCACAGAACAGGGTCCTAATCAGTGAATACTTTTGAGTGGTAGAAATGAAAATCCACTCTAGCATGCAGGGATTTTAGACAATTCTTGAACTTTTGTGATTTAAAAATCAGTTACTACATAACATTTTTGATCATTTTGTAGGTTTAATGATCAATACCCTTCTCTGCAACTCTTTAAGTATCCTGTATTTATTAATCACCACCCCCAACCCCTTTAACTTGGACTTTGGGTTACTTGTACCCTATAAGATAAATAGAGTAGTTGAACATCTGAAGCAGCAGAACGTATTCCATAAAAACCTGACAACATCATACTCCAGCTAGTACTTATACAGTAAAACCCGCTTATAACCAAGTGCCAGGGACAGGCGATTTTGCATCGTTATAAGCGTAATTCATTATATCTGTCAGGTAATAAAGCCACGGGTAATGAAAATCACTTCGCTATAAGCGTCAATTCATCATAAGCGTGTTTGCTATAACCGTGTTTTACTGTACTTTGGAGGCAAAAAAATAAATCTCTTTGAAAGTTTTTAATAGTTCATATTGTAAAGAAGATGCACTCCTGGCAATATGAATTAATTTTGGTTTTTTTAGTTTAAAACAAATAATTTGGTTCAAGTCAAATATTTAATCATGTGGGGTTTTTTTTGCAAAATAATAATTTTGCAGGTCATGGCATTACGAAATATGAAATAAAATCATCAATACCATAATGTCTGTTTGTTTGAAGCATGGAAAAGGTTTTCATATTCTTAATGCATAAGATAAAAATTAAATTTTAGCTGGAGCTGTGCAGTTCACTAATGGATTTTGAATAAAGCTATTCAATTGCAAACGATTCATCATTAGACACTTCATAACTTGTATTATATAAGGAAATGAAAAATTGAACATTATTGAGATTACAACATTGAGAATTTACAAATAACAAGAGGCCCAGGGGCCACATCGTTCACCTGAGGAACAATAGCCTTAACTCTGATCAAATTAGCATTACAGTATCAAAATCAAAATATCTTGACAACTAAGTACAGTAGATATTGCTCAAAAAATTTTAAATATCTGCCGATTTTTATCCACATATTTATATGGTAAATACCAAGCCCCTTTTGTTGTTGTACCTGTAAGAAGATTTTTCTCTATTCCTATATAACCCCCCCCCCCCCCCCCACACTTTGTGGCCCCACTTTTCTCTAGGGAATCATGGTTTGATCAAACTTCAATCTGCACAACCCGTGCTTTCACACAAGTTACTGCTTTCTGGACTGAAAACTTTCCCAGAATATTTTTAAAGATTTTCTCTATATATTCCTATGTAAAAATTCATCCCCCCATTGTGGCCCTGTCCTACCCCCGGGGACCATAATTTAAACAAACTTGAATCTACACTATCTGAGGATGCCTCCACTCAAGTTTGAGCATTTCTGGCCTAATAGTTTTTGAGAAGAAGACTTTTAAAGATTTTCTCTATATATTCCTATGTAAAAATTCATCCCCCATTGTGGCCCCACCCTACCTCTGGAGACCATGATTTGAACAAACTTGAATCTACACTATCTGTGGATGCTTCCACTTCAATTTGAGCATTTTTGGTCTAATAGTTTTTGAGAAGAAGATTTTTAAAGATTTTCTCTATATATTCCTATGTAAAAATCCATCCCCCATTGTGGCCCCACCCTACCCTTGGGGACCATGATTTAAACAAAATTGAATCGTCACTATCTGAGGATGCTTCCGCTCAAATTGGAGCATTTCTGGCAAAATAGTTTTTGAGAAGAAGATTTTTAAAGATTTTCTCTATATATAACTATGTAAAAATTCATCCCCCATTGTGGCCCCATCCTACCCCCGGGGACCATGATTTTAACAAACTTGAATCTACACTATCTGAGGCTGCT
Organism: Magallana ariakensis; assembly: GCA_020458035.1. Classification (NCBI taxonomy): domain Eukaryota; kingdom Metazoa; phylum Mollusca; class Bivalvia; order Ostreida; family Ostreidae; genus Magallana; species Magallana ariakensis. The sequence goes on from CM035815.1 coordinate 10,672,482, forward strand.
TCCACTCCAATTTGAGCTTTCCTGGCCTAATAGTTTTTGAGAAGACGATTTTTAAAGATTTTCTCTATATACCGTAAATCTGGAAATTTTTACGTCGATTAATTTTTGCGAATCCGAGTCATAAAGCTATAGATTAATTTTTACGTTTAAAATTTTTGCGAATTGTCATCGGCGCTAAAAATAAAAAGCACTCAAATATTAAATGTCACACATATTGACATGCACAATGTTAGCTAACCTTCGGATATCGTATATCACCGCCGCCTCTATTTTTCTCACGAATCGTATATGTTTACCAACTTCATAAAGTATCACGTGAGAGTTGAGTCTGCAATTTATATCTTGTTCAAATTACCGATATATAAAATAACAGCAGCAAATACAACAAAACTACCTAAAGGGGTATCTTGATACATATTTATAGAGAGATAATAATCCCAATTAGCAGTTCACACCTTCACATGCGACGGTTTGAGTACAGTACACAAGTATCGGAGGGTCACGTGTCAAACACAGGTGATGTTTTCCTGTGTCGAGCGAGCGAAAATGAGAGAAAAATGGCGGCATTCAGCGAGAAATTCAAAATACTGTACAAAGTTTCATAATCCGTGAATTTTGGTGTCCCGTCGGTACACTGTGAATAGGGTAAAAAAATTAATAACGCTATTATATATTCTGCGTAACGCCGGTACGTATCATATGTATGAATAAATCACGCATGCATGCAGTGTCATCAGTATACATGTACACTTAAGATAGACATGAGACTGCTAGTCAATCGAATATACCGATTTTGAGTGAAGCCCTTCTCCACTCGCTGGTTATAGCTAGGGGGCAATTACCTGGTTATATAAACAGGGTTTTAAAATGACTATTATTTACGGACACCTGTTCATATAGTAAGGATTAGAGACCAACCTTTGGCGAAATTTTTATTTACTTTTTTTTATTGTTGATTAATTTTTAGGAAAAAAAATTTTGCGAATGCAGAGCAAGCGCAAATTTGCTAAAAATTTATCTACGGTAAAAATTTCCAGATTTACGGTATTCCTATGTAAAAATTCATCCCCCATTGTGGCCCCATCCTACCCCCGGGGACCATGATTTGAACAAACTTGAATCTACACTACCTGAGGATGCTTGCATACAAGTTACAGCTTTTCTGGCCTAATAGTTTTTGAGAAGAAGATTTTTGAAAAATACCTACAAATTTTCAATAATTCTAAATTATCTCCCCTTTAAAGAGGGTGTGGCCCTTCATTTGAACAAACTTGAATACCCTTCACCCAGTGATGCTTTGTGCCAAGTTTGGTTGAAATCTGCCCAGTGGTTCTGGAGAAGAAGATGAAAATGTGAAAAGTTTACAACAACGGCAACGCCAACGACAACGACAACGATGACAGACAACGGACAAATTTTGATCAGAAAAGCTCACTTGAGCTTTCAGCTCAGGTGAGCTAAAAAGATCCTATGTGAGTCACTATCCAGAATTAACTACCTAAAAAAAATGGTAAGGGAAAAAAACTCCATCGTCCAACATTTTGCAAATATGATCTTGACCTGATTCTCTAAATTAAAAAATTCTCGGTTAAATAAAATGAAACAAAAAAGCTCATTATTTAGCTAAATAACCTAGTTTAATTAAGAATCTATATATTTTCCAGAATACGTCTGTCATAAAAAGGCGGAGAGAAAATACCTTGTCAGTTGTTATGAATATTACGTCCTTGAATTCAAAGCAGAACACTTTTCACAACGAAAGAGCAGAGTCATCAGAATGTGTGTATATTCATTGGATTATCACAATCAAACAACTCCCCCTTTGTTTATTTTCAGATAACCTATGCATCTCTTATCTGCAAAGACTCCCCCTATTCATTCAAAGAAATCTCTTCGAGATGTGCCAGGTATCAGGGATTTTTGGGCACACACTCAAATTATCTTGAATTTTTTCTTGTATCATGTCAGTTACTAAGTCAGACATAAATGCTTAGCTCCTAAAACTCCTAATACATGCTTCTTTTCTGAGTGCAGAAGATAACTGTTTCAACCACCAAAATAGTGTGTCATGGCCACAAACACTTTTCTCTTTCATGCATTCTTTAAAAAATTAAGCCTCCAAATTACAGGATGTTGGTTAATTAATTTGGCACAAAAATGTTACTGAAATTGAACATGGCAACCTTTATGCATGCCTGAGAGAGCAAGACTGGGTACAAACCAATTCTCCTTACAAACTAAACTATAACCTTCAAGAATAATGACAAGAAAATGTAAGGAATTATTCCCAACTCTCAGCAATAAATTAATTAGAGATTCAGAATACAGGGTCTCTCATAGCCTAGAACAGGCTCCCCGCTATGAATTACAACTTTAACCTGAAAACCTTGCATAATCCAAGATGGCAGATTGTCATCAATCAGTCAGCATTCAACACCAGATGTTGAGTCTCTATTTCTAGTTACCCTAGTAATACCTATAAAATGATCATTCCATGATTTGAATAATTCACAATACACATACACCTATAGCTATAATCATTACATAATATAAGTATACCTATTGATACCATAATGCAATATGAATACCAGTACATTTATTGCAATTATCACAAAATATGAATACATGTATACATCTACTGCCATATGATCACAAAATATGAATGCATATAAATATACAACTATTACTAATATCATGCAATATACCGTATATCAGGTTTTTTCCGCATCATGTTTTTTCCGCGAATCAGAACCTACAACACATTTAAAATTTACGCGAATCAAATTAGCTGATCTATTTCCCGCGATTCGGAAATCATCACGAACACTATGTCCCCGATATGATATCCCTAGCTATCCCCTTTCCCTTTTGGACATAAATAGCAAAGTAAAAATAGATCAGGAAGCATGTTTCACTTGTTAAAGAACATTCAAGATTAATTACCTTCACATCAAATCTAATAAAAAAGCTACGAAAAAGAAGTCCCGTAACACATTCATGTATCACAATTAAATTATGAAAACGACATATTTAGGACATGAAACTGACATCTAGGACACTTTTGCCAGTGTATCATTAAGGGTATCTAGGTCACTGATTACCTACATAGGACTTAACTACATATTGTAGGTCGTAATGACCCCCTATAATAGACACAATCACGAAATAACAGTAGTGCATGAAATTTATGCAGACAGGATTATATTAGTCTTGATATTATACAATTTTTGCAGAACAAATCAAAAATAGTACATGTATTATTTCATATGTGCACCCTTGTGAGAAAAATCAACTTTCAAATCATAAAATCTGAAAGATCATGCATTTTTAAAAATTAGTACTGCCTGCATTTGATGCCTTAAAAAAACATAATTTCACTTACTCTGACAAGTACATGTATAGGGGAACTCAGCATATAAATGGTGATCTGACCTCCTTATGGTAATGTATGACCTATATTAACCTGGTTCATGCTATCATGTCTTCACACTGTCCCTTCTCTCAGTGGATATTTTGGGTCATTAACTACTGGTATCTAAGAATATACATCACCTCTAAGAACTCATATTAAGTATATAGTCTGTGCACAAAAGGTTCAACATCTATAGCACTCTATACCAAATGAATCCATGTATTCTTTGATGGACTACTGGGTATACATATGCCATAATGTCATAGTGTGTATCTCTCAAGGTTTAATTAATTTAAGTCCTTAAAAAAACCACTGTCCCTTTGTATAATATGCATTATGCACCCAAATGATAACAAAATTGGACCCATTGTAGCTGCAGAACTGTAGCTCTCCGGAAAAAAAATATCTCCAGTCTGTCAATATTTTTTTTTTTCGGGAAGCTACAGTTCTGCAGCTAGATCCATTGTACCCATAACAGAAAAGCTCACTTGAAGCTATTTATTTTAAATAGAACTATATACTGAATACAGGGTTAATTTGGCCACGGTTTTTTTATTTGCCCTTCTACTCTTGCAAACTGTTTCGCCCCATCTTGAATTTGCCCACAGTTAAAAATAGATAATCTTTCAAATTAACACAGATATTTAAAAATTGTTTTGAATATGCCGAATTTAAAATTTTTCCGCTGACAACGAGGGCAAAAGGGGCGAAAACAAAATGGGGGCGAATATTTCCCTGTATACAGTACATAACAAATGGATCTAAAGCATGCAATGCAACAGGAGATTTTTCAACTGCTTTTGGAGAAAAGGAAATTGATTGAAATGAGTCTGAGTGAGTACCTAGACATGCCTTAGATATCTAATGAAGGATAAATTTATGAAGTTATATATATATATATATATATATATACACACACACACACACACACACACACACACACACACAGGGATGGGATTATTTCATCAAGATTACATGTACTACTTTGAAGAGACTCGAGGCTAAACTCTATATGGCATGCAAAGCATATTGCAGGGTTGTCTTGATATGAATGACAATTCCATAAAAATCAATATTCAATACATGCCGTCATGATCTAATTTGACTAGATGAACAACAATGTATTTAATGATGATTATCAAGTAAAAGAATTGAATAAGGGTAATAGTGGTCTAGTTAAGTCAAACAAAGTATATTTGAAATTAGTACAAATGTACAATTGCTTCCCGTATTTCTTTGACAGAGTCCATGAGTGTTCAGACTATAGTATTGTAGATTTTTTTATTATGTGTTAATTAAATTCTGCAATTCCACTGTTTTGTATCAAATCCCAAGGCAATAAAACTGCGCACACCCCAAATATACGCTAAAATTGTATGTAGTTCACAACTGTCAAAAAAGCAAGAATTTAAAATTCTGCAAATGATGCTTCTCTTGATTTTACGCGAATATCAATTCCTCATGTTTAATTATAAATTTACAGTTTATACTTAGAACTACATGCAAAAAATTCTCATCAATATCTGAAATTATGAATGCAATTTGGTGTTTTGGGTCTGTCATAAATCAAGTGGATTTCCTGCATTAATGGAGAAAAAAATCATAAAAAATGCATTATTTCTGATATGGTTTTGACAAAAGTGAATGCAGGTGTAACTTATGGGAAACAATTAAAGTCACACATGCCATGCACTCTTTCATTGAAACACTTGATGCCTGCTGCAATTTTCTAAGTAACTTTTTTAAATTTATTACATTGCAAAATTTCAATACCAAAGGTGGAATGGGTCATCATGTACAAAAATTCTGTATGTGTAACACCTAAAACCTTTTTAATCGCTACAATCATAAAATGGTATTTGGGAACTGTTAAAGACAAGAAAGTCTTGGCTAACATACATGTGACCACTGACCAGCGATATATACAAGACATATTATTTTATTGGATCTAAGCTGTCTCTGTATCTGATTTGGTAAATAGAATGTTCTATCGTTAAAATGGTTATTTTCTACAAACCTGGTCAGAGTCAGATTATTCTTTCTACACATTATTGTAGATAATAAATTGAGTCTATAAATAGTTTTCTGTAATACAGTACAATGAGTATTCAAATTTCAACCAGACTCCAGCACAGTATTGACATTCGGTACATGTGTACTCGTATTTGTTTACAGATCAAACCTAACATGATGCATTTCAAGAAAAATGAATTTTTAAGCTTTATCCTTTTCTCCCCACTCTTACACTACAAATTTAAAACAACATGATAACATTTCAAGATAATTTGTTCTCAAAATAAACTGATTTTCCTTCAGATTACCTATGGAGCACCTGATACCATTGAACACTGTAACATATCACCAGTATAATATTCTCCAGCATAATCTTTCACAGCTCTCAGTTTTTGTAATGTTCATACAGTTTGTGAAATCAAGACAAAAAATGGTGAATGATAGATGATCAGTATGATCTACACATGACTTGGCATTTGTTCTTGGTTTTTTGGGGGGTTTCTTTGTGGTTATGACACCTATATGTCTACGACACTTAATACCGTGTGTAACAAAAGTCAACAGATCCCACTGTTAAGAGATTATAGATTCTTAGGAGTCATTTCAATAAACATCAGCTCTCCAGATACTCAGCTAGCTAAATATGATTTTCCTCACATATATTATGGTTCAACCATTAATACCCACGGAATAATTGTAAGTCTTTCCACCTTATAATCTCTCTAATATAACTGTAACTTCAGAATGGCCCAAATTAAGTCTCAATCAATAAGAATATTTAAGTTCACCTTTTGGAATTGTCAATTGCAATCTTTTGAACCCTAATACGGGTCATGACAAAAACAATTTATCCACAGAAATTGAAAATCTTACATAAGAAAAATTACAATTACCGGTACTGAAGGTCTTCTAGAAATCATAATATCATATTCAACTTGAGCGTTTTCCTCGCTCATAAATCACTCATATATATATATATATATATATATATATATATATATATATATATATATATATATATATATATATATATCTATATATATATATATATAATATATATATGACTTAAAGGTGCGGGAGACATCAGATCTTTTCATTTTCCCTTCTAATTATGACCTGACCTACACTGTCTCATTTATCATTGGTTTCTAGATCTGTCTTACAGTAAAAGTGCCTAAGCATTATGATAACAATGTCACTGGTCTAGAGAGGTAGCAGAGTAATTAATGGCTGAATGTCTACCAAAGGTCCTTGGTCATTTACATTGCCTGATATTTAATATGGCGACACACCCCTGTTCAGTTGTGTTAAATAGCAGAACTAGAAACTAGAAATAGTACTCATAAATTGACATATCTGAGAACAATAACTATGCCACAGAGAATTACTGTGTGTTTGACACTGCTCCAATACATGTGCAATGTTTGAATACAAGATACATATTACATTTTTTCTGTTGTTTCTTTTTCTTTGCAAAAATGATACTTCTGAATCAACAAATTTGTCATATATTTCTGAAGATGAATTGCCCAATTACAGGTACTCATCATTATAAACAATATTCTTATAGTGAATGAAATCCATATTAAATTGACCAAGATGTTCTATAGTGGAAAACACAAAAAATGTTAGTAATTCATGGCTTTTTAACAAAGCATAAGGTGTAATATTTAAAGTGGCCAATGAATAAATGCATGTTTTCCCTTATACCTGCTCAGAATTTAAATCTTAAATCTAACAGTAGATGCAATTTATTAAAATTCAAAGACCATTATAGGGTTCCAATATTTCTCACGAATCAAAAAGCTTCATGAAATAGTAGCCATGTTTAACAAAACTGAACACATTTCCTACTCACTCTTGCTCCATTCTAACAATATGGACTCAATCTGCATACATCGCAGTGTGCACTGACAACAATTTCACTTGAACGGGAATTTAATTTGTATGCAGTGCTTGATGTGCTATGACCTTGTTTCTTCTAAATGAATAAATTTTCGGGGGAGAGCGAAATCATGTCATTGGTACGTTGCATGTCTCGTGAGGACCTCGGCGTTCTGGCCATCTATGCGTGAAATATAAACCATACCATCATACTTTTTTTTTCTTTCTCTGCCAAATGTCAAAAGACGTCAACCAATGAGCTGCAAGCTTGATATCTTTTTCAGTCCGACATGAAAATAACAGCTTGAAAATATCATACGTAAAAAAATGAAAAAAAAAAGGCTAATGTCCCAATCGAACAAATAAGAATGAGACAACTGAAGTCCAATTAGCCCTGTCTGTCAGTAAGAAAGAAATCAAACACAAGTTTATTCAAGATCTGAAATCAAGATCTGCACAAGCCAGTAACCTGCGTTGCCCTCTTTCCCCAAGAAAGAAGTCATGGAGCAGAGCCAATATTTATTTCTTGGATATAGCACTACTCCAGTGATCACATCCAGGATCACATGATTACATTACATCAGTTTATATACAGCCAGCTTCTTTTTTTTCCCACCATGCTGGTTATCAAATTAGTGGCAAGTTCTCTGAACTTAATTATATCAAATGAGAAATAATATATATATAGATTCTGACATGCTGACTCTGAAGCAGGAGCTTTAATGCCGTGACTGTGGAGAAAGGGTTCTACCAACCTGCTCTACCGACCACATGTGCACTTTTAAGATTGAGATCAAATCAATTTTTTTTTAGAACACTGGAAATTGAGTTTTCCTCCCAAGATGAACCATATGTCAGGAAGTCAGATTCACTGATTCCATTACATAATACTTTTCATCCTATGCAATATTTTCCATGCTTTTCCCGTGAGCCGACATAAATTTAAAATTACAATTATAAGAGTTACATCGATGTTGCTAACTAAAAAATTACCTTCTAGAGTCAAACATTGCAGAATAGCTCTCCTGTCAGGCAGGTAAAATCCAAGACTTATATGTTCTTCTGCATCAAACTCTGCTGTATTATCGGTCAATTTCTCAACCTGTGCCCTCTCTGAAAGAAAAAGTACACAAATGTATATACATTTCACACCTGGATAGTTTCCGTCGTAATCTCACCTACAAAAACATAAAACCCTCTCACTGTGAAGACATAGAGCTTGTCAATCATGCAGTCTTATCATATCCATCAAAAGCATGTCACTGAATGCCTTTCCAGCACACAGGATAACCTCGTGGTAGGATCTGGCCACCAGATACAATCTGGGATCATCTGCTGCTGCTCCGCTCCGCTGACATACACGAATCCCATTCACGGTTACCTGTTGAGGCTGACAACTGACTGCCAACATTAATCTACTTATATATCCATTTACTTTTTAACAGCAGACTACAATCAAACTAAATATTCCAATTAGCAGAAATCTTTGGGTGGTTTTTTTAAAGATAGCTAGGTTTTCAATCTTTTCCAAAGGATTTAAAATTCATTAATTCGTTATACATGTATTTTAATAAATCATTCCCTATAAAAAAAAAATGATTAAAATCATATTAATTTGAAATCCCTTTATTTTTATCCACAAAATGCAGAAAAGCACTAGATTTATGACTAGTGTATCAAATAACTTCTTTCCTATGTAAGTATTCAGGGCTTTGAACTCCCAAAGAATAACCTTGTATAATAATTCATGTGATGGTGATTAATTTTCAGAGAATGAGGATGTCATATAGGGAAAAACAAAAAAAAAAACGAGAGAGAGAGAGAGAGAGAGAGATTATAGTAATCCTGCAGACTTGAGATGTCAGTGTTACTAATCATAATCTCTAATTGCAGATACATTATAAATCTCAAAAGGCTGACATAATGACTTCGAACATTAAAAAACTTCCAATTTATTTAAAATATGCCATCTTACTCTCTTTATGACAAATGAGGGAAGCTTCAGAGTCGTTCTATCGACTTCAGAAAATGGGTGCTTCCAATTTGATGCTCTTGGTTATGAAGTACTGTACATTATATAAACATATTTCCTTTTTGAATTAAAATCCCATTACACATGATGAAGAGAAAGATTAAATGGGAAAATAAAAAATCTTGACAATATAAATGACCTAAATCTAAGTAAAGCACAGTAACAAAGCTAGATGCACTTTGAGATGAAAAAAAAAACCTTGAGTAGAAACTTAAGTGAGCTTTATGATGAACCATAGTGCACTTTGTGAATATATCTAATCAAATAAATCTCCAAATCTAATCCTACCATCTATTCTCAAAAGCTCTTCCTTTCTATACAACTGTCATTAATAGGAATATGAATCAAGGTTTTGTAAAATCAAAATTTCTATTTTGAGTACACTGTACTTTTATACAGAAAAAGATTTACCCCAATTTATTTTTACCCCATTTGCCCTACCCTAACCCCTTCCCATTTGTTACCAAATAATATTAAAACAGATTAAACTATGAGTACCCTTAAATTCAATGTTCTAGAGTCAGTTTCAAATGTTTCTTAATTTTGTTTACTACATAATGTGATTGGGTGAAAATAAATTCATGGCAAGAAAAAAAAATGAGAGAAAGGTCTAATTATCGTTTAATTCTCCCACCTAAACCTCCCCACTTAATTGCCAAGCTTTTTCTGTTCTCTGTTGTCTTTTGTGTTTATCTGCAATTCTACAGAGCCCACTCGCCCTGTCATTACAACTAGAATGCCAATGAGTTTCCCCTTGACATCAAATGAGGAAGTAAAAAAAGATTTTTTTAGCAGCCACTGTAACCTGTTTCTGTGGTGGGATGGCAGATGGTATAGTTTATTTGTTTTGGAACACATTTTCAGGGATATTTTATTATAGACATTACTTTTACAGGAAGTCTGTGTTCACATATAATCCTGTAATCTATAAAACACTTAAGATACATGTTCTAAATTATAAGATATTTGAGGTATCTAGGGATGCAACCAACACTCGTGTGATAGTATCAAATGTATTTCTATATGTATTTATTCGTTTTATCTATTTTCACTATTCGTTTTGTTAAATACAGTGACTGTCTTAAATTTTAAATAACCGCCAGTTACACTGCGCAACTGGATTGAGTTGGCTGAGTAAAGTCTTTCGTGTTTCATTGGTTCTCCAATTTGATTGGTCTTATTTGCATTATCCAATAAATTTAATTCTCTATTTAGTATAAGTAACCGTTCAAACTAAGTAAAATTAGGCAGTACTTCATTTTCAACATTGTCGGTCAATCCAGCGTGTATCTGCTGCATCTTGTGGTATCTTAATATTATATTTACTTATATATTTTTTTACTACCATGTTAGTGATTAGGGCATTTTGTTTTAATTGCAAAGTTTATACTTTATCATATTTTTGCAGTTAAACTTGTCATAGTAATTTCTAAAACTTGTTTGTAAGTTCAAATATTAAATTGTTACAAAACATGTTTTTATATTATAAATGAATACTGGAGTAACAGTTGCTTATTGTCAAAGATTTCTAGAAACTAAACATATTAAACATACAATCATGTAAATCGTATTTTATGTCTAATGTATTATTTCTTTGTTTATAGGTCAATGCCTTTATTTATCTATTTAATAAATTGACTGAAACCATCAACTGCCTCCTTTCTGCTCGGTTACACTCGTAAACCATATTTTTGACACATTTTTGAGTTAAAGGAATGCGGAACTTTGGCATACAAGCTCGCAAACTGAAAAGGTATCTAGTGTATGCCTTTCAAATTAAAGTCATGGCCTCAATACTGCGAAAGGTTTTGATATACCACTATTGCTGTCTGTAAAACAATTAATTATTATAAAAATACTGCAAAGTGTATGCAGAAATATATTATGATTGAACCAAAAATTGACACCAAAAAAACTGATAGAGCATATACCAGTATAAATCTTTAAAAAAATCTGTAAATTTGCTAGATCTTTTAAAAAATTAATAGCCATGGGACAATTAAACCTACTAGCATGGTTCTCAGTACACACATGAAACGAAAACCTACTGCAATATTTATCATGTGTTTCTGATCATGCCCTATGACACTGGGTGCAAGATAAAAAGATTTTATTTTCAAAAGAGCCCTCTGATTTTTTATATAGGCTGCTACTAGAGAGGGGTTTGCAGTCCTTTGTATGAAGACATTCAGAGTTAATTGTCTCAATCAGCCTGTGTGTGGGCTAACTAAATGCTTTATTCCAGCACGAGGATGCAACCCCCATTTGCTCTTCAGAAGTGTTATCAATCAGTTACAAGAGATGTGGTTTCTATATTTTTTACATGACAGACCCTGACAGCTTTGATAAATACATAAATATTTTGCAAACATCATTGTTTATCATTTTACTCCAGAATAGTTTTTTGTTCAATGTCAATAATTTTTATAACATTCAATATTTATCTCAAAACATTAAGGGTGAACATTAGCTCAATCTGAAGCTTTGACTTACTAATTTTTATCATTCACATACAGTATGGCCTTAATTACCCAGATTCCAACAATCTGGACACTTCAACTTTAGAACCCATATTAAAGGGGCATGGTCACGATTTTGATCAAATTCTATTTTTCTGTTTTTATTATTTACAATGCTTTAGGAATGCATTTCTATTGATCAAATAGAATTTGAGTGTAATTCGTAGAGTTTTAAGCAAGATACAGGGCTCACATTTATTTGACATGTAAACAAGGCTCGTGCCCTGTTTTTGTTTACATAGGTTCAATATACCTGTAAAAATCTTTTTCAAGCTGATTTGTTTATCTTTTTATTCATTTTAAGCACAAATAAAAAGTTTCTAACATTTAAAACATTCATTTTAGGTCTAAAACTGAAATTTTCACTTCAACATTCAAATGTAAACAGACGCTTTGTTTTACATAGCAAAGAATTTCAAGCTCTGTAACTCGCTTATTACTCAACGAATGACACTCAAATTTTGGTTGCCTAGCTTTTAAAAATGCCTTACTGAAGCATTGTAAACATTAAAATCAGAAAAATAATTTTTGACCAAAATCATGACCATGCCCCTTTAAAGCATGCTAGGAACCATGTTTTAAATGATGTATCTAGATGCTTCATCACCAGAGTTCAGTGGCACCAAATGAATTTTAAAAGGTTCCGGATGGAAAATTTATAGTGCATTGATTTCAACATGTAATAAAACATACTAACATATCAACCTTCTACCTTTCCAGTAAATATACAGTACATTCAACAGATACTTTCTGTTACATACATACTTTCTGTTACATACAAACAAGTTCTTATTCTTGCAACTTTTTAGAGGAATAATTTTCTGTTAATTGAGCAGAATTTTTACATTAATTTGTTATAATTTGATACCACCTAACACCTACAGTATGCTCTTATACCTAAGGATCGAGTAACATTATAGAACTCAATACCAGCCAATCAGAGAGCAGATCAGCTCACTTCAATCAACATCTAAGAACTTACATGATAATAAACCAACAAATGGAGGCTTAAAGTACACGACCATAAATTCTGAACTAATAGTATGTGTGGGCAAGTTGACATACTTTCTACTACAGCTGTATCAAATATCTGGAAAAACATAGGTAATCACAGATTACAAAGCTCACCGAGACGAGGCATCACCTTTATAAGGAATCACCTTTATGAGACCACCTTTATCATATTATTTGAAAATCATAGTTAATAATGATCTTGGATATACATGGATACTGTTTTGACACAATATCGTATAACTATATCATATGTTAAAAAATTGTATAATAATCATATGTTCATTTCATAGGGTATTAAATGATACAATGATTATCAATACAATAATATAAAATACGATATTGCATCCTATGATACCTACAATATATATCATATAATACAATAAAAAACTGTAATAAATAATGATGAATATGATATTGTAACATATGATATGACATTGTATCTTGTTATACATTATTGTATTTGATCACATAATACAATATCATAATATATTATGATATTGATATTATATGATACAATATAATAATATATGATAAAATATCATATCACATAATACATCAAAGTATGATATTGTATTGTATGATATTGTATCATATTTGATACATAATAGGATATTGTATCATATGATACAATAAAATTAGATACAACATTGTATCATATCAATTGATACAATATCATGTGATATAGTACTATATTATATCATACAATATCATATTATACTATATTGTATTATATGATACAATATCACATTATACAATATCATATAATACATTTTCATGTGATATAATAATATATTATATAAACCAATATCATATTATACAATATCGTATCATATGATAGGATATATATTATACAATATCACATCATATGATACAATATTATATGTTGCAATATCATATGAAACAATAGCATGTGATAAAATAGTATATAATACAATATCATATTATACAATATTGTATCATAATAAACAATACTATACATAACAATATCATGATACAATATATCATAATGTACAAAAAAATTGATACAATATCATATCGTATCATATAACTTTTTACAATATAATATATGATAAAATATTGTATCATATAAAACAATAGTGTATCATATCATACAATACTATATCATAGGAATCATATTATATCATTTAACAACGAACACATCTATCAAGCAGGTTTGAGATAGGAGAATTTTTGTAGCATCCTTGATAATGGAGATCTGCATCTGAAGCTACCTCTGCAGTTCATTAATATTATAGTTAAATCAACTATGCAAGCTATTATCTATAAAATATGTGACCTGTTCCAAAAAAACAAATCTCATCCAGCATCCAAAACCTACGGCTCAGATTCAGCATTCAAGCCTGCCAGGTGCATCAGTATCATAAGATGCATCATCCATGCAAGTTTGGTGAAGTTAGGACCAGTAATAACTAAGATATAATCATAAGAGAGCACCTGCTCCAAAAACACCAGCTCTTAAAACCTTAACCTCCCTCCAGCATCCGAAACCTATGGGTCAAATTCAGCAGTCATGCCTGTCAGGTGCATCAGTATCATAAGACGCACCATCCATGCAAGTTTAGTAAAGTTAGGACCAGTAATAACTAAGATATATTTTTTAGCATACTTGATAATGGAGATCAGGCTCTGCATCTGAAGCTACATCTGCGATTCATTTATATTATAGTTCAATCAAATATGCAAGTTTGAAATAGTACTAATATTTATTAAACATGTGACCTGTTCCAAAAAACTTAACCTAATCCAGCATCCGAAACCTATGGCTCATATTCAGCATTCATGCCTGTCAGGTGCATCAGTATCATAAGACGCATCATCCATGCAAGTTTTATGAAGTTAGGACCAGTAATAACTAAGATATAATCATCAGAGGGCACCTGCTCCAAAAACTTTAACAAGCTCTTAAAACCTTAACCTCCTTCAGCATCCAAAACCTATGGCTCAGATTCAGCATTCATGCTTGTCAGGTGTATCAGTATTATAAGACGCACCATCCATGTAAGTTTGGTGAAGTTAGGACCAGTAATAACTAAGATATAATCATCAAAGGGCACCTGCTCCAAAAACTTTAACCAGCTCTAAAAACCTTAACCTCATCCAGCATCTGAAACCTATGGCTCAGATTCAGCATTCAAGCCTGCCAGGTGCATCAGTATCATAAGACGCACCATCTATGCAAGTTTAGTGAAGTTAGGACCAGTAATAACTAAGATATAATCATCAAAGGGCACCTGCTCCAAAAACTTTAACCAGCTCTAAAAACCTTAACCTCATCCAGCATCTGAAACCTATGGCTCAGATTCAGCATTAAAGCATGTCTGGTGCATCAGTAGCATAAGATGCACCATCCATGCAAGTTTGGTAAAGTTAGGACCAGTAATAAGCTAGAAATTGCTATCAAAGGGCACCTGCACCAAAAACTTTAACCTGCTCCAAAAACCTTAACCTCCTCCAGCATCTGAAACTCATGGCCCTGATTCAGCATCCAAGTCTTTCAAGTCCATAAGTAGGTCAAGATGCATCATCCATGCAAGTTTGGTGAAGATAGGACAAGTAATAACTTAGATACAGGACCTGCAACAAAAACTTTAACCAGGTCCGGACGCCGACGCCGACGCCGACGCCGAGGGTATAGCATAAGCTCCCTCCGACTTCGTCTCGGTGAGCTAATAAAAAACAGAAACTATTAGAGTATCTTTGATCAGGTTTCTGACACACTTGCTGATCATGTGTACTTATATATAATTGTACAGAGAAAATAAAAGCTCCTTTATATCAAACTTCTAAAATACTGCTTCTCTATGGTATTGAGTTCTTCTTGACTGCTTCTCGATGATTGATTGGTGTTCTACTTAAAAATCTGTACGAATCAAGCAAGCATACTTGAATGGCTTTTGACAATAACATCAGTGACCTTGTGTTTATTCCTAGGGTCAAGGTTCATAACCTTTTGTTTGACTGAAAAGCAATAATAATGTATGCTATTGTAAATGTTTAATAATGCTTCCTTGTTTTTTTTTTATCTACAGTAAAAGCTATATATAAAGTATGATGACAAAATTGGAACAACTTGTCCTATGAAACCAATACTTATAACATTGACTCAAGTCTCACCAAGACTGCAAGACACATATATGCACCCACCAAAGATATGATTGTGTTGTCACCTTTTGAGATTGTTTAAAATATATAATATAGTACTACAGTTCTATACATTGTTATTTACATTTGATCGAAATTTATTCTAGAAAGAGGGTCAATGAATTTTAATCTATTAAAAGTCTGTAACAACAGTGATTAAAGTAATCAGCAATGCTGCTGACACTCTGGTTGTGTACTCAAAACATTGATTAAAGTTACAAAAGTTGGTGTTGTGTAACAAGACAAACACTACAGTTACTAGTGCTGGTGTCATCACTGACTTGTTGTGTAAAGACAAATATTACAGTTACTAGTTGGTGTTACCAATGACAGGTTGTGTACTCTAGAGGCAAAAATTGCAGTTACTAGTGTGAATGTTACCAATGAAAGGTTGTGTAATGAGACAAAGATTACAGTAACTAGTGCTGGTGTCATTCCTGACAGGTTGTGTAATTATACAAAGATTACAGTTACTAGTGTTGGTGTCATCACTAACATGTTGTGTAATGAGACAAAGATTACAGTTACTAGTGCTGGTGTCATCACTGACATGTTGTGTAATGAGACAACGATTACAGTTACTAGTGTTGGTGTCATCACTGACATGTGTAATGAGACCAAGATTACAGTTACTAGTGCTGGTGTCATCACTGACATGTGTAATGAGACCAAGATTACAGTTACTAGTGCTGGTATAATTCCTGACAAGTTGTGTAATGAGACAAAGATTACAGTTACTAGTGCTGGTGTCATCACTGACATGTTGTGTAATGAGACAAAGATTACAGTAACTAGTGCTGGTGTCATTCCTGACAGGTTGTGTAATTATACAAAGATTACAGTTACTAGTGTTGGTGTCATCACTAACATGTTGTGTAATGAGACAAAGATTACAGTTACTAGTGTTGGTATCATCACTGACATGTGTAATGAGACAAAGATTACAGTAACTAGTGCTGGTATCATTCCTGACAGGTTGTGTAATGTGACAAAGATTACAGTAACTAGTGTTGGTGTCATCACTGAAACGTTGTGTAATGAGACAAATATTACAGTTACTAGTGCTGGTGTCATTCCTGACAGGTTGTGTAATAAGACAAAGATTACAGTTACTAGTGTTGGTATCATCACTGACATGTTGTGTAATGAGACAAAGATTACAGTTACTAGTGTTGGTGTCATCACTGACATGTTGCGTAATGAGACAAAGATTACAGTTACTAGTGCTGGTGTCATCACTGACATGTTGTGTAATGAGACAAAGATTACAGTTACTAGTGCTGGTGTCATCACTGACATGTTGTGTAATGAGACAAAGATTACAGTTACTAGTGCTGGTGTCATCACTGACATGTTGTGTAATGAGACAAATATTACAGTAACTAGTGCTGGTGTCATTCCTGACAGGTTGTGTAATAAGACAAAGATTACAGTTACTAGTGTTGGTATCATCACTGACATGTTGTGTAATGAGACAAAGATTACAGTTACTAGTGTTGGTGTCATCACTGACATGTTGTGTAATGAGACAAAGATTACAGTTACTAGTGCTGGTGTCATCACTGACATGTTTTGTAATGAGACAAATATTACAGTTACTAGTGTTGGTGTCATCACTGACATGTTGTGTAATGAGACAAAGATTACAGTTACTAGTGCTGGTGTCATCACTGACATGTTGTGTAATGAGACAAAGATTACAGTTACTAGTGCTGGTGTCATCACTGACATGTTGTGTAATGAGACAAAGATTACAGTTACTAGTGCTGGTGTCATCCATGATAGGTTGTGTTACAAGACAAAGACAGTATTGACGAAATCTTACATACTTTTGCAATAGCAGTGCTTACAGTAATCAATGTTGCTGATAACCTACTGATATTAATGTTATTTACATTGGCTGACACCGTCTGACATCATGTTCTGGTCCTTATTACGGATATAACTGTAACTAACACCCTACTAAAAATTTTTTTTAAACAGTAATCATATTTATTAGTGTTGCAGACACCTTACACACAATTTGTGTAATGACAATGGTTACATTTCATACATGTATAGTAATTAGTGTAACTAGTGTAGCTGACACTTTCTTGAAAATTTGTATCTTGGCAGAATTAAAAAAACCTCTAAATCTAAATCAAAGAAGAAGGTACAGTTTCCTTCAATATTTGCCCTAAAATTCAAAAGTTGTTTAAATCTCATAAAAATACACATATGCCATCTTGAACATGTGTGTATATAGAGTACCAAGTTATACACTTTCATCTTGTTTCAAACAATAATTATGACTTCAACATTTTGGCATATTTTTAAGATTTTGTCAAAAATGATGAAAAATGACTCATTTTCTCATAGTTTTTCGAAGAGGAAAATGTGTCCGCAGCCGTCGCCCACAACGAAATTAATATATTTTATGTGATATCATATGATAAAGTTATTATGTGAGTTTCATCGTGGGCGACAGCTGCGGACATATTTTTCTATTTAAAACACTACTAAGGAATTGCTGTCTTCTGCTCATTTTTATGAAAATTACAGGAAAATGCACTGTTTGTGACGTCACAATGAACCTTGTGAAAGTCTAATCAGGTAACTATTTATAGATTCTTAATTTATGGGTATTCTTATGTAAATAAACGTTACATTTAAAATTTCTGTGATATTTTTAAAAATCACTCTTAAACAGGGCCAAATATGACTGAAACTGTACCTAGTTCTTACAATCTGCATGAGTTGTGTACTAGTGTTGATGGTTATAAAGGTGTTTTTAAATGCAGGAAATTTCTTTTTAATGTAGTAGGAAAGGAGGAATGAGCATATAAATACATTGAAAACATATGGCTGGGCCGGGAATCGAACCCGGGACCCCTGCATCTCTAGTCAGGAGCTCTACCACTGAGCTACCCAGGCCGATATCCACGGTCCATATAGCCCCAACTACTACATTCCTCCCTCCTTAAATAGTCTTCGACCCCGAAGACACAACACAAGTTCACCTTGTCAGGACTTATTATATTTATATTGCCTGAACAAGGAAGGCCACAGCACCATCTGTAGTAGGAAAGGAGGAATGAGCATATAAATACATTGAAAACATATGGCTGGACCGGGAATCGAACCCGGGACCCCTGTAACTCTAGTCAGGGGCTCTACCACTGAGCTACCAAGGCCGATATCCATGGTCCATATAACCCCAACTACTACATTAACAACCTTCAAAACAGATCTGATAAAATCCAATCAATTATACAACAGCTGATGTAAATCACCACTGATGATAGGATGATAGCTTACACAAATGAGAACTCAGTAATTTACAAAAACCAAAACATTACTCCCCAAAAAGGGTCAGAATAAACAGGATTTAATAAAAACACATTTTAACATAAAACAGAAAAAAAAACAAGATTTAATTCATCTTTTCTGTTGCTCATAAATCAGTTATTTCTTGAAAAATCAATTACTGTAAACCAACTTTTATTCGTGACGACATTTTTTCGTGATTTACTGGCGATAAACTGATTCGCGACAACTAATTTTTGTGAGTAAATTTCTAGTTGTTATTACAACTATACGAAAAAAGCTGGTTAACGGCAATAAAGTTTCGTGATGACAAGGCTCTCGCGAACATCGCGAAATTTTCTCCCTCGTGAATTAAAATTGGTTTACAGTATCC
Source organism: Magallana ariakensis (assembly GCA_020458035.1). Classification (NCBI taxonomy): domain Eukaryota; kingdom Metazoa; phylum Mollusca; class Bivalvia; order Ostreida; family Ostreidae; genus Magallana; species Magallana ariakensis. The sequence goes on from CM035815.1 coordinate 10,692,197, forward strand.
CACAATATTAAACTAGATGTGTCGTCATGCCACGAATGCCCCTGCAGTTAAACTAGATGTGTCGTCATGCCACGAATGCCCCCGCAGTTAAACTAGATGTGTCGTCATGCCACGAATGCCCCCGCAGTTAAACTAGATGTGTCGTCATGCCACGAATGCCCCCGCAGTTAAACTAGATGTGTCGTCATGCCACGAATGCCCCCGCAGTTAAACTAGATGTGTCGTCATGCCACGAATGCCCCCGCAGTTAAACTAGATGTGTCGTCATGCCACGAATGCCCCCGCAGTTAAACTAGATGTGACGTCATGCCACGAATGCCCCCGCAGTTAAACTAGATGTGTCGTCATGCCACGAATGCCCCCGCAGTTAAACTAGATGTGTCGTCATGCCACGAATGCCCCCGCAGTTAAACTAGATGTGGCGTCATGCCACGAATGCCCCCGCAGTTAAACTAGATGTGTCGTCATGCCACGAATGCCCCCGCAGTTAAACTAGATGTGTCTTCATTCCACGAATGCCCCCGCAGTTAAACTAGATGTGTCGTCATTCCACGAATGCCCCGGCAGTTAAACTAGATGTGTCGTCATGCCACGAATGCCCCCGCAGTTAAACTAGATGTGTCGTCATGCCACGAATGCCCCCGCAGTTAAACTAGACGTGTCGTCATTCCACGAATGCCCCCGCAGTTGATCAAAATTTAAAAATGCCAAATTTAGTACATTGTATAACATTTGTTTGATTGCAGAATAAGTTATAAATCCCTGAAAATTACTCATTTTCTTTTAAGTTCAAGACTTCTGTCAAAAATCATTGGACTGGAACCAAGTTCAAACTTGACCTGTATTTATAGATAAATTAACCTTACATGAAAATGAAATATAAACTTTACATATGCATCTCTTCAAAAGTTTGAGAGCAAAAACTACGAATTTCCCATTGTTTCTTAAGTTCAATAGGCAGAAGCAAATTCAAACTCAACCTGTATATTCATAAGATACACCCATATATCAAATTTGAGTTGAATGTGTGCAATGGTTGTTGAGATAATGGTCCGAAAGTGAATGATGACAGAATGACAAAAGGACGGAACGGGGTAACACTATATGCCCCACCCATTTCATGACGGGGGCATAAAAATTTGAAGCCTTCAAAGCTGCTAAACTATTTCTTGAAAATTTACCGTAGCATCTATTTCTTTTTTTTGAACTCTAGAGTATTGGGTTGAAGTGTAATCAAATATATTTCAGCTATTCTATGGATTCCTCGGGAAATATGTTCTGCAAATCTAAACTTAATTGAAACATTCGAACGGGACAGATCAGATAATTATCAAAGAGAATTAATTGAATTTTTTTCCTACATTTTTTAATACATCTCATACAACTTACCATAAATGATTTGGGTCAGTACAACTATGTCTTCCAAAACCAATTCCCTTCCACGATTTTCATGACGACCACACAACGGAAATAGAGATTTTGGCTTGGATAATCTTCGTTTCTTTGCATCCTTTGTCAAATGATCTAAAATTGAATGTATTACGAATAAAAATGTATCTTATTCAAATGGCTAAGCCATAAATCAACTGTGTATGTGTTCCACACAAGCTCTAACTTTCCTGTTCCAATTGTGTTGCTCAAAATGATGGTTAAGTCCTTTGCGTATAAAACCATAAATTTCAAGTTAGTAAGTAGAACAAAACACATATGTACAACTTATCAATACTGGTCATGAACCCAATTTTTTTTTATCCTGTATTGCAGATGTTATCTTCAAAATAACGGTTTTAGCAATAGCATCCATGTAACATTGATTATTCATGTATTCATTGCCGAAACCGTGGTAGTATTGACAAAATCGAAAATTCAACATCAACATTTTGAATAAGAAAAGTTATTCATCAGAAATCTGTCTATAGCTTTATATTTACTTGTTTTGGGGGAAAAATGCACAAAATTCTTACGAAAGAATTATACCCTACACAAAAATGCATAAATACTAAATAATGTGATAACCAGTGTTCCACAAAACACGATATTCAAACCATTAAAAACACTGATGGAAAAATACTCCTTATTAAAGATTGATATCCTTGTCTTTTTTATTGGTTGTTTCTTTTTTTTTACCTGAAGTTTATGGCCTCAAGCCTCTACACAATTCAAAGTGTTTATTACTATCATTACTTATTATGATCACTATTGAAGCAGACTAGGATATATAGTAAAACATGCTTAAAACGAAGCGCCAGGGACAGGCAATTTTGCTTCGATATAAATGTAATTTGTTATATTCATAAGCTTCATAGTATGTTTAAAACCCATGGGGAATAAAAATCACTTCACTATAAGCATCAATTCATTATAAGTATGTTCACTATAAACGTGTTTTACTGTTCTTAGCTATGTTATCAATGTCATCAACAATCTGCTGTCAAATTTAAAATGCACCAAGCATCCCATACAAAATTCATTTAACATCTCCACGATTTTTATGTTTCAGAACTCTTAACATAACATTGATTGACATTGAGACCTCTGTCAGAGCTAAAGTACACTATGTCTACTTTGTTTTACTACGGCGTGCAAAGGTGCACCAGAATGTAGCTAACCTGGATAGGAGTGGCTAGGTTCAAATGATCTTTTACTGACCGATTTATGTTTATAGAATTTAAATATCAGTTTCTAAAATCTATGGTGTTTGATCTTAACCTAAGATATACTTGATAAAGTGCTACAAAAGAATAAAGTTAAATTACGCTTACATGTCTGTATTTTTAAAAATCATCTTATTTTTGTATTACCTTTTACTAGATACAAAAATATCTATCAGTAGATTTAAAAGTTGTACTACAAAACTCATTTAAAGAGAATTTCAAGAGACCATAGAAAAAACTTTGATATACCGGTAGCCACATTTCATTAATATACATTTATATCAAATTCGTAAGAAATCTTACAGCAAATTTGTTATAAAATAATCAGCTGACAGTACTTCAAACCAGCGTAAGTTATTAAATCAATATTACTTTGTTATTTACAAAAAAAGTCAATAACATTTTCATTTCAATTTTTACTTCAATTTAAAAAAAAAAATTCTGTTTAATATTTGAATTCGAGTATTTTGTATATGCATCTTAAAATTTCATGTATCTTCAATGAAACTTATAATGGAAAATATTGGAATATATAAATGATAAAATACATTAAAATTTTGTCAGCGGGGGGCTTAAAATTACTTTATTATAGCCGTTAATTTGTTAAAGCAGTGTTTGTTATATATGGCATTTTTCTACAGGTATATATAAGAACTGTGCCAGGAAATGAATAAGAATTCACTATAGCCATAAATTTGCTATATCCATGTCCATTATATTATATAGCAACTGCTGTTTTATTTACTGCTATTAGAATTTAAGACTGATTGTAATAGCTGAAAGTTTGTATAACAACAAAATCTTTATACATGTAATTTAACTATGTCTCCAACTGTAAGCCACAGCTGAATCAACAGACCTTCATACAGTTTGTCAGACGACTGAGTTTTTATTCTAAAAATCCAAAATTTATGGGCTAAAGGAAATTGGGTCTTTCCAGGTTAATGATGATGCCCTGCAGAAGTCCTTTTAAATCATAAGTAAACCAACTTTAATCATGCATTCATGAACAACGTTCACTTTTTGGACCATTAATCATGAGACTTTGTACTTTTATGAAGCTGAGGAAACTGAACAAATCATTCTTTCTTTCTTGGGAAGGACCAGCAAAAATTGCCAAATGAACGTCAATTGAGATTATAATAGATGTGATAACACAGCCCCAGTTCTGAATGCGAAAAAATAGCTTTCCTGGTCAGTAGTTAGGCCTCTTATGGTTCCAATAATTCATAGATGAGGCCTTTATTGATTTTATATAAAACAGAAATTGAACTCTTGACTTCTGCTGCCAACATCTGAACCAACAGACAGTCAACTCTGTTGCCATGGCATCCAAGGTCAACAGAAATGCTGATCTATGCAGATTCTTAGTCACTAAAGCCAAGAAAATAATGTAGGTCATGATAGAAATAAATGTAAAAAGGCAGGATATTAGAGGCTGCTAGTCCTAAGCAGTATCTATTGATTAGGCCATTCAGCAGTTGGATTTGGGTTTTGCATCTAGTGCGTTGTTAGAAATTGTCTTCCTGAATCAATTATGAACTATGTGAAATCAGGTCACACAAATCTTACAAGGTTCCCTGCACTTTTGTCAAACTTGTAAATTACTTGATAATTACGAAATAAAAATAGTAATAAACTGTGTGGATGGGGTTGAATGATCTGTACTATGTACATGTACTTTTTTATTGTAATTTGACTGTAAATAAATGGACATTTCCTAAAACATACAACTTTCAAATATTGCTAAATATTGCTTCCTTATTACTGGAAATTATTAATAAAAGCTATTTACTACAGCAAGGGGCATGATTATATCACAAGGACAGTATACCCTGACCCAACAGAAAGCCTGCAATGGATACATTGTATGTTTGCAGGGTAGAAATATATGCAAACTTTTGCAAAGATTTGCAAATTCTTCACTATGCAAATGCTTTATAAATTAAACCTTAGCAGTAACATTTTGTTATACATGAATATTTAAACATCTATTCATTTCTCAACATAATTTTAGATTTAATAGAAGTATTTCTTTCTCTAGAATTTGCTGCGAATGGAAAAAAAACCAAGTATCCATTTTGCCGAGCATTACTAGCAGTCATGAGATCCAATCCTTGTTTTGTCTTGGTAGAAATTATGGGGAATCGAAATCAAGCTCATTATATTATACTTTAAGTGTATCATAACTCATATTTATACTTCCAAATCTAAAACAAAAGTACAGATGTATATATACACATTTTCTTTCAACTTTTGAAATGTTCCGTTAAACACTTTACTTAGAAGTGTTCAGTTTATTAAGTGAATCTCTAGCCCATACATACAATGTGTTAAAGGTTTCTTATTTTACAAATTTTAGGCCTATTATATGTCCACATTCTTAGTAGCAATAATCAAGGAAAACATTTTATTGTTTAAAGAAATGGTATGAATTTACTTTTTAACTTTCTGCACAATGTGAATACAAAGAGAAAAATCTATGTGACTTACGGTTTAAGCAGCAAGACAAGAATGACGTTCATTTTGCCTCCTTAACATTTGATATAAATGCTTTTTGGATAAGATTTAACAGAGTACTGGGAATTTCAGCAAACTAATGATAGAGTCATGCCTGGAGATGTCTGAGAAAGCTAATAAATGGTAGATTCTAGTATAAATCTTTCTTTAAAAAATAATGATAAAACTTGAAAAATTTATCATATACTGAATAATAGATGAAGTCATTTTGTAAATGACATTGAACTGATCTCTATGACATTATAAAACATCAGTTATCTCTGTTTGATTCTTAAAACAAGATGCAATGATCAGCATGACATAAATGCCCCACAGACATTCAAGATTGAAATTTTTAAAGTCGAAGGATTTAACACTGGGACAAAATGAAACACAAATAGAATATACTGGTTTCATAGTGCTGCTTTTGATTTCTTGAAATGGTTGTAAAGAGAATTTCAGAGGAAAAATTTCCAAGGACATGCACAAAAGTGCAAGACTGCCCTCATTTTAAAATCAGCGAATTGTGAAAAGCTTCTCACAATTTTACATGGATATTAATTATTTCTTCGTGTTTAATTAAGAATCTAGAGTACATGAATAACTTAATCAATCAATATCATAAGATATGTTTTATTGATATCAGCAGTCACCTCACTGAGCTTCTTTTTTTTTGGGGGGGGGGGGAGAGGAGAGAGGCTGCAACATGACAGAGAGAGTAAGGGACTAATTTAAATATTCTTTTTGTCTTTACAACCCTAGACCTTAAACAAATTCTTAATGCATTTGACACACAAGTATTCATTTAAAAAAAATTGTGAATTGATTGTTACTAGATGCAAAAATCTTCACCCTTTTTATGAAACAAATTTGAACTTCTGGCATATATCCTCAATAAAGGGATAAAAAAAAATAAAGAACTAAGCTTTACATGGCATCTGCAGTCACACCCAGAAAATTAACAGAAAAATTTTCAGTGAAACCATAAAACATTTAAACATCCCTTTCTATAAAAAAGGAAGCAGGGAGGCTGCCTGTATATTAACACACCTTTCTCTTTTATTAGCATGCACAAAAACCACGAAGTTCTAAAGTCTTTATCTACTTACCAGCCACATTTTGGTGAAAAAGTAAAATTAAGAGCAAATATTGGGTGAGAGATCTTCACACCCTAGATTTAACCCTACATGTAAGATATAACATTGCATACACCTAAAATGTGTTGAAATATTAGATGCACACCAAATATGTGCTGATATCAATATTGATGGCCATCACATTTATGATGGATAAGTATCACTCAGTATCTTGTATATGTCTGTACTTACTAGAACCTGGTACTTCTGCCATCAACCTATCAAAGATCCAATTTATCTCTGCCAACAGATTCAATATACCGTTTTCATTAAAATAGCAATATCTAATGCATTATACCTGTAATTTGAAACGCTTACATTTTACTGAAGTTTCTTATAAACATTTGATAAATTACTGCATCCATTAGATCATGGTCAGAGATATTCTATCCCCCTTAATGATTCTTTATGGCCCCAAATGATGCCTCATCATTTCTGTAATTTGCACAAGCAATTCAGTGTGCAAAGAAAAGTATGGTAACCCAATCAGTTCAAAAAGGTCTTATGCAACTGCAATAGACTTCTTAGGGCGCTAAAATTACAACAAAAGAACCTCCACTTCTATTCAAGCAGCCTCAAGTGCTTCCATTATAACATTTCGACTGGGAGTCCAGTTTCCAACTCCCTGATAGGGTCAGTAGCAATGGGGCTATAGATTATAAGAGTTAATTTCCCCGATGGATTGATGCAGGAATTATTGTCAAGGCTCCGCTTTTTTATGACTTTTTTGCTTGCTCAGCAATATTGATGAACTTCATGCTCTCTTTTTCTCCAATAGCCTGCATATCTTTTTTTCCTTAACTGTAGTGTTGATCACATTATTCAATATCAAATATGAATGTTCTGCCTACAAAACAATACATGTTCTGAGAGGATCTTATTCATTCTGCAATATCAATGATACAAAGATTCTCTGACCTTTATTTTCGTTGCTTTTAGTGGCTGAATCAGAGTCCATCAGATTCTTTGAAGGTTGCACAATAGGTGTATTCTGCTCATGTTTTTCTTTGGTAGCCTCCCTAGCAACCTGTAGTGCTTCAATGTCTATGAAAAATAAGATGCCATTGAACAGTCAATATATCAACAAATCCTTTCTACTATCTTCATTATTACTGAATCAAAAGTCTACAGCTTCATCTTTTTGGATCATAGAGATCTAGAAATATTCTGACATTCTCTGTTTACCATCTTATACATTTTTTCTGTATTTTAATATATTTACACAATGTGTTAGGTCAGTTACCAAAAATCTAGATTGAATATCATAACTTTTTATAAAAATAAACATAGAGAACTATCTACTGTGTATATGCATTATCCCCTCTAAAAAATTATAAAAATAACTAGACGCTCGTTGCGAGCAACAAGATGTCTTCCGTTTGAATACACCTTAAAAAAGACTATAGAGATAGTTGTTATTTTCTACCATTTCTTAACACTCTTTAACATAGAGCAAAACCAATACCGGATATCTAAAACGCTATGTAAAAGTCAAACCAATATTGTAAAATCCGAATTGTGACGTATTTCGATCCTCGGTCACTTCGCCGGCATCAAAAACATTCCACCGCAACAACAGCGAATCAAAACGATGCAACTACATTACAAATAGATAAAATTGCTAACCGCGGGTCGAAAAACATATTTTTCATATTTATACATGTACTAACATTTAAAATTAGTCTTATGTTTAGAATGACTTTTTTCAATAATATGTCAGAGAGAGAGAGAGAGAGAGAGAGAGAGAGAGAGAGTTCTAAGCTGGGCTTAGCAACTTTTTTTTGCTTATTGGAATACAACTTTATATTTAGTATCGACATCTTTCTGGGTTGACCCTTGAATCCAATATAGGTTAGAGAACTACGCACAAGCAAGGCTATATAATCTGTAAAAAAAACATTTGTCAATAAACGCATGTATACATGCATGCCTGTATCCACGTATGTGGAGAAACATTAAACAACCCTCAGTTTAAAGTCATGTATAATAATTAAAACATAAGCATATTGTTAGGAGAACGGTTATTTCCTACCAGCAGTCGCTATTGTTGTGTGCACACAGTCATTGAGATGGCGGCATTTCTTTGATGCCGGCAAAGCGACCCGGCGAGCTCTAATGCGGTCGTATTACAGGGGTGCTTCGGCGGCATGACTTTGATGCCGGCGATGCTACGAGCGTCTGAATTTAGATAGCTGCTGATAAAAAAAGGACTGTCACAAAGCAGAAAATTAACTGTATTTCTAACCAGGCTCTATATTTGTACTGAAAAAAAAACACGATATTATTTTGATTTATGATAAAATTTAAACGGAAAACATTTCAAACCATCATTTTCAAGATAAAATTGTATAACAAACCACAATTAAGAAAGAAAAAACGTTCGACACTCGGGGACTGAACCCGGGTCGCCTGGGCACAAGTCCACCACTCTAACGACTGAGCTACGCGGACTCTCGCTTCAAAACTTTGGAGCTTAAAATCTCGAGAATGCGTGGATCGATTTTAAAACGGATTTCATATTCTGAAGTTTTGAACGCGTCTCTATCGAATTCAAACATTAAAAAATTTTAAAACAAAAAAAGTGAAAAATGACTTATTTTTGTTTCCTTCCGGTGACGACCGGAAGTGACGGCGGACGTTCGGATATGCGAAGGGCACTGCGGCAGACGACTCTCTATCATCCCTAAAAATTTGAAAACTCTATCTTAAAAACTTTTAAAGAAAAATCGTGAACAAGCAAAAACATAAAATTTTTAATATCGCGGGACCGGAAGTGACGACCAAAAAAACCTCGTGTAATTTTCTTACAAATTTAGTCATGAATAAGCTTTAAAAGTTTCATTAAAATCGGCTGAAGCGTTTTTGAGAAAACGTGACAGAAAAAAAAAAACAATAATAATAATAGTGAAAAAGAAACAAAGCAATAATAGTAAGGTCTTCCGTTGAAAACAGAAGACCTTAAAAAAAAAGCTTTTTGAGATATATCAATTCATCAATTTACAAACCATACAAGGATTATAACCTTTACTAGGTATGAATTCTGTTCCTTCCAGCTCAGCCTTTTTCTTCAGTAGCAACTCATCCAAACTGGCCCGAGTCCTGGTATCCAAGGTAACTGATGACTCTATAACCTTCACCTCATTATGGTGGGTTAACCCTTTATCCTCTTCTGGATAATCCATCTTTGACCCCTTGACCTCTCTGGAAGTGTTTTTGTCATCCGCATCTTTTGGAGTTTTCTTTCTCCCTCTGGATTTTGTCTTTTTCTTTCTTTGAGCTTAAATATAACATACATGTTTTGATCAGATAAAAAAGTTATTTCATAATGTTTATCTTTCATCAGTAAGAAAAAATAAATAAAGTTACCAAGGTATATTTCATTCAATTTATTATTTCCCTTTAGTTGTACAAGACATTGAAATCTCAAAATTAAATATTATTTTGTGTGTATATAGTTATATTTACATTCACTTTCTTTCCCCCTATTAAATTGCATTGATTGATTTGAGTGATATTTACGCATAACACAGAAGACCCAATCACCAAATCTGGTGTGTATGAATAAATTCAGTCTTCCTTCATTTTTTTTCGAAGAATATGACTGACTCTCCTCGCAACTTCAAACCGGATCTGATATTATACTTACACTGATTAATATTTCATTGATGTAAATATTTTTTATGGGTTAAATGAATTCAATTGATTAATTTCATAGTATACCAAAAGTAAATTCATCAAATGACAGAATGAAAACTAAAATTGTGTGATTAGAATTTAAAACGCTGTGCACCATTTTTCTCAGCATAATTCGGATGTTCCAATGGCTCTTCCGTTAATTGCGCAATACTCGTTGAAAAAGGCTGATATTTTAAAGAATAAATCATATTTGCCGAAAGAGAATAAATGTTAAAAAAAAATGTAAATATAAGCATTGAATCATTATTTTTTTAAAGATGTGGTCTCATAACTGCAACGGTGTGTGCAAACAAATTTTCATAACAAGCTAGCGTGCATTATTCAATTTGTATGCACACACCGTTGCAGTTACTTTCAAAAAATAATGATTCAAAATTATATGCACAACACTATATTGATAATGTAACTTATTTCTCTTTTTAAGCTTGTTTTTAAAAATAGCATTTTTTGGACAATAACCGGTAAAAGAGAGAATACATGCAACCTGTATGCATCAGCCAGACCTGTTGATATGCAAATTGATGTTTCGAATGACTTTTAGACATGACAACACTGTAAAATTCCCAGAAAGTTTTTGGCACTAATATTCCAATACCGTAATCTTACGCATCAAAAAATCACCAGAAAAAAACAATTATCATGCTACCCAAACATAGTTTTAAGTTTATTTCTTTATTATTTTTAACAAAGTTAGAATTTTAGGATTAAAAAACATCATTAAAGGCATAAATACAGAGCAAACTTCATTAACAAGAGTTAGGGTTCTTTTACTTCTGGGCGAGCTGATGCACTAAAACTAGATTTACTGAGATGTGAATGATTTAATTTATATATTTCCTAGTCAGTGTCTCTTAAGAATAAAGAAAACAAGAACAGGAGAAAAAGAGAAAGTCTAACAAAGAACTAGGTACAGTTTCAGTCATATTTTGCCCTATTTTAGAGTGATTTTTTAAAATATTACCAAAAATTTAAATGTTACATTTATTTACACAAGAATACCCACATATTAAGAATCTATAGATAGTTAGTTACCTGATTAGACTTTCACAAGGTTAATTGTGATGTCAAAAACAGTGCATTTTCCTGTATTTTTTCATAAAACTGAGCAGAAGACATGGGTTACTTAGTGGTTTTTTGAACAGAAATATATGTCCGCAGCTGTCGCCCACGATGAAACTCACATTATAACTTTATCATGTGATATCACATAAAATATATTAATTTCGTTGTGGGCGACGGCTGCGGACACATTTTTCTCTTCAAAAATCTATGAGAATATGTGCCATTTTTCATCATCTTTGACCAAATCTTAGAAATATGCCAAAATGTTGAAGTAATAATTATTTTTTTTTAAAAAGATAAAAGTAAATAATTTGGTATTTTATATACACACATATTCAAGATAGTATATGTGTATTTTTATGAAATTTAAACAACTTTTGAATTTTAGGGCAATATTGAGAGAAACTGTACCTTCTTCTTTATCGGGATGTTAACATATTCCATATTCTGTCATGCTTTCAATTTACAATCCTGGGAAGTTTATACAAGAACGACATACTTCACAGAAAGAGTTGCATGCCTTCTCTGTAACTCAAAAACTGTGATTTTTAAAAATAGCTCAGTCGAAAAGGGTTCATTTTCTAATAATAGAATACTAATTAGATTGTTTTCATAGGAAGAAAGAGAGTGTTGGCCTCAGATTGTTTTATATAAAACAAATTTGAAATTGGGAGGGGGGGGGATGGAGGTCAATCCCTCAAGTGCCTCAAGTATGATTTTATGGACAACTACTTTTACTTTTACTTAGTTTTCGGACAAACTATGTTCCAGATGGGACCAAGGGGAGAGAAAATAAGCTCCGAACAAGGATTTTTAACAGATATTTGTCATGACCTTGACCTCTTACCAATAATTTAAGGTCACAGTGAAGGTCAATATTACTGAGGTTGCAATAAGATTTTAACATCATGTTCAAATTGTAAATAATTAGCATGAAATTAGCATATGCTCTGTAAAATCACAGGACCTTGTAAATACCGGTAGCAAGATTGATTCTCCAGATATTATCTAATTGGTAATAAAATTGAGCATTGTATCTTACCATTTAATCTTTGGAAATACATAAACCCTTTGGTCTAAATTTATTGCAAAAAAAAAAAATAAAGCAATGAGAGTACATTGACTATTTTGAACTTGATTAAATTGGATTCAGTGCCAGTGCAAACAGGGCAGACTAGGCAGACGACACTGATTGTTGGTATGAAGCTAAGGAAATGTATCAGGTCAGATACACATCAACTCGTTTTGATAAGTTCTCTACTTAAGTGCAAATAATGACTTATATTAAGAAAACAAAGAAACATAGACAATTCTTGCTCCTGAACATTAAAATATCTCTATAGAAAATCAATAGCGATGCTTATAATTATTTTCTATAAGTGCTGTTTTTGATCACTTTCACCGAGTGTTCCACTGATAAAACAAAACCTCAAAAAATTGGGTTTCCTGCTAATGAATTATGTGTCATTAACTTATTTATTTAAAAATTTTGGCCTTGGGTGATCCCAATGTCATAATTAATTACAGCTGCAGAGACCCAAGAGATTGATAAAATTGAATTTTCCCAATTAACATTTCTAGAGAAATGTCAATAGTTTACAACTCTGCTGTACTAGGAAGAGCGTAGGTGGATAATATATATGAATTTGTTTTTAATTACTGATGTGATGTACTAGATGTGTCAAAGCAAATTAGTAAGGGAATAAAGCATGGCAAATAAAAAATGCCTTCTTCATTCAAATTCAATTTAAAAATTGCTTTGTAAATGTGATGTAATTAATCACATGCAAATGTCTAGTACTCTCGTAAATTAAACTGAACCTAACGGCAAGTATGATTACTATACATCATTTCGATATCCTTTTAACATCCTTTATCTAACTAGCACTCTATGAGCAAAGTATATAACAAATAAGGCCAAGGGCTAAGAAAATAAGGTCAGAACAAAGATTTCACACAGCGGTTTGCAATGACCTTGACATTTGACTAAGAAACTGGATTTCAAAGTGCTTTTCTATGACCTTCACCTTTGACCAAGAAAGTTAATTCAAGGTCACTGAACACCCTTAACTTTAATCACTCTTTATGTGAAGTATGAGTCAGAATGAGCCAT